>JAXQQM020058388.1:0-411085 GCA_034641835.2 Pinus albicaulis | reverse complement strand
ATTAAATTTGGAAGTATTCTATTACAAGGCCTTCAACAACATTCATTCTTGTGTAAATCACCGTATTAACTTAATTTAAGATAAAAATAATTTTAGGAATGTCAAACCAATTAGAGACCATGAATAGGTCGAACATGGGGTTATTAGGTACAATAGCATAAATGCACAATATGAGTGTGAAAGAAAACTCTTAGAAACAATTTATTTAAGGTAAAACATATTAGTATGTCTAACATCCAAGAAAGATATTATAGTTATGGATAACATACTAGAGTCATCGATGTTTGAATTTTATGTTAGACGACTCTAACCCGCTTTCCCAAAACCTGTTAGAGAGTTGTTGATTGAATAATGGTGATGTGAGGATATTTGTGTAAGTGGAAAGGAGGTGCCTCCCTTACATTGCTTTGAAACTAGTCTACTAGAAACTTAGTAAAATGTTTGTGTGCTAAATTTTCTACCCCTTCAATGCCTTTAAGTAACACTAATGAGGAGGTGATAATTCTTCTTTATAACATCCATGCATACACTATTAAAGCTATGCACTATTGATCTAGGTATTTCAAGAAGGTTGGGTATCATTGATCTATCTCCACTCATATCCAGGTACATCAAATGAGATATCTTAAATGGGTATTCAAGTCATTCCATTATGATGGACACTGTCACAAATTGAAGTAACAATTAGTGGTTGTTGAGAACCAATATACATAGACAAATAAATAGTGGAAGCAAGGGTTTTCAAAAAATAGTACACTTGATGGCAGTCCGAATATTTATCTCTCCTATTCAACATTGTCAAAAACTATAATGGTCCTAATGAAATAGTGCCAACCTATTGTACGAAAAACCATGATTGACCGTTACTTTCACCCAGAGGAGAAAATGTTAAGAATTGTTAATGAGAAATAAATAAAGGTGAAACACAATTTATGGATTTTAGTTGAAATTTATATAAGTCCTCATGCTCTATAATTATTAAATACTTAATGTAACTACTAATAAATTATCATTAAGATATTAATTTCGAATATTAAATATGTTTTAATATTTATTTATCTATTACACATGATTTTCCATGTGGTCTAAATAAACCACTTAAAACCCATTATCAATAAATTATAATTGCTTTTGTAAAAGATGTATCTTTACTTACATTAAGAAATTTATTTCAAAAATATATTACATCTATAAACTTGTATCAATACATATAACTAAATGGAATACAATAAATAGCTTCAGGTCTTGTTAGCTTCTATGAGATTATTTTAATTACAAATAATTTATTTAATAACTGAATTTTACAAAATGTTAATCTTGATGGAAAAATCATGTCATATGGTGGAAAAAAGTTTAAATATGTTAATTTATTATGTAACTCTTGAATGAGCTTGAATAGTCTACTTAATGCTGATTATGAATTAATTAATCCATGTTTTAATAGAAAACATTTTTTTACATAGATTTTTCTTTTAGAAATAACAATATCATATTTATACATTCATATTAAACCACATGATAGATAAATAAAAATCAATCAATTGTTTATTGACTTATCAACTTATATGGCATGATTATATATAAAAGTAATTGATTTAACAATGCATAGTTAGAAAAAGTTATCGATTGAAAATAGAATAAACCACTTAGAACTCATCATGGATTGATTTTAAATTGCTATTTTTTCTAAAAAATGTATCTTTACTTACATTAAGAGTTTTATTTCAAAAATATATTGAATTTATAACCTTGTATCAATGCATATAAATAAATAGAATTTAATACATGGTTTATGTCTAGTTGGCTTTTATTATTTCAATTAGAAGTGATTTATTTGAAATTAAAAAAATGTTAATAGGGATGGGAAAATAAAATGGTGTGTTTTTCAAAAAGTTTAAATACATTTATTTATGACCTATATCTTAAGAGAACATGAGGAATCTACATACTATTCATTACCAATTAATTATTTCATGTTTTGTTAGGAAAAACATTTCATTTTACATGGAGTTTTTTTCAAAAAAACATTGTCACATTTATACACTTATATTAAACTTCATGATAGGCAAATAAAAGTTGGTAAATGGCTTTATACAGACCACTTATAAATGATTATCAATTACTTCTAATTTTTTTAATAAATAATATATATATATGTATTTACATTAAGAGCTACATTTCAAAAATACATCACATTTATAAACTTCCATTAATGCATTTAACCAAATAGAATACAATAAATAGCTTCGACTCCTGTTGGATTTTATGAGATTGTTTAAATTACAAGTAAATTATTTAAGAATTGAAAATGAAAAAAAGTTTAAATGGATGGGAAAATAAATGTCTTACGACGCAAAAAGTTTAAATACAAATATTTATGATCCATCTCTTTAATTAATTTAGATGGCCCACTTAACATGTTTTTAATTAATTTTTCCATGTTTTATTAAGAAGAGAATTTTGTTTTACATGGAGTTTTATTTCAAAAAATTACAATATGAAATTAATACTCATTTTAAACTACAAAGTAGACAAATAAAGGTCAATAAATGGATTCATTTTTAACTTATATGGGATAAGATGATTACATACACAAATAGTTGATTTGATGTGTGTGTGTGTGTGTGTGTGTATTAAAAATCGAATGCCTTGCAATTTAAGGAGTTTAAAGTATTCACCTATGTCCCATCACCCATTAGCTTAAATAGTCCACTTAATAATTATTATCAAGAAATTATTAAATTTATTTTTGGAAGAAATGTCTCATAGTATATGGCTATTATATATCACATTTATACACTCATATTAAAGGATATAACTAAGTAAAAATAAATAATATAATTATGGCTCATATGATATGAATTCAATTATTTAAAATACAACTTTACAAACAAACAAACAAAAATCTTCAAATAATGTAATCATATGCCTTATAAATAATAATAATAATAATAATAATAATAAATTAAAAATTAAAAAAGAAAAAAGAAAAAAGTTCAAAGACATAATTTATCTATGAGAGTGAACAATCAAACCTTGATAGTCCACTTAGCCATCGTTATCATTAATTATATGCTTTTTTTTATAGAAATGCAAAATTACTTATAATATATTTTTATCTCAAAAGTTATATATCACATTTATGAACTCATATTAATGCATTTTATAGGTAAAAGGTCAATAAATAATTTAACTAACTTTGAGTCTAGTTGATTTTCAATATGATATGATTTTAATTACAATCATTAATTGATTGAAGTATATAAATTTATGTAGAATATGGATTGAGAAATCACATATCTTATGCTTCAAAAAGTTCAAATCATTTACCTATGACATATTTTCCATTAGCCTAAATAGCCAATAGTGCATGTAGCATTTATCAAGTAAATTATTATAATTTCTTCAATAAGAATTGCACCTTTGTTTGCAACGGGCTTTATTTCAAAAACTTATATTTCACATTTATATATGAGTATTATGCATATATGTAAAGAGAAGTCATTAAAAATAACAACATGCCATGATGGTTATTTTAAGATAATTTCAATGGAAATAATTCATTTAAGAACACACATACACACACATATTAGCAAAAAAAAATCAATACAACAAAGTCATTGCAAAAATAAGTATAAATAATAATAGAAATATATAATAATATAATTGACAATTCCCATATAATATTCCAAAAGATATAAAACTATACAAATTGATTCAGAAAAAACTATGTTCAAATTGCATTCAAAAATTAGAATGTACTTGTGAACAAATTTATAAAGAAAATTATATCCATCCATTACAATGAAGTACATGTTCTATTGAACATTCGAATGTAATCGCGTTGGTCTTTCATTTTCATCAGATGAAAGTGTCAAATTATAATTACAATTTCCCCAGTAAGATGAACAAACTAATGATATGTTTACTTTATATATACAACTAATACCTTTATTTAATTTGTATGGAATAAGAAGTCTTATAGGATCACATTGACCCGCCATTTAAATCATTGATATTAAGACTTATAATAATTTTCTTAATTTCAATTGAAAGATATAATTATAATGGTTGCAATTAAACAAAGTAATTATATATTAGTTTCCACATGTAATATAATACAATTTTTAAACTTCAAACCTAATTAATTATAAAGTCTCTACTTTAGTTTCTTTTGGTGCTTCTTTTAGTAAAGATTTAATGTCTATTGTTGGTGCTACATACATCCCAATATAGTTTTCAACTTATATGAAATAAAAAAAATTATAAGAACGCATTGAACCATCATTTGCATTATTAATTTCTAAGGGGTATAATGATAAATTAAACCACAATTGAAAAAAATAATTGTAATGCTCCAATTCAAACAAATAGAGCAATTATCTATTAATTTTTACATACAATCTAATCCATTGTAAAAAATTCTATAGCACGGGAAATTTTGATACGCAAACATTAAACAACCATTCAAATAAATATTTGTTATCAATACAATAATATCTCACAAACCAAATCAACAATTGTTTTATAGTATTGTGAAATAGAAGTCAACTTAGATTTAAAAGGGCTACAAAATATAGTAATAATCTATGATGTTATACATATTATGACATGAAATAGACACCAATCATTTTAAGGTACAATTAGATGTGATTGAACATCCGTCGAAATAGATCACACATCTGTTGCATTGCTGCATTTATTCAACATTATCCATAGTTCATCGATCAACCAATTATCATCTTGAGTTGTTCCAACGAATAGAGGGGCAAGAATCACATTTTCTTTTGGAATTCCTTTCATTCTCCGAAGTGAACAATCCACTATAATAGTATTGGTTGCATCATATTGGGTATGCATTTCCCACACTTTGTTCAATGATTTAATGTGTATACCTTTTGTAGGATTTTCAATGGTCTTATCTCCCTTTTGTGGTTTACACTCTGAAGTAGCCCACATAAACACAAGTTTGTCTTGTAATTTTTTTGAAACCAACTTTTTTAGAACTCTTGTTGTGTTTTGTTTCAAAGCTGTTGTCCAAATTGCAATTTCAAAATATTCATTTTTGAAACAGATTTCAAAAAATGTTTTGCATGTGGATGGATCCAAAAATCTTTTTCTCTATTGTGTAATCTACATCAGTTCCCATTTTCTCAATATGTCCTTTGTTTGTTGCTTCATCATCGATATAGCAAGATACAATGACTACTACCCATTTCTGTCTCCATCATTTCATGGTCATTGTCTTGATTAATTCCTTTCTTCTCATAATTCCCAATAATAGACATCCCAAAATGTTATAAATATGAACATAAAATAAATTAAAAAAGTAACAAGAACAATAACCAAAAAAAATATGTACCTAGTAAGATAACATCTTCTCCTCCTATTTCCATCTCTAAATTTGTTTCGACATCATGTGCACTATATTGATTATTTGTTTTCTTCCCACTTTCATCATTCCCTGTTTTATAATCTCCATCATTAGTCATTGTAGTAAACATTTTGACAATTTAGAAATTTGAACAAAATAGTATCTAAAGTATTATAAGAGAAACAATAAAGAAACTGTAGTACTTGAATTTTCCAAGAAGCTAATGGATCATGGGTTTGATAGTTGAAAAGATTTGTAACTATTCAACATTATTGCCCTTTGTGACTCTATCTGCACAACACATGCAATTCTTCTTCTATATGTACAACAAGCCTTGATTAAATTTCCCCCCACATAAAGAGAAATAACCACTTTTGCATCACTACATTGTTGATGTTTTTCCAATAAATACATCCATAAATCATAATCTCTCTCCTTTTCATCAAGTGTGTCTTTAAATGTGTGAGAGTATTTTGAAGCCTCAATCATTTTTAATTCTAAAATATAGAAATGTATAGTCAAAACTATATCATAACTATAACTATTTTGGGACTTATATTCATAAATTCCACTAGTCATTTTATATTTTAACTTGGAGTTCTTTATGGAAATTTCCAAAGTTTGATGTACATCATTACGAAACCAGAGTTCTACTAAGAGAACTGTAGTAAATCCATTCAACTCATTTTTTTTTATAATAAATAGAAAAAAAATCAATATAATAGCCCTTGTGGAATGGTTCTTTTTACAAAGCCAATGTATCCAGAAAAACAATGTTAGTATGTAAAATTGGTTGCACCTGACATGGAAAAGAGTGCAAAAGTGTTCACAAAATATCAGGCCCCCCAAAATGATAACCAAATTCAAAATCGTTGTCAACATGTTGAATGTTTGTTGATCCATTTATCATTTTGTCAAGGACTCCACATGCTTGTTGAGAAGGAATCTATCTTTGTATTTCGTGTTCCTTTTACATAAGTAGACCATGCAACAGTGTTTCAAAAATTGGAAAATATGATATCGTTACTTTCATAATGCTCAAGAATATTTAATGTGGTAAGATTCTTATCATTCAATTTCTCATCATGAGTTTGACAATATGTAACCATTGCATCCAATATTTCTCTATTGGTTTTCAATTTAGAACAATAATATTTTAATTTTATGGCATTTGTTGGATGATTAGGTGGAAGAGAAAACCAAATGTTTCCATCCAATAACTTATTTTATATTGAAGCAATTTCTTCTATGGTTAATCCTTGAAGGGGAAGAAAATTAGCCGTTGTCAAACTGTGTAGATTATTCTTCTTGTAGTTCTCAAAATCATGTTGGCTTCGGGAACACTTTAATGTGCCTAGTTGGTAACAATTAAAAACAGTGTCCCACTTATCACAAATATCTTGATTAAGATATAAGAGAATTATGTTATCATAAAAAAATGAAATTGGACAGTCGAAGAAAGAGCACAACATTTCATCATCGACCTGATAAAATAATACATATAAAATAATAAGAATTCAATGTAGAGATGAAATTAAATAAGGTATAATCTAATGAAAATTCATTACAAAAATGAGAAAATATGACACATATTATCGACTTTAATCATTTATCTAAATTAAAAAGAGATGCAATAATAAAATAGCATACCTTGTCTTTAGTTTTCTTAGAACATCCAATCATCATTTTCTTTATTTTGTCATTGGCAATTAAGAAATGTCTTCCAGAGTATACATAATCAATAAATGGAGTTTCGTAGAATACCTTTTTGGCAGAATTTAGTTGACAACAAATGCGAATCACGTTAGTGGGTTCAACTGATGGATGCAAGAATCAAGCGTTACATTTTTCATATTTTTGTTTCGCCTCCATAGATACATTATATTTAGGATTGTTAAAACTTATGTCATTGCTTTAATGGTGTGTTGACCATCAATTATCAAAAAATTGATATTCTTAGCATCTAGATATGTCTCGTTTATAATTATTATAGAGTTGACCAATGGATCACACTCATTGATGTCAAATGGAATCAGAAGAGCATCAAGCAATGAGGTTTGAAATTTCTCAAGGAGTGATTTCACTAATATTTGAACATTTAAATAATCTCATGATCTCTATTTAAACACTTTGGGGGCTTATATACATCTTTCAACATCCACCTTTCTACTAAAGGTGCTTGAAAATAGATAGAAATCCTTGAAAGATTCCTGAATTTCATCAGATTGATCTGCAAGTTTTGTTGTCTCAGATTCAAATTTCCTAGCCTTTTGAAATTCTGTAGTAGGTTTGACACTTTCAGTAATGTTCTCTTCCAATTCAGATAAATATACTCTTCTCAAAGCAAGTAAATGAGAATCGAGTTTATCATCTGGTATTTTGTCAAGAAGTTTAACATTTTGTTGTAAATAAAGAAGTACAGATGATGTTATTTTACATCTTACATAGCGATATCTTCGAACGGTAGTGATGTGTTTTAAAAGATCTATTCAACTATTCAATCCAGATCTAGAAAAACTCTCATAGTTATCCAACTTAAACATTGAATTATTTATCGTATGGGAGTTTCTATCCGGACATACCAATCTTGAACAAACTCATATTTATTAGAAGTGTTGTATTTTTTAATCATTTCAAAGGTAGAAGTTGAAGGTGTTATTGATGCTGCCATTTGAGTTTTTTTTTCTTTTTCTGAAATGATGACTATCACATTTCACTTGCTTTGGTGATAACCAATTCTGCATACAAAAATAAAATAAAAAAATTATTTGCATAAATCAAAATGAAACTAAAATTTCAAATATTGTCATGTAAGGTTATTTTTAGAATCTATTATCATAGTTTCAAATTATCGAAGAAAATATGAATTTATAAATACTACCACTACTTGCATCATTCTATGTGTAACAAAATGGACAAGGACAATAACAAGTGTAGAACTCACAATAATAGCTAATGCTAGATTTACTTTTAGCACAAACACAAGTATATTGCCAAAAGCAATATTGCGGGGCAAAAGGAAATCTATTATGTGCTAGATTTTCTTCTAGCATAGATACAAGGCATTCTCAATAGCAACATTGCAAGAAGAAAGAAATATAACATGTGCTAGATTTACTTTTAGTAGAAAAATAAGCATATTTCTAGCAACAAAGGTACATGCCAAAATAAAACTAGGACCTGTTAAATTTTCTTCTAGGACAAACACAAACACAATGGAAATAATAAAATTACAAGGGGAATAAAATCTAACGTGTGCTAGATTTCCTTCTAGCCCAAAATTATGCGCATTGCCAATAAAAAAATTATAAGGTGAAAGAAATCTAATGTGTGTAAGATTTCCTTCTAGCATAAACAAAAGCAGACAAGCACATTATAAGGTTAAAGAATTCTAGTTCATGCTAAATTTACTTCTAGCACAAACACAAGCATGTTGACAACAACAACATTATAGGGCAAAGGAAATATAACATGTGCTAGATTTCCTTACATCATAACACAAGCACATTATAAGATGAAACAAATCTAGCACGTGCTAGATTTCCTTTTAGCACACACATAACAACATAACAACATTGTAGGCTTAAATAAATCTAACACACGTTAAATTTACTTCTAGCACAAGCTAAAGCATATTTCCAATAACAACATTGCAAGAAAAGAAATCTAACATGTGTTAAATTTCCTTCTAACATAGTCACATGCATATTTTCAATAACAACATTGCAAGGTCAATGAATCCAGCATATTTCCTTCTAGCACAAACAACCAAATTGCCAACCACAACATGGCATTGTGAAACAAATATTGCACATGCTAAATTTCCTTCTAGCTTAAACACAAACACTTTTCAATAAAAATGTTGCAAGTTGAATTCCAACGTGTGCTAAATTTTCTTCTAGCACAAAAACAAGCACATAAGAAACATTATAAGGCGAACAAAATATAGCATGTGCTATATTTACTTTTAGCAAAAACACAAACCTATTTCCAACAAAAACATTATCAAGTAAAATAAATCTAACACGTGCTATATTTCATTCTATCATAAACGGAAGTGCATTGCTAATAACATGAGTTGTGAGATGAAAAAATATAATGAGCGATATATTTCCTTCTAGCATAAATAAGCACACATTGTCGATAACGTCATTGGAAGGTGAAGGAAATCTAACCCATGCTAAATTTTCCTGTATCAAAAACATAAGCACATAACAACATGATCTAGATTAGAACTTCTAGAATCATGTGTAATATGATTGAAGAGCCCGACGTTTTGGGTGACCACTTCACCCATCTTCGGGTGAACACTTCACATAACAACATGGCAGGGTTAAAGAAATCTAGCTCGTGCTAGATTTACTTTTAGCACAAACACACGTATATTTCCAAAAGCAATATTGCAAGGAAAAAAGAAATCTATTGTGCTAGATTTTCTTCTATCATAGATACAAGGAATTCTCAATAGCAACATTGCAAGGTGAAATAAATCTAACATGTGTTAGAATCACTTTTAGTAGAAAGACAAGCATATTGCCAAAAAAATAGGTGCATGCCAAAAGAAAAGTAGGACCTGTTAAATTTTCTTCTAGGACAAACATTAATACAATGGAAATAATATCATTACAAGGTGAATGAAAACTAGCTTATGCTTGCTTTCCTTCTAGCCCAAACATAAGCGCATTGCCAATAGAAAAATTATTAGGTGAAAGAAATCTAATGTGTGTCGAAGGTTTCCTTCTAGCATAAACACAAGAAGACAAGCACATTATAAGGTGAAAGAATTCTAATGCATGTTAGATTTACTTCTAGCACAAACACAAGCATTTTGACAACAACAACATTATAAGGCAAAGGAAATATAACATGTGCTAGATTTCCTTACAACACAACACAAGCAAATTATATGATGAAACAAATCTAGCACGTGCTAGATTTCCTTCTAGCACACACATAACAACATAACAACATTGTAAGGTTAGATAAATCTAACATGTGCTAAATTTACTTCTAGCACAAGCTAAAGCATATTTCCAATAACAACATTGCAAAAAAAGAAATCTAACATGTGCTAAATTTCCTTCTAACATAGTCACATGCATATTTCCAATAACAACATTGCAAGGTCAAAGAATCTAGCACATTCCCTTCTAGCACAAACAACCAGATTTCCAACCACAACATGGCATTGTGAAACAAATCTAGCACATGCTAAATTTCCTTCTAGCTCAAACACAAACACATTGTCAATAAAAGTGCTGCAAGTTGAATTCTGACGCGTGCTAAATTTCCTTCTAGCACAAACACAAGCACATAACAGACATTGTAATGCGAACAAAATTTATCATGTGCTATATTTACTTTTAGCAAAAACACAGGCCTATTTCCAACAACAACATTATCAAGCAAAATAAATCTAACACGTGCTAGATTTTATTCTATCATAAACGGACGTGCATTGCTAATAACAACATTGTAAGATGAAAAAAATATAATGAGTGATATATTTACTTGTAGCATAAAATGTGCATATTGTCAATAACACCATTGCAGGGTGAAGGAAATATAATCGTGCTAACTTTTCCTATAGCAAAAACATAAGCACATAACAACATGGCAGGGTTAAAGAAATCTAGCTCATTCTAGATTTACTTTTAGAACAAACACAAGTATATTTCCAAAAGCAATATTGCAAGGCAAAAATATATCTATTATGTGCTAGATTTTCTTCTATCATAGATACAAGGCATTCTCAATAGCAACATTGCAAAGTGAAAGAAATCTAACATGTGCTAAAATTACTTTTAGTAGAAAGACACGCATATTGCTAGCAACAAAGGTGCATTCCAAAAGAAAACTAGGACCTGTTAAATTTTCTTCTAGGACAAACACAAACACAATGGAAATAATAACATTACAAGTGGAATGAAATCTAAAGTGTGCTAGATTTCCTTCTAGCCCAAACATACACGCATTGCCAAAAACAAAATTATAAGGTGAAAGAAATCTAATGTGTGTAAGGTTTCCTTCTAGCATAATCACAAGCATACAATCACATTATAAGGTGAAAGAATTCTGGTGCATGCTAGATTTACTTCTAGCACAAACACAAGAATGTTGACAACAACAACATTATAGGGCAAAGGAAAACTAACATGTGCTATATTTCCTTACAGCACAATGCAAGCACATTATAAGATGAAACAAATCTAGCACGTGCTAGATTTCCTTCTAGCACACACATAAGAAAATATCAACATTGTAGGTTTAAATAAATCTAACACACGCTAAATTTAATTCTAGCACAAGCTAAAGCGTATTTCCAATAACAACATTGCAAGAAAAGAAATCTAACATGTGCTAAATTTCCTTCTAACATAGTCACATGCACATTTCCAATAACAACATTGCAAGGTCAAATAATCTAGCATATATCCTTCTAGCACAAAAAACCAGATTGCCAACCAAAACATGGCATTGTAAAACAAATCTAGTGCATGCTAAATTTCCTTCTAGCTCAAACACAAACACATTGTTAATAAAATTTTTGAAAGTTGAATTCCAACACTTCAATATGCAGAATGGCATTAGAAATTTTGAACCTCCCCCCCTCACCCCTCTCCCCTATTACCACTTACCACTTCAGGGGAGGTCCGAAATACCACTTATGCTCCTTCAAAACCACTTTTCCCAAATAAAAATTGTTTTTAGCCAATTTGACCAGTGTTTTTGCAGGAGATATTCCGGGAAAATGGGAGCGAATTTTGAAAAAATGAGAGAGGTTTGTTTTCAGCACGGGTTGAAAAACAAAAACCTCTCCCAGATTTTGTAAAGGTATCTTCAGTTGGGAGAATCGAAGCCATCTTTCAGCCCTATTTTTCAGATTTCCGTTTTTCCTGTTTTGATTATGATTTTGCGGTGACTGTTGCGGAGAGATGGAGATGAATTTTGAGAATCCAAGAGTGTTTTTTTACCGTCACAGGGAAAATAAAAATAATTTCTCTCATATTTCGCATAGGTGTCACAGTTGGGGAGAAAAAAATGTCTAAGTGCGCCCCATTTTCAGCAAATTCGGCCCATCTTTCAACTCTGTAATCGTCTTTCTATTTTTAGAGAGGAAATGAGAGATTCGATCAAGATAAGAGTTTCAAGATATGAAATCATATGTAGCACTCTAGGGACTATCAAATAGCCCAAGTCTCAGGCTTGATAGGATTCACACCAGCAAGCATATGACAATCCTAATTTCAGAGGAATCAAAGAAAGGCCAGATGTCCAACATGTCTTCATAACTCGAGCAGTTTTATTTACTATTGTCTACTGATGTTATGTCCTTCTCTATTATGTAGTGAGAAATAAAGTATCTGTTAGTTACAAGAAGGATTGTACTCAGTGATTTAGATTGATATATACTTCATTGTTCGAAGCATGTGAAGGGGAGGGAATCTGAATGAGGAATTGAGTCCCATTCTGTAATGTTGTGGCTTCTTGCAAAGTAATTCGAGAGAAGTTTCTAGGATTCAAGTGGTGCATCAAATTCTAAATGTTTCTCCTGTTTTATGTGTTATTCATTGTTTTTTTGTCTTATTATTTCTACATTCTAATTTGTAGAACATAAAATGATGAATAGGATTTGTTTCCAAAGCACGTTGTTCTAGCTGATTCTACCAATAGTCTATGTTTTCCAATGATACTAAACCCAGGAATTATTAATTTCTCATCGGTTTATGTTAAACCTTACCCTCCAGTTTAGTTGAGTAATTCTTAACTGGTCCTCCATTTCTGTTGATTCCACTTTCATGTATCTTCCCACTCCATTTTATTCTCAGAGATCCAAAGTAGTACTCCTAGCTTGCCCTGTATCACTCATGCTTGATTTCTTCTGCAAATTGGTCACACGAGCCCTTTGAATCCATTGCCCAATGGCCCTTTTCCCTCGCTTTCCCCACCAAACCAAATTCAAAACCCAACTCTGCTTATATGAACTAGCCTAAAGTAGTTTTGATTTCTCCTCCGAGATTCTGCCTTCAGCCTCAGAATTACGGAGCGATAACACTATCTATTCTTACTCTAGGAAAGTCATTACAGCTTCTCTGTAATCAGAACTGATCTCGTGGATCTAGATGGCCATCTGACTGATCCTAGTGATGAGAGAAAAAATTCCATCAATTGATGGATCCCATGGTGTTGCAGAGGATGATTCCTGTGACTGCATCTTGGAAAACCTAAAAATTATCCCAGAAGTGGACTCCTCAAGGCCAGCCATCATAGACTGCCTCAATTGAAAATTTTATCCCTCAGGACTTTTATAAATATTTGGTTTGCATTATTATAAGCTATATTAATAGCTTAGAAAATGAACCATATGTTTAGATCTTTGTATTGTTTTTTCATTGATTCTTATTGTCACCTCTCTGTACAACTTCAAAACATGATGCTTCTTCATAATTTTACAATTTTCTATTAGTTTTGTACCAAAAATACATTGTACAGATCATGCCTAGTCTTTGCAATATATTGGTTGTTTGAATAAGATGATGATATTTTGCTAAGTTTTATGTCCATTTTTAATAATGCACACTTTGTAGTTGGGTTCATTGATTATCACTGTGCAATACTCCTCTCTTGTGTGAGATGTTAAGAATCCCAGTTCCACCCATAGTTGTCATAGTATTTCCATTAAACTTTTGTGACACTGCACAATTTATTACGTGATATTGTTATGTTGTAACGTCACAACCAATTTCACCTTGTTTTCGTCTAGTGCAACACATGCAATCTAACCAATCTCCCATGAATTGAAGGGGTGCACACTTGCAAGTGACCAATCACACTTTATAGGCTAACGATAGAAGCTCCTCGAAATAGTAATTTAGTAAAACATAATTCCATGTTTGACAATGCATTGTCCTTGTGTTAATGTGAACGAGCATTCCAGATTCTTTCATACAAAGGGTGGGGGGGGGGAGCGAATCAAAAAACAAATATTAAACCTACATTCATCTTCTATAAGAAAATACTATTGAAAATAAGGGTACCAAGAAAGTGTTTCCTAGTGCATTTATCCTTTTCGCCTAGGAAGATGCTTTAATGACTTTTTGTCTAGGGACATTATGAGTTTTATTAATGTCATGGAGAAAAATACCTTTTATGAGTTGTGTACCATGTACTTTAGTTTATTGATGTCACTTGTGTCATAAAGTGACTTTATGTGATAAGTACAAAGTACACTTTATAATATTAAAGTGACTTTATGAGAGAAAAAGTGCACATGGTACAAAATATTAAAAACTACTAGGAGGGTCACCAATTGAGGGGGAGCACATGAGAGAGGGGCCAAGTGGGGGACTTGACCTCATCCATTGATCTCATGTGCTGATATTTAATCTCAGCCCTTGATTTCAAGGGTTAGAGTTCTCATTTTAGATGACAAAAAGAGAAAAGGGAGAAGGGGAGGTTCATTCATTCTCATGAGATTTTAGGAGAGGAGAGAAAGGAATGAGGAGGACGAGTTTGCAGGTATGAGGAAGAGGAAATCGAACACCAAAGAAGAACCCTAGTTTTTCGCTGCTGACTAGCATGAATCCCGAGATTTTCGTGCAGGTTTTACAGGCTGATTTTACAATGTTGGCTGGCCAAAATAGCTGGAAAATTCAGCGTTGGTGTTGTTGAGTATCTAAGTGTGAGACTCAGGATATTTTGGTGTGAAAAGGAGCAGTTCAAACCTATTTTTTTCCCATATTCATGATCGCAGGTCCAAGTATTAAAGGAGACTATCTCCCAGTATATTCATGGCTTGGACCACGAACTTTGAGGCTCATTCAGCATGATTCCAGGAAGGAAATAGCATCAGACTTTGGCACTAATTTCTGAGAAATACTTCTGTTATTCATGGCTCATATTTCAAGGCTCTGTAAATGATTCTTGTGCATAGAATTCAAGGCATATCAAAGTTGTGTTTATGACTATGTGAGGGTTCGAATTTCTATGTAATTTGGTAGTAACTTCAACAAGAAAAAAGGGAGATAAGTTGTCTTTATCTCTTCTGTGTAAAAATTTCCTTTAGAGCAATTAAATCCTCCTTTAGAACTGGTTTTCCCCTTATGGGATTTTCCAGGGTCATTAGTCCAAATCACTGTGTAAATTTCTAAGTGTGCTTGCTTGTATTTTCTTTCATATCAGAAAAAATATATATATGTGATAAAATATCTATATCTATATATATATATATATATATACATATATGGTAGACGTAGCTCTATAGTGTTTCAAATAAATTAGCATTAATTGTTTTACATATCTCCTAACTATTTGGGGTGATGGCATAAAACTTTCATGCTAAAAACTTGAAACTGGGAAGGGCTACAACATTTAAAAATTTTGTACATGGTATCAGAGCCTGAGAGACT
This sequence comes from Pinus albicaulis, assembly GCA_034641835.2. Classification (NCBI taxonomy): domain Eukaryota; kingdom Viridiplantae; phylum Streptophyta; class Pinopsida; order Pinales; family Pinaceae; genus Pinus; species Pinus albicaulis. Next base: position 395,302 of record JAXQQM020058388.1, on the reverse strand, counting down.
TTAGATCTGAAATTTTCATCAGCTGATAGAAGAGACCAACAAGTAGTCTTCTGCCATATCAGTGAACAAAAGTCACAAAACCTTAGTTAGAAACCCAAAGAATTATTTGTTGAGAGGGAGGAAGATTTCCTATAAACATATTTTCTCTTTTGTGTTGGTTGTGAGGGTCATGGTGAATAGTTTGATGGCATAGGACTGGTTGAGTGGGGCTGATAATTTGGGGCCCTGGAAGGAGAGGATGATGTTGTGACTTGAACAAGTTGAAGTGTGTGATATAGTGGAAAATCCTATGCAAACTCCTACTAATGCAGCTCAGTTGGTGGACTTCAACAAAAATAATGTGAAGATAAGGATAATCAGCCTTAATGGCATCAAAGACCACATATTCCCTCATTTGACAGGAATGAATTTTGCCTATGAGATGTGGGCTTCACTTGTCACATTACACTAGATTTCCAATGAGAAAAGGAAGATGGCGTTGAGGAAAAAGTTAAGAAACACCAAGATGACCAAGATGAACAGTTTAACCTCATACATCACCAAGATCTCACAGGTGAAGGATGAGTTGGTTGACGTGGGAGAGGCTATCCCAGAGGACCAATTGATCAGGATTTTACTAGATGGTTTCCTTTAAAAATGGGATGGATTCATACATGGCATTGTGGCCAGAGAACACTTTTAAAACTAGAGGTGGATGTGGGATTATTTCATCCAGGATGAGACCAGGAGGAGTGTAAAGAGTAGCAGTTAGCATGGTGGGGGAGATGAGGAAGAGAATTCCACCCTTGCAACGAAGGGAAAAAAGAAGGACAAGAATGGGTCTTCTAGTGGAGCAAAGAAGGAGAAGGGGAAGCATAAGGTGAAGGAGGACATGAGCAAAGTGAAATGATTTTCTTGTGGGAATATGGGTCACTATGTTTTTTAGTGTCCCAATAAGAAGGGAAAGAAGAAGAAGGGAGTTGCAGCTTAGGTAGAGGTGGATGAGTTCACTTCCAAATTTGACATAGATTTTGCCTTATTGGCAGAGGTGGATTAGTTTGCCTTACTGCTAAGTCTAGCCACTCATGTCACATCTTCTAATGTGTGGTTTGTAGACAGTGGAGCATCCTGCAAATGACCAAAGACTGGAGTGAGATATAATTTCACGAGTCTATCAGAGGATAATAATAACTTGGAGGTTGTGCTTGAAGATAACTCCAAGGTCAATGCAACAGGATTGGGGGTAGTATCATTTTAAAGTAAGTCATTAACTCCTCTGAAGGTGACAAATGTTCTCTATGTTATGGGGTTGAAGAAGAACTTGACATCAATCTCCAATTTGGAGGACAGGGGTAGAGGTGGTGTTCCGAGGAGGCCAAGAGATTATATATCCCAGAGGATCTAGTATTGAGTCTACTAGAGTGATTGGAGTCCGCGGCGAGAGGCTATACAGGTTTATGTTTCAGCCTATTAGAGCCTTGGTGGCACAAAACAGTAACAGTGAGTTGTGCAAGATTTGGCATAAGAGAGTGGCCCACTTGCATAATGGAGCATTCAGGATGCTAAGGGAGATGGTTACTGGGTTACCTGAGTTCAGCACTACGCATCATGATGCATGAAGGGGTGTGCATTTCGGATGTTGAGGGATATGGTTATTGGTTTGCCTGCGTTTAGCACTAAGCATAATGATGTGTGTAGGGGGTGTGCTTTGGGAAAATACACCAAGATACCTTTCCAGAGCATTGGCAACAGAGTTGCAGGTATCCTAGACATGGTACATTCTGATGTCTATGGTCCTATTTCTAATGTATCACTGAGCAGATGTGAGTACTATGTGACCTTCATTAATCACCACTACAGGAAGACCTACATTTTCTTTTTGAAGACCAAGGATGAGGTCTTCAAGAGGTTCCAAGATTTTAAGGCTATTGTGGAGAACCAGATGGGGAAGAATATCAAGGTGTTGAGATCATAAAATGGGGGTGAATATACCTCCACGGAGATAAAGGATTTTTGTAGGAGTGCATGCATCAAGAGAGAGTACATAACGCCTTATAACCCCAACGTAATGGGGTGGCAGAGAGGAAGAATAGAGCCATAGTGGGTGTAGGTAGAGCTATGTTGCATGATCAGAGATTACCTTTCTTATGGGTCAAGGGATGTAGCATTGCAATGTATTTGAAGAAAAGGAACCCACACAGAGTCTTTGGGAGTAAGACTCTCGAGGAGTCTTTTTCTGGGAAGAATCCTAAGATTAGGCACATCAGGATCTTTGGGTGCCTTACATATTCACACGTCCCTGAAGAGAAGAGGACGAAGTTGGAATCCATTGAAAAAAAGGGTATCCTTATGGATCATAGTGAGACCAGCTTGACATATCGTATATCGTATATACATCCATGCACTAAGGAAAGTTGTCCTCAATAGGGGGCCTCACCACAGGTATCAGTATCTTCAGGTGGTACACGAAGGTCAGGAGGATCACCTTCTTGAGAGGTCACAAGTTTAGGGGTGGCAGATTCACAAAAGCCGATATCACTAATATTTTTCCCCTTTTTTTCGATTAGCTGCTAGAAAATGGATGCTCGTGTTCTATATCTTTAGGGCTTGTCTTCACCTCAGCTCTGTAACCATGTTAATTTTTCATCAATTTGTTCTATGTTGTAACTATCACTCCGGTAATACCCAATAACATCCAATTTTACAATTTTACTTCTTCAAATATCCAATGACAGTAGAGCAATAGTAGATAGAACAATTAAAAAAATGCACAATGAAAGAGAGCCAAGGGACAAGAGACAAATTTCAGGTCAATGACTGGGGCAAAACCCACTATGGGGAAAACCCTTGCAAATCTTCTTTTATGAGATTATCTTCAAATGTTTAGCAAAGAAAGAATACATCATCTAATATCCAAATTTAGTATCCAATATCCAATCCACAATCCAAAACAAAGACAAAAGAGAGAGAGTCAACAAGAGTCAACTCAAGTGAAAATCTGTACCAGCCAACAATAGCAGTATGTACCCTAATGAGTCAATGATTAGCACAACCCCTTAGGAGCTCGATCTATTTCAATAAAACTCGGCCTCAAAGGCTGGTCAAATTCTACCCAAAACAATCCTCAAGAACTCAGTCAAACTCAATCAAAAGAAAAAGAAGGTCTGTTGTCACAGTCTGTAATTTTCTGAGATCAATCCTGAAAGTCACTGTCAGTCAAACTACTCATAATTCCTCAATTTGTGTGCCCTTCAATGCAGCCAAGAGAGATAAAAAATTTCCACCAAAATCGTAGTCAAAGGAGGTCAATGTTGGTCAATGGTCTTGCAACTCTTGCAACTTGGCCCAATCAGAAACAACCACCTATCCTTCACATGTGTGAGAGAATTCCTTCAAATATGAGTTGTATGAATCAATAGGAATAGGAGAGACAAGATGTGATGTGAGGTGATGAAGTTCCAAATGAGGATGAAGGTCTCATGTATTTATATGTATCGATGAGGGTGAAAAGCATGTAGATTGGGCTTCATGAGTATACATGATGTTGAAGTTGACCTTCATAATTTTCAGATGTGCGAGCTTTAATTTGAAAACACACTTCTCCTTGTCCTATTTGAGTGAACTTTAGGTCAATTTTGGTCCTCTTGAAAAGAGGAATTTAATGCAATAATTATCTCCATCAAATGAGTTTTCCAAAGTGGAATTTGATCATAGTTGCATAGCTTAACAGTTATCAACATTATGTGATCTTCATAGATGACTTCTCCAAGAAGATCTAGATATGCTTCTTGAAAAAATGGAAGAGGTTTTCTCTAGGTTCAAGGAGTTCAAATCCCTTGTAGAGAACTAGACAACAAGAAAGATTAAAACACTCAAGTCTGATTACAAAGGCGAGTAAACCTCAAATTCTTTCAAGGACTTTTGTGCAAGTGATGATATCAAAAAAAAATTGACAGTTCCATACAACCCTCAACAAAATGGGGTTGCAGAGCAGAAGAATAGGGCCATTATTGGAGCAGCCAAGGCTATGTTATATGACGAAAGAGTTGCCTATGTTTTTATGGGCAGAGGCTTGTAACATTGCTTTTTATTTGTAGAACCAAAGTCCACATAAAGTGTTGTGCAAGTTGACACCTAAGGAGGATTTTTACATAGAAGAGGCCAAATTTTCCAAGCATATGTATCTTTGGTTGTCTAGTATATTGTCATGTTCCATAAAAAAAGAGAAACAAATTGGAACCCACCATGGAGAAGGGAACTCTTGTGGGGTACAAAAAAACTTCAAAATCGTGAAAGATATATATTCCAACACTAGGGAAAATGGTCATGCACAGGGATGTAAGTTTTGAGGAGCAGAGGGCTCTCAGGAAGTCTTGCAACACATATTCGTCTACAATGGAGGTTCAGGAGAAAGTGACACCAAAGATAGAGATAGTGCATACACCCTAGGTTATTGTGTCATAGAGTAGTGTGCATAATGAGTAGCACAAGCAGGAGGAGCAAGACGAGGAGCAAAGGGTTCCTCTCACTCAGACTCAGACTCCCATCAAGAGGAGGAAGAGGATCAAGTGGGTAAAGCAGACACTAAGAGATGCTCAAGTGTACGTGGGTACTCCTAGATATTCAGTAAGACAGAGTAACACACCACGAAGATATTAAGGCTATATGGTGTTGATGAGTGAGTTGATTGAGTTCAAGACTTCCAGCTTCTAGGAGGCATATGAGCATCAGGTGTGGATGGATGATATGGTGGAAGAGTATTCTTCCATCATGAAGAACAATGTTTGGGAGGTTGTACCACAGCTAAAGGTAAAATCTCTGGTTGGCTCTAGATGGGCCTACAATATTAAGAACGTTGCAAATGGTAGTGTGGAAAATTTCAAGGCCCGATTTGTGGCTAAGGGGTTTTTATAGAAGGAAGGGATTGACTACGATGAGACCTCTGCCCCTACAGCCAAATACTCGTCCATCAAGGCAATAATTTCTATTGTAACACATATGGGTTGGAGGATTCACTAGATGGACGTGAAGTCATCCTTCCTTAATGGTGTGGTTGAGGAAGGGATGTAATATTGAGCAGGAGGAGTGTTTGAGGTGCATGGGAGAGATTCCCTTGTGTGAATTGAAAAGAGCATTATATGGACTCAAGTAGGCTCCCAAGGCATAGTGTGCCACGATTGACAACTACTTGTAGGGCATGCGCTTCACCAAGAGTGAGGTAGACCCAAACATGTATTATGTTCAGGTCAAGGGTGAGCCTCTCATTTGATGTTGCATGTGGATGACTTATTTCTCATAGGTTGTGAGAGGCTCATATAAAAATGCAAGAGGGACCTAGCAGCGAATTTCAACATTAAGGATTTAGGGTTGATGCATTCTTTTCTAGGCTTAGAGATGTGGAGAAGGATGGAGAGATCTTCCTCAAGCAAGGTAAATATACAGTTGAAGTCCTTAAGCGATTCAAGATAGTGGATTGCAGAACCATGTCTACACTATTAGTGACCAACTGGAAGAATATTGATGCTTCCATATCAAAGGCAGTGGACCCTACATTAAATAGAAAGTTGATTGGCTCTCTTATTTACTTGGTCAATGCTAGACTAGACATTTGTTTTGCAGTCAATACAATCAGTCAATTCATGGTAGAGCCAAAGTGAGTTCACTGGGTGGTTGCAAAAAATGCGTTGAAATACCTTTGAGGTACACTTGATTATGGATTGAAATATACTCAGATGGATGGAGAGAAGCTAGAGGGGTACACTGATGTTGATTGGGAAAGCAGTACAGCTAAGAAAAAAACACTTTCGGTAGTTGTTCCAGCTTGGGATCGGGAGTTTTTTCCTGGTTCAATAGGAAGCAGAATTCAGTTTCACTAAGTTCAGTTGAGCAACTTGGCAACTTGTGAGGAAATCTAGCTCTGAAAACTCCTCCTGGGGATATTCGATCAGGAGATGGAGCCGACTTTGATTCACTGTGACAATCAGAGTTGTATCAAGATCTAGGAGAATCTAGTGTTTAATGACAAGTCGAAACACAATTAGATCATGTACTACTTCATTTGAGATTGTGTGCAAAATGGGACAATGACACTACATTATGTACCAATAGATGAGTAGGTAGCAAATATTCTAACCAAGACTTTGATGAAGGACAAATTTATAATTTTTAGAGACAAGTTGGGGGTGGTGTAGAACACCTTTACTAAAAGAGAGTGTTGAAAATGTAGCTTGGAAGGTAATTTTGCATTGGTCAAGTGCCATGACATGCAATAAATCACCAAATTTCTCTCACAACTAAATTATTTAAAAATTTCCTAAGTTTATACCTTAGGCATAAAACCAATAATTTAATTTTTATTTTATTAAAATTTAAAATACAAAAAAAAATAAAAAATAAAAATTAAGAGGTCAACAAAAGATTAGATCGTGGCCATTTATCTCAAGTATGGAGGTAAATATCAACCCTCCATCACTTTGAAGTTTGAAGATTAGGTCAGAAAATTATAAAAGAGGGAAAGTGGCTATTGGAAAGATCAGTTCGAGTTGGTACAAGAGTTGGGCATTCAGCAGTGGCAGGAGATCAAAGTGACAGCATATTTTGGATCAGTGAAGAGACTATCTTTCAGGGGCAACGAATAGACTTGTTGAGGTTGAGATACCAGGTCGTACAATTCAATTTGATTAAGAAGATATCAGACAGATTTGAGCAATTTGTGTGGGTTGAAGAAGGCTGAATTGTGGACTGATTGGCTGGGCCACACAGGCTGAATTTCATCCGACCATATAGCTATTTTTGCTCGATCGGAGGGCTGAAATTTTTTAGTGATTTTCTGTTATAAAATTCCTGAAAAGGGTTGTTGTAATAAATTTTATGAAGCTGAATAAAGGCCCAAGTTTGTTGGTTTTCCCCAAATTTCAGTTTTCAGGGTAAACACTGTGTCAAATAATTTTTATGTGCTTAGTTTTCTGTTTTATTTTTGCTGTGCATAACTGATTTAGGAACACCAAATACTTTTTGTTATTATTTTTTCAGATATGAAGGAATTAGCTTAATTTTTGTTCTAGGAAATTTTATCGAACATTAAATCTGATCAGGGTTCAAGAAATCTAATATGACTCAAAGCCAAGCTGCACTCAAAAGAGGTGACTCCTCTGTCTCCTCAAAGAGTAGAGCTAAATTTTGTAGAAATTATATGCACTAAGCATACATATGTCCAAGATCCACCTGATATCACACTATTTAACTTTATGCAAGATACTGAATCTATTCCACTTGTTAATATTTTGCGGAAAAATTGATTGCACACACGTGAACCATAAACAAAAATAATCAATCGCACATAACATATTTTTTAACCGGGAAATATTGAAGCTGAAAACCCCAACTATATATTATGTAACATGGAGATCATATGACAATCTCATACAAGCATACAAAGCTTATCACAAGCTCTCAATATAGTACAATAGTCATACACTAATTAGGACCAATCTTGCAAATCCATGCACTGATCTTTGCCTCTTGCTAGCCTGCCTCCACTGCATAATACCTATTGAAGAATAGCTCTAAATGAATTCGAATTACTCTTGGATTGACTGCGCAATCCTCATTGGCAACTCCAATGTGTGTGTGATGCAATCTATGCATCACTATAGTCACAACAGATAGTCTATCTTTCCCTTTCACCTATCTCTCCACTAGTCTCCACTGAAACTGACATGCAATGTAGTTAACTGTTGTATTCTTCAGTTGATTAATGAGTTATTATTTTTGAATTAATTAACTAATTAATTCACTCCACTCTCATTAGTGTATCATTCAGTTAGATTAGATACAACTAGCTCAACTGAGTCTAACTGAGTTAAACTGAATACAACTCCATAACTACTTCTTCCAACTGAGTCATAATTCTGCCACTTGAGTTCTAACTGAGTCCTCCATGCATTAGCTCCAGTAAACCCTTAGGAATTGCGTAATTCCTTCTATCAGCTGATGTACCACATCTGTGCATTGAACTGAAGTTCTCCAAGAGAATATGTTTTTTTTTAGAGTTTGAATATTATTAAGAGCTAATAATAATCGACATGCATCTATTTTTAGATCGACGATCTATAAATAGACTTCGCCCAATATTCTAAAAATAGAATTTCATCTATTTTTCCAACTTGATCAACCATCCACAAATAGCATCCTACAACTTCTAAAATATGATCATCATGTCTAAAAATAGACATAGTCTAAAAATAGATTTGTTCCAAAAATAGCCTGCGGACCTGCTTAGTGAAGGCGACTCTTTTCACTAAGCTCATCATCTTGTTGAATCTCAAAAAAATTTAGAGTTACCTCAGAATTTACATATATCCTACAGGTAATATCCTATCGTGCCATTTAAATCTTGTTGATTTAATCGAATAAAAGAAAATTTCTGTGAAGGTTCAAAAAATGAGAAAGGGAAATCATTAATATCCATGACAATAGAAATTATCACATGGATTTATATACTATGTTGATCTAACATAATAGCAGATAACCAATAAGTTACTGACAAGTAGTTGGTCGCAATATCATGAATAGCTGGAAACATACCCAAAGGCTTGTGCATTAGGTCTTTGCTAGTCTTGAGAAACTGCCAGCAGTTCCTCCAAATGCACCTTAAAATCATCCAATCCTTTGTTGAATAAGTATATTAATGCATTGTATAGTCCATGTTCTTTGCATAGCCTCACCACCTGCAAAATACCATATATATCAATCTTATCTCTGCCTCAATACACATAACATCATCATAATATAATATGATAATAGGAAATTCAGTAATGTAGACCTGATTGAAGTCAAGGGAACCAATGTCCATTTGGAGAACACATTGCTCAATCCGTTGCAACCAACCCTTTTTGCTATAGTGTTCCACAAGTGCTTGCATACCTATGACACCCATCACAATACCAGTTACAATTACCATGAAGATATTAAAAGTATTGACTAATTCATAATAATGTCTTTATATTACCTCAGGAGGTAGACAACCAAGCATGTCCTTTAAAATATATGGTTCCACGAGTTCTAAAAATGTACCTGAAAAAACATGTCATATAGGCATGAGAATGGCAATATAACAGGTCATTGTATAGAAATAATTGTATGCCTTGTCCCTATTTATATTGCTATATTCAATATATATAAAGGAATGTGATTATAATATTTAGAAGCAATGGAAAACATAAGTTTGGAATGAATGACTGACAACTAAATGTGTGATTCAATGCAGCACAAGATGCAAGATCAAACATAAGATGGCCCAAGGAGCAGAAAACCAATGTTACCATAGTCAACTGGGTGGAAAACTCAGCAAGGCAGAAGAGTTGAGAATTTCACTTAGCTCAGGAGAACTTGGGAAAATCTTGAAAAATATAGTTTCTGGGCATATATAGGTATGGTGGTTTGTGACATTTATAGAATGAGTTTGACTCACACTTAATCATGAGTTATCACATGTCAAGCGTGTTTGACCCACGTCAAACTCAGTAAACTCAAGTACAACTCACCCAGAGTCATTTTCACTTGTTTACTCATGAGAAGAGTCAAACTTGGACACTCACAAGTCTAGTGACAAAGCATCAGGACACTAATGAGAATAAAATTATAAAATTTGATACAAACTTGTTATCAAAAATAAATGTAGAAATTAATGATTAACAAATCATAGTTTTCTATTCAACGTCAAATAAACAAAGAACAATAACTAGCAGTAAAGTATTCATGCTTGATCATAAAGGCCTGAATATTTGTTTTTTATAGAAAACACACCCAAAGTCAAAATACAGAACCCTTATAAGAAGGTTAATCTATTTATTGTTGAGATTGCAACAAGATGATGAGCTTAGTGAAAAGAGTCGCCTTCACTAAGTGGGCTCGCAGGCTATTTTTGGCGCAAGTCTATTTTTAGACTATGTCTATTTTTAGACATGTCGATAATATTCTATGAGTTGCAGGATGCTATTTGTGGATGGTTGGTCAAGTTGGAAAAATAGATGGACTTCTATTTTTAGACATATTGGCCAGAATCTATTTTTAGATTGCCAGTCTAAAAATAGATATGTCGAATATTATTAGCTCTTAATAATATTTGGACTATAAACATTAACTTATTGTCTTAGAGCACTTTAGTTAAGTGCACAGATGTGGCACAGGAGCTGACAGAAGGAATTACGCTATTCGTGAGGGTTAAGTGGAGCTATTGCATGGAGACTTCAGTTAGAACTGATGTGACATAGTTTGGTGGAGTTGTAGAAGCAGTTGGTGGAGTTGTGTTCAGTTTAACTCAGTTAGACACAGTTGAGCTAGTTGTATCTAGTCTAACTGATTGATACACTAGTGAGAGTGGCGTGAATTAATTAATAATTAATTCACTAAATATTAAGTCATTAATCAAATGAAGAATACATTAGTTAACTACAATGCATGGACATCTTCAGTGGAGACAAGTGGAAAGATAGGTGAAAGAGCAAGTAGATTATCAGTTGTGACTATAATGTTGCATGATTTTGCATCACACATTGATGGAGATGCCAATGAGGATTGCGTGAGAAAGGTTGGACCAATTCGAGTTCATTCAGAGCCATTCTTCAGTAGGGATTGCGCAGTAGAGGTAGGCTAGTAGGTGGTAAAGATCGGTGCATGGATTTGCTAGATCAAGACCTAATTAGTGTGTAGCGATTGGATTGTACTAAGAGCTTGTGAGAAGCTTTGTATGAGGATTGTTACATGATCTCTATGAAATATATTATATACAGATAGTAGGGTTTTTAGCTTCAGGCTTTCCCATAAATCACTGTGTTAATGTGTGTGAATTTTTATGGTTTAATGTGTGCATGCAATTGATTTAATTTCCACATATGATGATCAATGGTTGAATAGATTTTGTATTGTGCATGAAGTCAAATAGTATATGATCAGGAGAATATTAGACATATAACATATCAGTTATATAATTTCTACATGGTATCAGAGTGATATTGATCATTGGAGCAATAGCAAAGCATTGAAGCAGTTGAGTTTTGTGCTGGTGGTATTCGAATTTTCATTAGTGTTTTCCTGGTGTCGAAGTTGAGATGTCTTTTAACGGATTGCGATTGGAGTATGCCCTTGAGGGTAGCTCGAATTATATTGCATGGAAGGACAGGATGGAGACGGTGTTGGAGGATAATGGGTTGAAGGAGTTCATAGATGCATAAATTCCAAAACCTACTTCTAGCGATGTTGCCGCACTTGACGCATGGCAAAAGAAGACAGCAAAATGTCGAAGGATTTTGTTGGAAGGTGTGAAGGATCACATAGTGTCCAGCCTTCATGTTAAAGCTTCTCCATTCTTGATGTGGAAATCTTTGACAGACTTGTTCCAAAGCAAGAGCGACCATAGGAAGTTGGCGCTCAAGGATAAACTCAAGAAAATAAAAATGGAGAAAGGCGAAAGTATACCCAAGTACCTCACGAAGTTTTTCCAGTGCAGGGATGAGCAGGGAAGTGTGGGGGTTACTATAGATGAAGAGGACTTGGTGAGCTTGTCTCTCCTTGGGCTTCCGAAGGTTGGAATTCTTATGAGGACTCTATCAATGTCGGGAGAAACTGCGAGGATGGGAGAAACTTTGGTTGGATCTTGCGTAGGAGGAGATAAGGTGAAGTACCAAGGATGGATCTTCATCTAAGAATGAAGATGAAGAAAATTGCGCTTTGGCTGCAAAATCAAGGAAGGGGAAGGAAAAGAAAAATCCTTCTCAATCTGGTGCGAAAATCAAGAAGCAGGACATGTCCAAGGTGAAGTGCTTTCACTATCACCAACATGGACATTACGCCACTAATTGTCCATAGAAGAAGAAAAATAAGTAGGCTACTGGATCTATAGCTGGAGAGGCCTTAGCCTTGCAGTTTGAGCTGGATTTTTCATTGATCGCATGCTTGGTCTCAAGTGTGATGGGATCAGTGTGGTTTCTTGACAGTGGTGTGTCTTTCCATATGACCGGAGACAAATATTTGTTTACTGATTTGGATGAGAAGGATCTTGGAGTGCACATCGAGATGGGCGATGATGGTAGATACAGTGCGACTGGTATCGGGACCATTTCTTTTGAGAGGGAGTCTGTCAAACCTTTCATCTTGAAGGATGTCATGCATGTTCCAGGATTGAAGAAGAATCTTATCTCTGTGGCGATGTTGGAAGACAAGGGATATGATGTTGTCTTTAGCAAGGGAAAGGCTTTCCTACGCAGTAAGGCAACTGGTGAAACCCGGAGGATAGGGGTTTGAGTTAAGAACCTTTATCAGTTGCAGGTAGATGGCTATGTAGCAATGGCAGGAAAAGCAGAAGGAGTGGTGAGCCGGGATGAGGGCGAATTTGGCACGGGATATTGGGCCATCTTCACCATGGCACTTTGAAAATTTTGCAGAAGATTTCTACTGGGCTTCCCAAAGGCACACTTGCGCAGTTAGATCAGTGCAAGGGATGTACTTTGGGAAAATTTGTGAAAGCCACCTTTCATGAGAAGGATAGTCATGCCACGACGATCCTTGAGATAATTCACACAGACGTGTGTAGACCTTTCTCAGTAGCTTCGATGGCAAAGCACAGGTATTATGTGATATTTGTTGATGACTTTTCTCGTAAGTGCTAGATCTTCCTCATGCAGAAGAAGAGTGAGACATTCTCTAAGTTCTGTGAGTTTAAGGCACTGGTGGAAAAAGAGTCAGGGAAGCAGGTGAAGGCTCTTAGGAGCGATAATGGTGGTGAATTCATCTCTGGCGAATTCAAGGAATTTTGCAGCGCAGAAGGAATTCGAAGAGAGCTCATAGCGCCTCATAACCCACAGTAGAATGGGGTCGTGGAGCGAAAGAACAGAACGATCGTGGGTGTTTCACGAGCGATGTTGCATGATCAGGGCCTTCCACTTGCTTGTGGGGCAAGAGCTTACCATCTTTGCGGTACATGTACCAAAAGCCCGTTGTCCTCACGTGCCGGCATGAGTACACCCGAAGAGGCGTTTTCTGGTAAGAAGCCTGATATTTCTCATTTGAAGATTTTTGGCTCACCTGTTTACATTCATGTGACGAAGGATGCCAGGAAGAAGCTAGAGCCGACTGCAGAGGTTGGGATATTTGTGGGGTACATAGAAACACCCCACAACTATCATGTGTATTTGCCAGACAGTCGGAAGACTGTTGACGGGATATCAAATTTCATGAGGAGAAAGCCATGAAGTGTTCGCTTGAGAGGGAGCCACACTTGCATGCAGATGAGGAGCTATTAATTCCTAAGGATGAGCCTTAGGATGTGGATCAGCCACAAGAGGAGGTTCATGGAGTGGAAGAAACCACTCATGCAGCGCCAACCATCAGAGGGCGGAAGCGCACTACAGAAGCTAAGCGACTGAATCTTGATGCAGAGAAGATTGTAGGAGCACCTACATCACAGCGCAGACAGAGACAGTCACCTGACCGATATACTGGATACATGGCTCTGATGAGCAAGTGTATCGTGATAGAACCATCTTCTTTCGAGGAAGTTGTGGAGGACCCTGCATGGGTAGATGCCATGGTGGAAACGTATGATTCGATTGTCAAAAACAGTTCATGGGAGATTGTCCCAAGGCCGGAAGGGAAATCAGTGGTAGGTTCGAGATGGATCTACAAAGTGAAGTAAGCAGCTGATGGGAGCGTTGAGAATTACAAGGCAAGATTTGTTGCCCAGGGCTTCTCAGAGATTGAGGGGATCGACTATGAGGAAACCTTTGCACCTGTCGCAAGGTATTCTTCCATACGGATAATCCTTGCTCTCTCAGTGCAGATGGGATGGAACATTCATCAGATGGATGTGAAGATTGTGTTCCTCAACGGAGTCATTGAGGAGGAGGTGTACATAGAGCAGCCTGAAAGTTTCAAGATCTTCAACAGCGAGTCGCATGTGTGCAGGCTCAAAAGAGCACTGTATGGGTTGAAACAAGCACCTTGTGCTTGGCACACACAGATAGACAGTTATTTCATCGGTCTTGGATTCACCAAGAGTGAGGTGGATCCAAACCTATACCAGATTGTGGTGGAGGGTAAGTTACTGATCATTGTACTTTATGTAGATGATTTGATTTTGACGGGTGATGAACAGTTGATACTCTCATGCAAGGCTGATCTTGTAAAGGAGTTTGAGATGAAGGACTTAGGCCTCTTTCATTATTTCTTGGGATTGGAAATTTGGCAGCATAGTGATGGATTGTTTGTGTCTCAAGGCAAGTATGCCCGGGAGATACTGGAGAAGTTCAACATGAAAAGCTGCAAGCCTATCGACACTCCTCTTCCTGGTGGTTGAAGGAAAGAGCATGTTACATCGGCAGAGGTAGTGGATGCCATTGTTTACCGACAGTTGATTGGTTCGCTCAAGTATCTAGTCAATACACGACCGAACATATGCTATGTTGTTAACCAGCTTTCAAAATCTATGGTTAAGCCTACCAAGCTCTTTTGGAAGGCGGGGAAGCATGTATTGAGATATCTCATAGGCACATCGGGATATGGATTATGGTACAGACAGTCGGATGAGGTGAAGCTACATGGCTTCACGGATGCAGATTGGGCAGGGAGCCCAACGGACAGAAAGAGCACATCTAGAGGGATATTCAGTATCGGGTCTATAGCAGTTTCTTGGTACAGCAAGAAACAGAGATCTATGGCACTCAGTTCAGCGGAGGCCGAGTACATGGAAGCAAGTTTGGTTGCATGCAAGGCTATATGGATGAGGAATATCCTGGTCAGGTTGTTCGGTTCACACTTAGATCCTACTCTGATATATTGTGATAATTAGAGTTGCATCAAACTCTCAGTTAATCCAGTATTTCATGATAGATCTAAACACATTGACATCCGGTATCATCATATCAGAGATTGTGTGCAGTGGAAGATCATGTTACTTTCTTACATTCCTACAGAGGATCAAGATGTTGATATCTTGACGAAGGCGCTCACCAGGAGCAAATTCGAATACCATAGAGGCAGGATTGGGGTGGCAGATAATCCATATCTTGTTGAGAGGGAGTGTTGAGATTGCAACAAGATGATGAGCTTAGTGAAAAGAGTCGCCATCACTAAGTGGGCCCACAGGCTATTTTTGGTGCAAGTCTATTTTTAGACTATGTCTATCATATTCTATGAGTTGCAGGATGCTATTTGTGGATGGTTGGTCAAGTTGGAAAAATAGATGGACTTCTATTTTTAGACATATTGGGCAGAATCTATTTTTAGATTGCCAGTTTAAAAATAGATATATCGAATATTATTAGTTCTTAATAATATTTGGACTATAAACATTAACTTATTCTCTTGGAGCACTTCAGTTAAGTGCACAGATGTGGCACGGGAGCTGACAAAAGGAATTACGCTATTCCTTAGGGTTAAGTGGAGCTATTGCATGGAGACTTCAGTTAGAACTCATGTGACAGAGTTTGGTTGAGTTGTAGAAGTAGTTGGTGGAGTTGTGTTCAGTTTAACTCAGTTAGACACAGTTGAGCTAGTTGTATCTAGTCTAACTGATTGATACACTAGTGAGAGCGGTGTGAATTAATTAATAATTAATTCACTAAATATTAACTCATTAATCAACTGAAGAATACATCAGTTAACTACAGTGCATGGACAGTTTCAGTGGAGACTAGTGGAGAGATAGGTGAAAGAGCATGCAATTGATTTAATTTCCGCATATGATGATCAATGGTGGAATAGATTTTGTATTATGCATGAAGTAAAATAGTGTATGATCAGGAGAATCTTAGACATATAACATATCAGCTATATAATTTCTACATTTATGTGAAAATTCATTTAGTTCCAAGTTCTTGAGATTGGAATCATTAGAAATTGATGGGATTGCAAGATTAATGAAATGGCCTTACATCATAATATCAGATGCTCATCTTGGATCCTACTGTGATATAGAGGAATGAAATTTTCCAATTTTATAATTCATGTCATTACATTTCACAGTAAGATTAAGAGTCAAAACTTTTGGTAAGTGACGTTGATTAAAAATATGTAACATAGGTTATAAAAAACAAATGCACATAATGTTTGTCCAGTATCAATATTGTTAGACACCTAATCCATTATCGTTATGGTGAGGATTATGAACCATCATTGAGAGTACAAGAGACCCTGGAATATAAATCCAATGGTCATAGACAATGTATTTATATCTGTGTCATTTTAATGAAAAACATTCCATGCTTATCTTCAATTCTGGTGTAGTTCAACAGTGGTATCAGAGCAGGGCATTCATTCAACTCCATGATTCCCACTACTTAGAAACACCCTTTAGTATTTATTATTTTGAGATCTGCTTTAGATCAATTATTCTAAGTTTTTCTAACCTTTCCTCAGTCAAATTTGTGCCTATTTCTCTACATTATTCTCTTGTTGCACCTGTTTTGCAGTAATCTCTTCTCCATTTCATAGATTCCATGCCTCTTGGTGAAAATGACTACCTCGCATCTAAGAAGCTGTGGGCTGCATGCTTCCTGCCCTATTCTATCAAAAATTCAAGCTTCTAAAACCCTATATTTTTCTTTTTTCTCTTCAACCTCAGATCTACAAATCCTTGAAACTGTAGCGAGCAAGCCTATCTTTTCTACGACTAAAATATCCAGATCCTGTACAACAACCATGGCTTGCATTGAAAAATATCACCGCCCTCTTGATCTGCTTGAAGAGAGTCCCAGGAAGTGCAGTAAGGTAACTTCATCATGAGACGTTATTCCCTCTTAGCTCTAAGGCCATTTTGTGTTTGAACTTTAACATAATTTAATGCCATATTATAAAATACTTGGTGAAATTCCCTTTATATTTCTAGCTAACTTCCATTAAAAAACCCTTCTATAGACTATCCATTTAGTTTTTCCAACTAAACAACCCCTTATTTTGTCACATAATTTATCATATATGGGCCTAACCAATGCATTTGGAACTCCCCTAGATGCTTCAAAAACTTTGTATCATACAACAAACCTAGTTTTGTGGCTGAAACTACTTCTATTTTATACACCTATCATGCCAAGATTTCTCACATGCTTTCTGAACATTTTGATGAAATCTTGCTACTGCACAGTCTTCCTCTAATTTGCAATAGCTCTAATATTCGATTATCTACTATGCCATAATAATTCAAGTTTTCCAATGCAATAATGTGTAGACATGGCACTATAAACTCCATGGGCACTATTTCTTCCTATCCATACACTGGTCTAAATGGTGTATTCCATATAAATTTCTTACATGTGGTCTCGTAAGCCCATAGAACTGTTGGAATCCTCAGATCCCAATCATATCAGTTTGAATTTCATACTTTTATCATAGTATTTTCTAGAATCTTGTTGAAGGCCTCAAAAGTGCCATTAGCTTGAGGGCGATAGAGTGTGCTCTTGTGATGATAGATTTGAAACTCTTCTGTCAAGGAAGAAATTGTCTTATTTAAAAAGTGAGTACCTTGATCACTCATGAGTATTATAGTACATCCAAACATTTTAACAATATTCTCAAAAATAAAATGCATGGCCCTTTGTACGTTGCAATCTTTGATAGGTTCTACCTCAGTCCACTAGGTAAGGTACTCTGTCATAGTTATTATATACCTAGCTCTTGATATTTTCGTTTGTGCATTGATAGGTCTGATGAAGTTTACGGCCCATTTGTCAAATGCTTGTAATGTCACCTATAGAAATAAGGTGATATCATCCCTTCTGGATGTGAAAATTCGTATTACCCAAAATCTTACTACAACACTGATGAGAAATATCCTATCTGTTAATTACTTTTAACAAATTATTTACGATTTTCTACTGTAAACAATGAAATCTCATACAATACAACCTTCACAAATTAATTGTGGAAAAATACAAGTGTGTAAACAAAATCTGAAAAAGAGTAAATCATAGGCACATCTGACTCAGTTATTTTTGGACTAATGTCCCTAGAAAAAACCAATGCGAGAAAACCGGTGCAACAACTGTGGATTTTATTATTATGCAGTAATTTTTCTAAATACAAACTATATGCCTTGTTGGCCTTCCTCACAGAGAATCTGACTGACAATAAAGTTGGTGAGATTACCTCACACACTGACACTAGAAGCCCAACTGGCAAAAACCTTGGATAGCAAGCCCTCCACAGCCTCTGCACAGTCACTGCATAGTCTCTATGTCACTCGGTGTGGGGATTGCATGGCTTATGCATTCTGGCTCTTCCATTTGGCTAGATTTGACCGTCTGGCCCCTTTCGGACTCACACCCTGGCTCTCCAGCACTGGATCTACTAATCCTCAGCTGAATAATGAACCTCCTCAAGGTTGCAGCACTGCCTCTACATTGCTCTACATAGCTGCTACGCTACCTCTGTTGTTACTGATTTTTGTCTTCTTAGTTGTGTATTCTCCGGCTCAAGAATAGACTTTGAAACCGGAATTACTTTGCCCCTCCTTGCAAAGAATCTCTTGATCGATATTTCCTCTGAGCACTGCTCACTTCAGAAATTTGATCTCTTGATCCTTGTTGTGTGTTTTCCAAATGATCCTTCAAGCCCTTCTTATAATCTTCTCATTGAAACTTCAATGACCGAGATTAAATCTCTAATCAACAGCTAAGATTAACTTTTGACTTGATCCACTTTTTCTAGAACATTCACACCCATATTCTATTAATTCACTTTAATTATTTTATTTTCCTAAGTTTAGACTTAGGGTCCTTTTAAAATAATTAATTATTTTAATAAAATACAATCCGGGTGGAAATTACAAAAAATATTTATGGGTTCTCTGGAATACATGTGTCTAAGCCTCCCTGAAAATTTTGAGGCTTAGAGCACATCCGATGCTACCACAAATCAACACTTTCTCTTAGCAAGGGATGTGCTCTAGAAATACCCCCTACTGAGTACTATAATTTTACAACATCTCCCTCTATGCTGCTGATGTCTGACATTACTGCTCACCAACTCTGTGTAAATGTTGCATCTGTATTGTTGCTAACACTGCCACTGTCAACACTGCATCTGTACTACAACTCCCTCTCAATTTTTTCATTGGTGTTGTTGCTGACCTTGCCACTGTCAACTGCTACTACACCACAATATTGTTGCTTATTGCAACAGAAAAACATCCGAAATTGAACAAGTGTTCAGCATGATGCATCTCGATACTGAAGATCTGACTGTTGCTAGCTTTTGCGCTAGCCCTTTGAAGTTGTTGCACTGCTGCTAACTCTACATTGTGCCTCATTGCACTCCTACCAACTCTGCTCTGCATTGCTCAGACTCTAGCACTGCTAACCACTGCGTTGCCACTTTTTCACTGCTTTGCATCAATTGGCACTCGTCCATCCTGCTACATCTGATTTGGGCTCCTGTAGAAAGGTATTGATCTAAGAGGTGGACTCTTCAAGGATCCTACCCATCCTGTAGATCTTTAGGTATACAGCTCCAAATCAACCCCACCTCCCTCCTGGAGATATATGGAAAATCATGGTGAACTCATCCTCGTCGATCCTGGTGAACTCATCCTCGTCGTTGCTTGTGGATCATGCTTCTATATTTGTCTCCCTTCTTGAGAGGAAATTGTGTGGCATAATGACCCATCTCGCCACACCGGAAGCACTTGATCTTGGAAATATCCTTATTCCTCCTACGTTTCTCCTACTGCCCCTTTGATTCAAGGGTCGCATTATCCTCCTCCTCCTTGTCTTCTTCCCACTGATGTTGTTACCCTCAAGCTGACACTTCAGTAAGTCCCTCCTCATCTCTTCCTGCTGAAGAGCTGCCCACATTGACTCCCATTCTATGAAATTCTCTCTGCCCAGGATGCTTTGGACAACGACCTGATAGTCTTTAGACACAGAGTTAAGGGCCAATTTGACCATCTCTGTGACTTGACGAGTTGATCCCACATGTGCTAGTTGATTTCATTTCTCTTGAAGTCTAACCAAGAACAGATCAATGTGCTCACCTTTCTGCATCCTGGTAGTCCGCATATTCTCCTCCAGATGCATCTTCTGCTACTCGGAAGATCCTTGATATAGATTCTCCAAGGCCTGCCACATTTCTCTAACAGTCCCTTTGCTAGCTATGTAACACACGACATGAGCCCTTAACCCTTCAAGGATTAGGCACTTTGCATTAGCCATGTTCTTCTTGTATTCCTTCAGAGAATCTGCATCTACTCGGACAGCCACCACACCTTCGATGAAGAGTTTGAGATCATGCTCATCTAATAGGCATTTGATCCTTGCCTGCCAAATCACATAGTTGGAGACTCCCTGCAATAGATCTTGATCTCTCAGCCTGCTTGCTACCATCTTTTCCAATTGAAAAAATATGTCGAACTAGCTCCCTCTCTCTCCTTTTCACGGCTCTAGCCTGGCCTACGCACTCTCTGCTCGAGATGGTAGATCTGTCGGCCAAAATTGTTGCTCAGGTATCGAAAATTAGAATTCCCCGACTAGGAATTCCATAGGGAAGAAAGTTCCCTCAAAGTGTCTCCAACTACTCTTCTTGACGCTTCTACACCCACAATCACTGTTGTGCAGAAAAATGCATTCCTTCGACTGCTCCCTCTACCTTTACAAACCAAAAAATCGTACCTCTTTGTCAACTCACTCAGAGAGAGATTTCCTTGCAGGGACTAGCCCTCCTGGCTTGGACTGCGCAATCACTCGAGAGATCAATCTGCTGCTTACGCAGCTCTTTGATCCTGGCTTCACAAATGCTAGATCTACGGATTTTTTCTTCTGTTCCTCTTGAACTCAGCTATACAAGCTTTGATACCATGTGAAAATTCGTATTACCCAGAATCCTACTACAACACTGATGAGAAATATCCTATCTATTAACTCATTCGAACAAAGTATTTACAGTTTTCTACTATAAATAGTGAAATCTCATACACTACAACTTTCACAAATTAACTGTGGAAAAATACAAGTGCAGAAACAAAATTTGAACAGAGTAAATCATAGACACATTTAACACTATTATTTTTGGACTAATGTTCCCGAAAAAACCTAATGCAAGAAAATCAATGCAGCAATTGAGGGTTTTATTATTCTCCAGTAATTTGTATGAATACAAATTAGATGCCTTTTTGGCTATCCTCACAAAGAATTTGACTAACAAGAAATCTGGTGAGATTACCTCACATAGTGACACTGGGCCCAACTAGCAAAAAACCTGGGTGGAAATCCCTCCACAGCCTTTGCGCAGTCACTATGTCACTCTGTGTGGGGACTGAGTGGCTTCTACATTCTAGGTCTTCTGCTAGCTGGATCTAACCCTTTAGCCCCTTCCGGTCTCACACCCCGGCTCTTCGGCTCGACCTCAAGAAATGCCTCGATCTGCCTTGCTTTAGCTACTGCCTAAAAAAGACTTCATTTGATCTTATGACCTTCCTTAGATCAGAACTTCTTTGACAATCCTACACCAAAACAGAGTAGAAGAAAAATAAAAAATAAACTGATTAGGGTGGACTCTTTCACCACCGAAATTAGAAGAGAAAAGACTAGGTAGGGTGGGATCACCTCCACCAAAACTAGTCAAAAGGGGGTCTTAAACCCTCAAAGCCTTAGGCTCAAAGAAGAACTAAGGCAAAATGATCCAATCCAATGACGATCCAAATGAATCTAGCCCTCTTGTATTTATAGATTTCTTTGAAGGGATTTCTCCTTAATTGATTGAGGTTCACTCAAAACCCCAACTTTGGGTTTCTTTGCCAAGCTGCCCCAAAGCTTGCCCTCCATTTCCAAAACATTGGGTATTTTAGGTTTTCCCCTTTATCAAAGACTATAGCCTATAGAGATCGATACACCACTTCATCTTATGGAACTAATTTCCCGAGGACATTACATATGTGCCAAAAGCCTTCACTCCCAGTGTATGATTGATGCAGTCACTATTGCAAATCTAGGTTGAAAGCCCCTACATGTTGGAGCCTTAGGACAGATCTGTTGTTAGAAAATTTTGATGATATATACTAGATAATTTTTGTTCATCATGGGTAGAAACAAAGTGCACCATCATGATTGATGGATGGAGAGATCAAACGAACAAAACCTTGATAAATTTCCACATATCTAGTCCAAAGGAAATAATGTATCTCAAATTAGTAGATGCCTCAAACAAAGTTAATAGTGCCCAACTAATTTGTGAAATGATGAAAGTTGTTTAGGAAGTGGGAAAATAAAATGTTGTACAAATTTTTAACAACAATGCAACTAATTATATGGTTGCTGCTAGACTTTTTGAGCTTAGGAATCCCTCCATATTTTGGAACTCTTGTGCCACACATTGCATAGATTTAGTGCTTGAGGCATTGCAAGAATTCCCTGGATACAAAAAGTTATGTATAAGGCAAAATCCATAACCAAATAAATTTACAATCACACAAATGACCTCAACAACACAACAATATTCATTGAAGGAAAGGAACTTGTTTGTCCTACAGTGACCAAAATTCCAACAAAATTCATCTCTTTCTAATTCATGGTTGACCAAAGGGTAAATCTAAATAGGATATGTTTGGGACCTAAGTGGATGGCATCAAGAGACATGGAAAAACACATGAATGCATTATAATTGTTGCTCTTGTGTTTAGTGATGGTTTCTAGGAAGATGTTGAAGAGATTATTGCTATGACAGGGTCACTTGCCAAAGTGCTCGAGTACTTAAGTCTTAAACTTTTTCAATGTTCACCTTCAAAGTCAAACTTCATTTCATTTTCAAATTTTATCTTTACCAAAATTTGAATGTTTGACAATCGACTCCAATGATGGTTGATGTTGAAAAAGCCACTAAGGGTTACATTTATGAGGCGATGGATATCACCTAGGAGGCCATCAAAAGAAGATATAATGATGAGGTGGCCAAGTATATGCCAATTACATGCCCCTCTTACATGCTTCTGAGTAGATTTTAACCTTGCCACTTTGCTAGATCTTTGGTGGCAAAATTTTGGCAATGATGTGCCAGATCCTAAAATGTTTTCCATTCTAATCTTGAGCCATACCTACAATGCTTTAGGTTATGGGTGCAATTGGAGAATGTTTGAGAAAATGCATGCCAATAAGCACAACCAATTAAGTTATTAACACAAAAGCACATAAATAAACTTGTATTAGTCCACTGCACTCTTCAAATTTGCAATAGGAAAATCCAAGGTGAGACATCAAGAAACACAAGACTCTGCTCAGTTTATCTAAAGCTTAAACACTTGAATTGGAAATTTTGATTTAAATTTTAGTTCACATTTTAATGTTTCATGATAATGACAGGGTTGGATCATTGGGCTATTGACCTAAACTTGGAATAGCTACATCCTACATTAGATTGGCTTCGATCAAAAGAAGCCCTCTTTTTCACCTCAAGGACTTTACGAACCTTGAGGGTCCAAGAGTTGAGGACATGGGAGAAACCCACATCTTAGGTTTTTTACTATATAGTATTCAACATGCTCTTTACTTGACCTTTATAAGTAGATGCTTTCAGTTCTCAGTTTGGACCCATATTATATGAGATACCTATTAATCCATGAAATTTTGGACATTTATTGATAGTGTGCAGTGTATGGACATGGCTTTATTGAATATCAATGAAAAATACATATTTTTTATTTAAATGTGTATATATTAATTTTTGTACTTGCCAAGTTTTTCACTATTTATTCCCAATCCAATTCAAACTCATTGCTCTTTTGCCCCACAGAGTCTTTGTTGATTCCAGGTCTTGATAATTTTGATCTGAAAGGGACTGGTGGAAATCTTTCCAGTTGTAGACAACTAGATAGCATGGAAGATTGGTAATGGGGAACAGATGAGACTGGAGTCTGATCCATGGGTTGGATGTGAGAACACTTGTACTCTATCAAACAAAATATTAACTCTTTTACATAAAAGGAATTATTTAAGGTGTCCAAAGTGTCGGTCCTGTGACTACAGACATCTAGAAACGGGGATGGATCAAAACCAATATGGTAGGACTTTAAGGGAACAATGCAGATAAGTTGAAACCTTGATTAGAAGTAATGTAAGAATCAGAAAGGAAGCAGATGAAATAGTATGATCTAAAAAACCTTCAGTGGACAAATATATTTCCAAATTAGGATACAAAGCAATGTTTTCCAATGAGGCTCAATAGTCAAAATGATAAGTCCTAATGGTGGAAAACACTATGGAAAAAAGAATTTCCATGTGGGTGGCCGTAAGGAATAAACACTTGCAAAACACTCCAAAACAAGAGCAGAAAGGGACCTAAGAGGTGCGTTTTATGATACTGGGAATAGAATGAATGCAAGGATGGTTCCTTACTATCAACAAATTTCACTTCCTCGTCCACAACATAAGATAGTCTTCAATGCTATATTAGAAATGATGGCATACGACCTATTCTTCATAGTTTTTTGTCAAAAAAATTGTAAAATGAATACTCATATAAATCTACTTGATAATGATTGACAGAAAAGATATATTATACAGGATGGATAGATCAATATTGTCCCCCATTTTCAATCAATTAAAAAGGATGTATGCTATTTTCTCCATGATTCTTAGAGAGGTATACACAGAACTGAACACTACAGAAGATACTATAGTAAAAAAATGTCTAGTGAAAAACTTGAGAAACAATGATCAGAATAGGCAGTCTATCTCGAAAGAGCTAAAATTGCATTCCACAGTTAAAAAAAAAAAAACTAAACATTGTCAGACGAACAAATCACGAAGGGGATTAAAAGATATGGAAATGTCGGAATACGTGCAAACAATTAGGTTCTCAAAAAGATAAGGAAATGTCGGAATACATGTAAACAGTTAGGTTCTCAGAGGATAAAGTACAAAACCTTGGCATCCATGTCGTCCGCACTCTAAGAAGAATATTTGTTGGGATTAACAAGGACAGATCCTTTGGACATACCCACGGTAATATAATTCATATGCACAGCTAGAGCTCGTGGAGAACCATGATCCCGCCTGAACATTTGTGATGCAAGTGCCTGTGAAAGATAGCGCATGGAATCAATTTGTAAATGACCTATTGCTGGAGGTCCTCGTCGGATACCCTCAAGTCTCATCGGTTGTGCTGCAGCTCCCTCTTCCCAGTGCAATCCAGAAGATGCATCTCAGTCCTCGTCGGATACCCTCAAGTCTCATCGGTAGTGCTGCAACTCCCTCTTCCCAATGCAATCCAAAAGATGCATCTCTCTTTTCAAGTTCTTCCGCCAAGTCCAATGGCTTAAGAGAGGCTCAGACATTTTTGCCAGTTTTCCTTCCAGGTCAGCCATGTTCCATTTCCCCCCCTTTTTCATCGACAACGTCATCAACGGTCCTTTCATTTTTCTTTTTAGGCATTTCTTCAATTACATTGACCTGCTTTTCTCGAGTAACCGTCTCTGTTGGCTCTGGAAATTGAATATGAGAATTTCTTGTTTCTTCTTCACTTCCTAATTGCGATAGATTATGATCACTATCCAACGAAAATTTACTGGATTCAGAATTCTGAGTTTCCAGACAAGTATTAGCATTGGAATTCATCAATGGTGGACTTTTTTCATGGTCAGATGTTGGACTACTTTTGCCAATGTTCTGCACAATCTGCAGCACTTCGTTGTCTTGCACTCCTATACTGATATCACCTTGTCCCTCGATTTCTTCATTCTTCCTGTTTATTATTCTTTCGTCGTCATTTTCTCGTCACTGTCTCTGTTTGAACAATAAATTCTTCGGGTTCTTATCTTGGTAGGGGATCTTCCTGCTTTTCAATAAAAGTATGCGTCTCTTTTTCCATTGTCTCTTCGGGTCTAGTAACACTGAGATCATATGGCATACTAGTTGAATTATCCCCAAATTGAAACAGTCCTTCAGAAATTCCCACATTGGAACCAGCCATACTCCCCCTCTTTTTCCTCTTCTTCCGAAATTGCTCCAACTTTTGAATTAGACTCTGCCGAGCCTGCCGAATCAAGACTGTTTTGAGATAGAATGTTCACCTTCATGTTCTTTATCGCTGTTGCATGTTAGGAACAACTCGAGGTGCAGCTGCAGCCGCAGCAAGTGCAACTCCGAGTTTCGGACTCGGCTTTACACTTCCAAGCAACGGAGAAAAAGCCGGTGACCAAGATAAAAGCGAAAACAAAGCAGGCGTTGAAACGGAAAATGCCGAAGGCTTACTAGCAAAATCCAAGAATGCAAACTTCTTCATGCTCAAACTAAGCCTCAATTCAGCGAATTCTCCAGACGACCGAACTTTGTTGGAAATTTCAGTTTTCTGAAATCTATTATCTATTGAATGCAAGGGCTTGCCCCTTTCCACTAAATTTGAACTAAATGCATCAGTGGAAACTCCAGTTTTCTGATCTTTATTTCTCATCAAATGCAAGGGATTGCCTTTTTCCTTTAAGTTCAAATTAGCCGCGTCAGGGTCATAAGCATTACCTTTCTCATATCCAATTTTCAATTTGTCTGTAATTTAAAACAAACTTGAATGTCCTTCGACTTTCTGAAGTTTCTTTGAACCTTTCTCGGCCCAGTCCACGTTGTTTTCATCGTTTCCCTGCCTTTGACGTGTGAAACTAGGGTTTCTGAAGAGAAAAGGTTTTGCAGTCTCGTCATCAGACCCCTCCGAAGATGATTCCTCCTCGGAATCGTTCAGGATATCTTCGAGGTTACAATTGAGCCCCGGCAGATCACTCACATCGTCGTCGCTGCTCTGCTGTTCAAGGAAGGAATCCAAGTCAAAATCATTCGAGGCTGGAGCCATGGCAGATCAAGAATTTTGCATACAAACCCTGAGCTTCGTCATTTATTTACTGAATTGCTTGCAATTTAGGAGAATAATTCCCTATTTGAAAACAAATTCGGTGCCATGTTTTCAAATTTGAACCCTTCGCCTTTGCCACCGCCCCTGGTCTGTCTTCTCCCGTTTATCCTCTTAATCATACACAGACC
Source organism: Pinus albicaulis (assembly GCA_034641835.2). Taxonomy (NCBI): domain Eukaryota; kingdom Viridiplantae; phylum Streptophyta; class Pinopsida; order Pinales; family Pinaceae; genus Pinus; species Pinus albicaulis. Next base: position 368,318 of record JAXQQM020058388.1, on the reverse strand, counting down.
ATGTGATTTCATTCAATCTTAATGCCTGTCTTAATCATACACAGACCATGTGAGTTCATTCAATCTTAATGTCGGTTATTGCAACCAAGCACGCACGCACGCACGCATGGAGGTTGCGATTTCGGATCCGTGTAATCTTCAAATGGAATTGTAACACCCATCTAGACCGTAAAGAGATTGCTTATGTTGTTATGTTCTTAACGTTCCGTTTCTCAATGTAGTTTAATAATGTGTGTGAATGATGAGGGTGAACATAAATATCATAAGTTGCGTTGCCACATTTTGTTCCTTATGTGGGTGCGTGTCAATGATGAGGAACGAGCCTCAATGTAGAGATGTTGAACGCTAGAGTGTTTGTTATAATGTGATGTTGGATGCTAGAGTGTTTGTTATAATGTTGAGAAGTTAGGAGTGTTTGTTATAAGATTTCATAGAAAAATGGCTTAATACAAGAATTAGATGGAGAAGCAATATGTTTTATATGCTATTTTTAGTCTCTAGAGGTTAAAATAATTTCTTTATTTAGTTTTGTTGTTAATGATGAGGGAGAGTAAAAATGTTGTAAATTAGAAAGGAATGAAGAAATTATTTTAACGTTAAAGAGGTTAAAGATAGTATATTATTTTATGTTAAAGAGGTTAAAGATAGCTTATGGGACAAATTGCTTTATTACCTTATTTGGCCCTTTTCCTATTAAACCTCACAATAAATGCTCCTAACTTCTCGACAAACACGTCATGGAATAAATTATCCCAAGAGCTAGTTGTCATAGTATCTGCATAAATTTTTGTGTTGTCTTTGAAGGCCTTGCATTCTAAAATAAAAAAAAAATTATGTTTCCACTTTTCCAGAAGAGTAAAAAATACATATGTTTTTTTCCCACATTTCTTTTGGCCTTTTCCAGTGCCCTGTTTCACAACAGAGTTTATGAGAATTAATCTTTAACTAAGCAATAAGAATTTTGGCTCTCCAACAAATATTGACCCCTATGTTTGCTTTTTGTTAATGATTATGAGTGGGATTAAACTCTTCAATATTGTACTTTTTCTTTCTCCCTCGCTCTTTATTCCAAGTACGCATGTGGAACTTATCCATAACAAAAGTTTTTATGTGATGGTTCAATTATTGTTTGTCATGGTTCAGTTGTTGGAAAGAAATTTGGATATGGTTAACCAATGACAGTTTAAATTTCATTAATAAATGTTTATTTGATTTAAATCATACGATGCAATTTTAACTATGATGAATTTAAGACCACCTAAATGGGATAGATCCTAAAAATTATTAAAATCGAAAGGAGTATAGGAGGATTAGCAACGCAACTCCCTCAGTGGGCCATGCCTTACTATGTGTATCGAATTGAAGACCGCATACATGTTAAAGATCATAGAAGAATTTAAATGGGATTGATCCTAAAACTTATTAGAATAATGGGATTGGTCCTAAAAGTTATTAGAATCCAATGGAGTAGAGGAGGATTAGCAAGGCAAATTCCCTAGTGGGTCATGCCCTATTATGTATATTAATTTTCTTGTCAAATAATGGTAGGAATATGATTATAGTTATTCACAGTGTGCTCGATAGACGTCACAGGTAATTGAGTGTAAAATGTCACACGACAAGATTACATAGGAATGGCATTTCTCCCAATAAGAAATCTCATCTATGTATGACCCATGAGGTGTAGACTAGTTGGTTTGAGTGGGGTTTAGTCGCCACTAGGTCTTAGGTTCAAACTTCATGGGGAGGGGTTAAGGATGGAAACCACTTTTGGGGAAATTAAACTATCCCAAGGGGCATCCACGCTCAATCATGCTTCGCACAATCCTGGTGATAGCATCCCATTGTGGGTAGGCCATTCTTCCATCCAATAATAGGTTGGCCCTGACCTAGGCTCAACCTAGTTACAAAAACAAAACAAAAGAGCCATCTTATGTGTGTATAATGTAAAGCCACATAATTCACTCCATGAAACCTCCTCTCCTTATTGGAAAATGTTTATTTTTGTTAAAATAATAACTACCAATTACTCTAAATGGTGCAAATGAAAGCAATAAAAAATACAAAGTGTAAAAGTTGAACACTCATAATGGATGCTTTAGAAAATGGAGAAGAAGAGTAGTAATGTTCCACACTTTCATGGTCAAGACATAAGTCATCAATGTCACACAATTAAAACATGGAATTTTTCACTTTCCACACATCATGAAGAGGATGGGCTCAAAAAAATAGCAGTCTTTCAAACCTCGAATGCCCAATTTCGAAAGGGGCTAATGATCTGAAAATGGAAGGTACTTGAAAAGGGTGCAAGGTATCCATTTTCATTTATGTAAATGAGTGCAAATACTCCAAATTTTAAATATGAAAATGTGAGAACTTCTTATTTCTAATACAGAGATAGACTGTAGGGGCATTTACCGGATATGTCACCTTTCAAAGAAAGGATGAATCCAGAAGCTACCTAGCCCTCTTACAGACTCTGCCTAAATAAATAATAGAAGTAAACACTCAGACTTAATTAAAATGACCTTACTCAAACTTGACATTATGTAGAATTTTTGCTTGGAAGAGGTGTATGTCTTTTCTTCTGTTTATGTGTTTTAAGTTTATTTGTTTTTGCTGAAACTTAACATGTATATCAACAACATAATTCAGCCATAGAATAACAAAACACAACAGCAATATAATATAGGAGTTCACCCCAACTCTTGGGCTACATCTCCTTTGAGCTTCGTCAACATGACTAGACTCTTTGGGATTAAGGTAATCAAATTCTTTTACAAGCTCCAAACTTAACCACAATGAATACAAGAATGATTCAAAGGGCTGAGAATACCATTTTAAATCCCTTTAATGGCTGTCCAATTCCTGCAAACAGCTTTAGGCTTCCATGGACACACATCCTTCTATCGGTGCACTAAGCTTCTCTGAGCTTCTAAATGGCACAAAATCTCTCATATTTCTGTTTCTGCTCCTAAAACCACTATTGCTGCATCCAATAATGATCAGACATCAAATACCAACTGATAAATTGCTTACATTAAGCACAGCATCCCCAAAAATGGCTCTCCTCCATGGTTTGCCCAGGGCTGCCCACGACTTCATATCAACTTCTCGAGCTGTAGAAGTACTCAAAATGATCTGAAACCACTTCCATTGGTTCCAGAATGACTGAAATAGTCAATATAGAATTTTTTTTCATCAGAAACGGCCTCCGGCTGCTCCGGTTTTGCCTATACACTCTGTTTGGAAAATGGCTTCTAGAACTTAAATGAAGTTTTTCGGCTTTCTAAAGTTCTTAACAGGCTCTGAAAAACATCTAAACAGATTCAAAAGACATGAAATAGTTAAGAATGCCTATTCATTTACCTTAAACAGAGAAACACAGTCCACAACACAACCTTCTCCTTCGAGGCCCTTATGGCTCCTTCATCTTCTTCGATGCTTAAACCTCTGAAAATGACCTCTGTTAGACTTCAGACCTACTCCATTGAGTCCAAAATGTCGAAGAGACCCAAAATAAAATAAAAAATCCCTTCAAAAGGATCTCCCATGTGAAAGATATGGCCCAAACTGTATTTTGCCCAATGTTAGGCAAAAATCCCACAAAAGGTGGACCAACTTTAGTTAACTGGAGATAAGATTGGAAAATCCGCCTAAACTGGTGGGCGGGCTCCAAATTCGGCGGGACCATAACTGCTAGCATTTAATGTGATGTATGAGTGATCACATGGGAACTCCGTATAGCCTGTCGGGATGAAAGTTTAACAAACTCCGCTCCACCACGTATTGAATCACGTGTTTTCAAACACGTATACCATTCCATAGCCCACGTTAACCTTTGAATTTTACACACCACGCGAAATTTCACCTTTTTCAAATGAATGTAAAGGTTTTTCATCTTTACTTAAACTTTAGAAATGTGTTTTTGTAATAATTTCGAAATTTTTAATTATATGTGTGGTATTTTAATTTTATTTTTAATAAGGTTTTTAAGAATTAATTAAAACATATATAGAATAATATAATATATGATTAATTAACCATATAAAATATTAATCAATATATAATTTTAATTTATTAATTAAACCTTAATAAAAATTTAAAATTTTCCCAACACATAAAATTAAAAAATTCCCTTTCAAAATTGGAGGTTATTGGGCGATTTTAAAGTGCAACAACTTCTTCATACAGCGTCGGTTTTCAGTGTCATTCGCAGCGTTGGGATCGTATCGCCGAGGCCTATCCCTTCGCTCAGGTTCCAAATCAATTTGATCACTTTCATTTTTGAGCTTTTTCCCAAGCTCAGATTTGAGCTCCTGATTAGCTAAGGTGGCTAACCGAACAACTTGCGCTACGTTTCATCCATCGAATGATAAATTTCTTGCAAATTACTCTTTGAATGGAAAAAAAGGTAGAGAAGTGCAAGTTGCTGCTAGACAAGGATAGTGGCCACACGCCTTCCAACAAATTAAGAATCTCTATAAAATTAGAAAAATAAGACCCTCATTCACAACATCGTTGAGTTTTAGAAAAGCATATTGAATGGTAGAATACCACTCTCTCCTGTCAATCCGTGACCAAGGTGCAATTCCCAGTAGCACTCAATTCCTTATGTCACAAGATGGCAGTCTGACGATTTGTGAAAAGGGAAGAAGTTAGGAAACAACAAACAACAATTAAAAATTGAGGCATGTAACAATGTCAAACCATCTAAAATTATGGAGGGTGTGAACTCTTGTTGATAAGCCACACCAATCATGACTACACAAGCCCACGCTACAAAGAAGGAAGTTATCTGACAATAATCAACAATATCATAAACCATGAAATCCAGCAACAACATTATCCTCAAGGCCATTGATGTCGAGGCCTCCTCCTTCATAACCCATTTTAGATAGCATCTTCATACCAATTCCTTTGGTATGTTGCTCAAATGCTACAAAAGAGGTGTTATGAACATAAACAGAAGGAATTGTACTTGAAATTCTTATTACCTCCTTTTACTTGGCATTCATCTTTTCAATTTCTGATGATGATGATGACATTGTAGATGACTCTAGCCACCCACTTTTACCAACTGACATATGATGATGACCTTGGAGATTCTTGCAAAATGCACATGCATCATTTTCCTCATATGGTCCATAACCTTTGTTTGAACCATGCCCATATATTGGTTTTACTTTGGATGTTTCTTTTGGTGTCACTAGAGTGGAACTTTCAGCAAGTTGTTCCTCAAGCACATACTGCAATTGAAGGCGCATATGCCGCCTTCAGCCATTTCTAGAATTCTTCTCAATTCAATGTTCTCCCTCTCCTTTTCATCCATCATCATCCTATCATGATGATATAGAGTACCTGCAACTGAAAACCATTCACGACAAGATGACATTAGTCCGAAAAACCCTTAATCTAAAATGTTTCATGAAATCACTTGTTACGGTTGGAACTGGTGACTAACTTAGGGATTGCATAGTTCCAGAGGTCAAGGTATGGGATTGAGGCTTGAGACTGGGAAATGCGCAGTTAAGGATGGCCAGAGTCAAAGGATTGCGCAGTTGAGGAACTTAAGAGATCAAGATCGGGGCTTGAGGGTTGAGGTTGCCCAATGCGAAGTTCTTGAAGGATAGACTCAAGGAACTACGCAGTTTAGGGATTCAGGAGGTCAAGCTCGAGGCTTGAGCCTTGAGGTTACCCAATGCACAGTTTTGAGAGGCCTAACTAGGTGATTGTGCAGTTGAGGCTTGAGGGCTAGAGTTGCCCAATGTGAAATTCTGGAAGGAGAACAAGCTAGGAGATTGCACAGTTGAGGGGTTCAAGGGCTCAGGCTTAAGGCTTGAATTTTCCTAATGCGCAATTCTAGAGGGAGGAAAATCTAATGGATTGCGCAATTGCGCAACTCAAGGTGTCAAGCTGGAAGCTTGAGGCTTGGCACTGCACAATGCACAATTAAGGCTGACTAGGAGGCATAAATTACGTAGTTCTGGAGCTCAAGGGTGAAATTTTGGCACTATGACTATGCAATGCATAATTTCAAGAGTTAAGGTTGGGGCCTGAGGGTTGAGACTGCGCAATGTGAAATTTAGGAAGGTTGAGTGAGGTCAAGTTGATCAGGAGTGAAATTTTCTAGATGAGGCTAAGTGTGGAATCAATGAGACCAAAGTGAACAAGGAAATAATTTTGGCATGATCACACACTTAGAACAGTTGAAGACACAACATTGATCACTTAGAATAGATGAACAACATTCTTCCCTAAATGTGACGACATTGCAATGAATTTCCCCAGGTGCGACACTAAAGATACACTTTGCGACGAAAGTGATGACACTTTTGCGATAATGCATAAAATTTTTGGAATGAGTGTAAAGCATGTCTACATGACTAGAGGAACTCATCAAAACCAAATTTACCCTTTGAAACAAGCCAAAACTCCACTTTACACGATAAGCGACACTTCCCATGCCAAAAGACGACATTTTCTATATAAAGAGAAAGTGTGAACAACGATGAGAGCAACACATGCTAGAGAGAATATAACATGAAAACGAAATTAATTAAAGTGAAAGCAAGAAAAAGTGACAATTGAAAACATGAAAGCGACACATGTGAAACTGAAGGTGCGCAAAAGAGATAGTTTGAAAAACTCATCAACATAGAAGTACAAACACAACCAGACGCGAAAAATTGTCAATGACGATGCGCACCGACTGCCGACATGAATTGAAAATTACATATGCACTGCCAAATGGAAATGACTGAGAGGGTAGCAGACACTGACAAATTTTAACCCTCATGCCCCCATGTTATTACTTCAACCTTCGCTTCGCCCTTTCCTTCAACTTCGCCATCCCCTACAAAAACCAATTATTCTTTGTTGTTGTCGAGCCCTCTTCAACCTACATTGATCCTCACTCTGAACCAATCGCTTCTTTCCCTCCCTCCATTTATATACTCCCTCTTATTCCTTGTGATTTTCCTTCTCTTCCTTAATATCGATCCAATCAATCCAATTTTGTTGCTAATGTTGGAAACCTTGAAAACTCGAATGCTTCCTCTAATTAAAAACTAGGTTTTAATTTTAAATTAAATATTAATAATCATTATACAACTTGTTTGAGTTTATATTTCAAAAAATAAAAATTAATGGTATTTTGAATACCAATTTTAAAGATTATTCTAACTATTTTAATGGTATTTTTATCCCTATTTTTAAAAAAATTAATAATTATTCTAATGATATTTTCAATCGCTCTGTGTACGCATTCTTGTGGTAGCTATGCTCATCATATCCACGCTGACCCTGTAGCTTCTCTCCGTCCACCATGGCCTCTGCTGATGGGGCCCTGATCCCCCCCCTCTCCCTCCGGAGGTAGGTGCTTTCAAAACGTTGGTGGCTTCCTGCAACAAGCGCCCTTCATCTGCTCAGCAACATAAATTCATCAAGAAATTGGACAACATCCCTACCATGGCCCTCCCAGAGGAAGAAACTTGTAGATCTGCCCTGAATCTCGTTGAGAGAGGCCTCATCGGGCAGTTTACGGGCCTCTGGTCCTCTCCCAAAGTGATTGAAGACTAGACCTAGAGGAAATGGAGGCCTTTAACCAAAGAAGGTATAAAAATCTATTTTGTGGGAAAAGGCTTCTTTGTTTTTGTTTTCAAAAGCGCAGAAGATAGAAGTCTCATCTTCAGGAACGACCCTTACATCATGGGTCCGCAAGGGCTTTACCTAAACAAGTGGTCGCCTGATTTTGATCCTTCCCAAGACATGCCCTCTTCAGTTCCTATTTTGGTTCACCTCCCCCACCTCCCCCTGCACAGCTGGAACCAGAAGTCCCTCGAGATTATTGGCAATGCCCTAGGAAAATACAGCAATCAAGCTATACAAAAATATCAGTATTCTTGTGCCTACATATGCGTAGAAGTAGATTTGGAGGAAGGGTTGCCAGAATCAATCAACCTCACGGTTGCCGGTTGGTCCCATGTCCAAGAGTTGGATTATGAACATCTCCCCTTCAAATGTAGACATTGCCACAGATACCGACATTTTTCAAGATACTACAAGAAAAAGGCCGAGGAGCAGAATGAGAAAACTAAGGGTGACCAATGGACCCTTGTCCATAAAATAGCCCAGCAAAAAGGAAATTTGAAAGGAATCAAAAGGGAACCCCCTCCACAAAATACTGGAACTACACCCTCAACCAGGACGTGGCCCCAATCCCCAAAGAAAAGGAAAGCATCCCTTCTAACTCTCCTGCAACAGCTTCAGATAGTGTGGTTCAAAATGATTCTTCCAACCCTATCAATGAAGGAGAAGTAGTTGTCCCTCCTAGAGTCTTTTAAGATCCTCCCTCCATCCCATCATATGCAAAAATCATCAAGAAGAAGTAGGCAAATAGCTCATTGTCCTCAGAGGGTGAGACCTTCGAGAGACCGTAAAAAAGAGCTGGAAGGAAATCCCACAAAGAAGTCAGGGAAGAGGAGGCAGAAAGGCTAAAAATGCAAGGAAGCCAACCTACAATAGAGATGTCCATCAGAAGAAATACCAGAGCAAGGCCACCCAAGGGAGGACTCGTCAACCCCTCCCCCGGTAAATAATGTGCCCAGTCTCTTGGAATTACAGAGGCTTGGGGAACCCTTTGAAACCCGAAGCTGTTAAAGACCTTCTGAAAATAGAACCCCCCGACATCCTCATGCTCAAAGAGACTAAAATCGAAGGGCCCACCCTTCTTGATATCAGCAAGACGAAGTGGAAGAAAAATGCAAGCAAAGCAGTAAGCGCAAGGGGTTCTCTAGGCGGACTAGCAACTCTATGGTCGACGAACTCTTCCATCTGAATAATTCTGTCGAGACTCAGCACTGGATCTTCATCGAACTAAAGCATCGCTCAAGTAAGTTGAACTTTGCTTTATTTAATCTTTATGTTCCTGTTCTTTATCAAGAAAAAAGGGAGTGTTGGAGCTCCCTTTCTGCCTTTGTTGGGGAAATATATTGCTATAATTTCCAACATTAAATTATCAATCCATGTTTCATAAGATTCGAGGTACAAGCACAGGGAGTGCAGGATTAGAGCATATAACCTAGACTACAGTAGGAATCAACTTGTTGTTTAAGTACAAAATTGCTATTTCTAATTGAAGCTAATCAATTGAGGAAAACATGCTTAAACAAATAATAAATTCTAATAATTGTGCAAAAGAAACTAAATCTAATTAATCATAAACCAAGCAATACAAATTACCATTGAAATGATTTTAATCTAAAGAAAATCTCAATCTAAATACTAAGATTTATTTAATCTAAATACAAGAATCTTAAACCAATCAAGATTAATTTAAAATGATACCAAACTTATGCTAAAACTTAATCCCAATAAAATTCAATCTCATTCAAATGATCTTAAACTAAGGCAATGAACAAACAAGACTTCAACTAATCTAATTCCCAAGATGCATAAAACAAATCAAATTAGCATTCAAACTAACCTCTGTCACCACTTTGCAATTGCTTAAAAAGAAACTAAGTAAACCAATATTCTAATTGACATGCTTCAGATCTAAGGGACTACAAAATAAGAAACTATCATATCCTTAAACTTCTTTAATCAAACTCAAGAAATCATTTAAACATAATCACACTGGCTAATGGTTCTACCAATAACTAACTACAATCATAATGAATTTCAAACTAAACTACAACTTCAAACAATGATTTAACGGTCTCATTACATTGCTTTCAAATACTTTGTTGCCAAAACACAATGTTACAAGAAAATCAATAAGGTACATAATAGATTTCAATTCATATTTAAAACAAATGGAGTTATCGATCTCTTATTTATCCAATTAAGAAGCACCTTTAAATATTTCAATCGTAAACCTGTAACAAAGGGGGTATTCATGCAATAAAATCATTGATCAATGCCATTCATTAGCTTGAAACGAGTTGAAAATGATATTTATATTTAATTTTAAGAAAACAAATGAATTACATCCTTAAGTACATAATCAAAATTATGAGATCTAATTAACAATTGCTTTCAAAATAAAATCCATGCACCTAGATCTAAATCAAACACACTACCTCTATCCTATGATGTTTACAAAACTTGCTTCCAGGCGATGGTGGATCCTTGCCACTCCTGGAGCAAGTATAAACTAAATCAATGTCTAAATATTAAAAAAACCATAGCATTTACAAAGAATTCATGACAAAGTCAAATTGTATTAAGATTCAAATCATAAGTTCACTTACATACATTCTTTCAATATTTTGTCTCATGTTCACACCTTTTCATCCTCCTCCTTCAAAAACTTCCCAAGCTTACAACACAAACCATGGCTGAGCCATTTATAAGCTTCACAAGGTGAATTATTCATTTTCCTCAATTCTGGAAAATTGAACAATTTTAACAAACTAACCTAAACGATATTAGTATATCTTCCTAACCATGAGGAAGTTTGGAAAATTGTTCGGAGGGAGACTAATTTTTTATGTTTCCAACAAAAACCCCTCTTGGATTGGTCTCATTCAAATCCAGCTCCTCCGAAATCATTCCCAAAGTTGGTTGTTTGGATTTTTTTGCAATGTTCTAGAACTCTGAAAAAACTGTGATTTTTTACAAAACTACCTCCAAGACCCACATATAAATTTTAGATAAATTCGAATCTTGAGAACCCGTTTTTGATATATGTAATTGGCTATATTTTTAACAAACCCAGTTGATTAGAGTTTATAAATTCACCTCCAGCTGCACACAAAACGAGGTCAAACATGGCAGTGTGAAAACTTTGCACATTTTGAGCAGATTTGTTAATCAACTCCTAGGGACCCATATGTGTGACCTGGATGAAATAAAATGCATGGGAAGGTATTAAAAAATTATTTTGGACCATAATCTCCCTTGGTTTTCCTCGAAAGCATGCCAAAAGTGCCAAAGCCCTAAATTAGGCATTCCCATACTTAACTAGCTTGTGAGGGATTTTAGTGATGGAACCCTATAATAAATGTACTTCAACAAAACCGTCATCACTAAAACATGACATAATCATATTTAGTCATAGAGAAGTAAATAAAACTGATGCTAATCAACTATATAGAGTATTTGGCGGTGAATGGTGGAATTAGGGTACGGAATGGGCTACAAACCTAGGGTTTTAGGGTATAAACAATGATATTTCATGATGAAAACATGGGCATATACGAGGCCCAATAGCCTTCCTAGAGAAACACTCTCCCAAAAACATCATTCCGGCTAGAGACCTAAATATAGTTCTGAAACCTAGAGAAAAGAGGGGAGGCAATAGCAGTAGAGACCAAATGCTTCCCATGGTGGAAGACCTCATTCAACAATGGGATCTTCTCGACTACAAACCTATGAGACGCCTCTTCACATGGTCCAACAATAGAATTGGGGAAGACCATATTTCTGCCTGCTTGGACAAATTCTTAGTCCAAAGCTCACTGATGATGGAACAAAAGATAATCACAAAAAAAATTCTTCCAAAACTCACCTCGGACCACAAGCCCATCCAGCTTCTTATGGAAGAGGAGGAAGACTTGGGACCTATCCCTTTCTAGTTTAGTCCCCTCTAGATAGAAAGAGAAGGATTCATTGACATTCTTCAAGTAGCCAAGGCCAAATCTATCTTCGGCTCCCCAAGCTATGTGTGGGAGCAAAAACTAAAGGCTACCAAACATGCTCTAAAAGAATGGATTATAAATCCAAAAAAAAACTCCAAAAAGGCAAAGAAAAGAAGTTGTCCAGTCATTGGAGACCCTGCAAATGGACATGGAAAGTAATAACATCACTCTTGAGCTTCTTGACAAGGAGGTGAAAGCTCAAAGCTCCTCCTACTGTTCTTTCCGCATGGAAGAAGAATACTGGAGAATCAAATCCCGTAGTCTATGGTTAAAGCCAGGGGACTAGAAGACCTCCTTCTTCCACCATCAATATAGAGCACGACTCTCCCAAAATCATATCTCTGAAATCACAACAGCTGAGGGACATATTTGCAAAGGGTTCAACCAAATAAAAGCAGCAACAGAAAGCCATTTCAGAAATTTGTATAGTGCTGGGACTGAAGGCAGTGAAGAGGATACAACTAACTTCCTTTCAAATATCCCCCACCTTGTCAGCCCTGAAGACAACCTTACCCTCACCAAACCATTCTTTGAAGAAGAGGTTACTAAATTCTTTTGGTCTATGGAGCCCGATAAGGCCCCAGGTCCTGACGGATTCACGATCCATTTCTACAAAACATGCCGGGATATCATCAAAAAATACCTGCTGAAAATGATAAAATGTTTCCTGAACAAATCAAAGGTTGGGGGTGGCATCAACTCAACCTTCCTAGCTTTAATCTTGAAAGAATTCAATCCGGAGACCTTCAACAGATTCAGACCCATCTCTCTCTGTAACGCCTCCTACAAAATTCTAGCCAAACTTCTAGCAAATAGAATCAAACTCCTACTTGGAAGACTTATCTCCAACTCCTAAGGAGGGCTTGTTGAAGGCAGGCACATCCTGGATAATGTAATTCAAGTGCAAGAAACCATCCATTCCAACAAGCAGTGAAAAGAAAAAGGGATGTTGATCAAGCTAGACATGGCTAATGCCTTCGATAGGGTCAATCTCTCCTTCCTTTTCAAAGTCCTCCTCTCCTTTGGATTCTCCCCTTAGTTTTCCAACCTCATAAAAGCATTCACTGAAAAACCCTGGATTGCCCCATTGGTCAACAGGTGCCTGGCTTCTTATTTCCAAGCTCAAAAAGTACTGAGGCAAGGCTGCCCTCTCTCGCCCTTTCTATACATCCTGATGGCAGACACTCTCAGCAGAAAGCTCACTATAGAAAGGATCATTGGGGCTCTGCCTGGCTTAAGAACAACAAGTGGCTTGGACCCCTCAAACCATTCCCTCTTCGCTGATGACTCTCTTCTCCTTGGTAGTGCTTCTCCCAGAATTGCAAAGGCCTTTGACACTGTCCTCAAAAACTATTGCAGGGTCACCGACGCTCTCATCAATGAAGGTAAAAGTGAAGTCTATGGATGGAACGTGGAGCAAGGTGAACTCAATCGAATTTCATAGCTCCTTGGGTTTGAAGGACATGCCCACTGGGAGAAAATAAAATAATTGGGTCTGCCTATAATATCCGGGGTCAATAAAATATCTCTGTGGTCAGATATCATTATAAAATTCAAGTCAAAAATTGCCTTCTGGGGCGGTCACTTGCTCACCAAAGAAGGAAAACTTATCCTCATCAAATCTGTCTTGTCTTCTCTCCCTGTCTATCAAGCCTCATTCCTCTTGGCACCAAAAAATATCATGGAATAGGTCTCAAAACTTTTTCGGGATTTCCTCTGGTAGGGAGGCAAAGGAAACCAACAAAAAATCCATTTGGCCAACTGGGAGCTCCTCAAACGTCCATCAGCGAAGGGAGGTTTACAGATTAGAGATCCAGCCCTCTCAAACATTATGCTGGGATGAAAAATTATCTGGAAAATGTATACAAATCCTAAACATCCTAAGAGAAAAATACACGCAAGGGGCCTCCCTCAGGAATCAGCAAGCTAAAAACACTATAAACGGAACTCATGTTTGGAATCTTTGCAAAAAGAGCATCAATTTCTTCCAACAAAAAAATTATCGCATCCTAGGTAATGGAAGATGGACGCTGGTTTGGGAGGACTGAATCATGGACCGAGACCCACTCAGTGACATCAATGAAATCTCTGATCTGCACGAATGGTTACTCTGTGCTGGCATCAACAGTCTCCATGACCTTTCCTGTTGGGAAAAACATGGGACCTAGGTTGGCTGGGATCTCCATGATGTACCTAATCACCTCAACCCACAGCTTCGCACCCTCACAGATCTGCTGATAGACGCTACTCCTGTTCACAAAGAAATGGTTGAAAGTTGGGGATGGGGACAGACCAGCAACTAAAAAACTGTCGCAGGATACAGAGCGCTTCTTCCTCCAAAAGACAACAATCAAACTCCCTCTTTTTGGAAGCAATTTTGGGACCCCGTTGGCCTACCCAAAGTCAATTTTTATTTTTTATCTTTTTATTTTTTATTTATTTTTGTCTTTTTTCTGCCTCCTAATGCACAATAAAGCAATGACAGGCGAAAACCTTGTTAAAAGGAATATTGCAGGGCCTCAATTTTTTTTTTCTCTAGCTCCTAATGCACAATAAAGTGCTGATAGGAAACAACCTTGTTAAAAGGAATATTGCAGGGCCTCATGGGTGTGCGTTTTGCAGAAACAACAGCGATACTTATTCCCACCTCTTCATTGGATGCACATATGCAAAGGAGGTGTGGGTTTTCATCCTCTCTGACCTCCAAGTTCCTGTCCCTTGCCACAACACTGCCCTGGAGCTGTTTTCATCATGGTACCATTACTACCCTCATAGCATCCCCAGCAACTCCATTTGTCTTAAAATATGGCTTTCCATTCCCAAATATGTCTTTTGGAAAATTTGGCTGGCTCGAAATGAGAAAATCTCCAATGACATATCTTGTCCCCCTTCAAAAGTTGTAGCAAAAGCCAAATATTTCCTCTTTGAATCAGTCCAGCAGCATTATTACAAAGAAGAACCCTCCCTCCTCCCAGAAGAAAAGAACTGGATGAAACTGCTTGCCCCTCATGCCAGGAAGCAATCATTGGCCTCCCACTTCATAATCTAGAGTGGTAATTAAGAGATCCTGACGATATTTTTCAAGATTGGTGGAGGACTCAAAACAAAACCACAATCTTCTTTGATGGCTCATCTAAGGGAAACCCCGGGGCAACAGGGGCAGGTGGTGTTATCTACTCTCCAGATAGAACAAGAAGAGATGGCTTCTGTTGGGGACTTGGGCAACGAACCAATAATCAAGCAGAGATTCTAGGCCTCCTAAAAGCTTGTCAAATACTTCGAGATAGAGGCGTCAAAGAATTCCAAGCATTCGGAGACTCTGAAATCCTCATCAAAAAGTTGAACTTGAAGGACCAGTTCAGCGATGCAGTCCTCAACAAGACATTGCAGAGACTTAAGACACTACTTCTCGACTTCACCTCCTACAAATTCTTCCATATCCTCAAAAATTCGAACAACGAAGCATACTCCATGGCCAACAATGGATTCCTTCTTCGGAAAGGAGAATTCAGATTAAATGAAGAAAGATCTCTCCAAATTTGTATTCCGTGAAAAGAGGGAAGTGGAATCCAATATTTATGTGCAAAGAAGCGACTAGTTGTAATGTACCATTGGTTGTTTTGGCCTTTGCCCAACCAAACCTATCTAAATAAATAAAACACAACCGTCTCAGTTAAAAAAATAATAATTATTCTAATGATAGCATTTTTAATTTTAATAATTATTCTAATGATACTTTAATCATAGCACTTTTAATTTCAAATATAATCTCAAGGTTGATATTTGTTTTAATACTAATTCTATTTCATGTCTATTTTATAATTCTAATTTTAAAACTAATTTCAATATTGTTCTCCTTAATTCCCCTTGAATCCAATCCTCTTCCTCTTAATTACATACCTCATCCCTCTTCTAACCTCAATTCTTCATCGAAATTTAATTATAGCATTAGTTATTATGGTAATAATAATCCAAACATTAATTCTTGTGGTAATAATAATTCTTCCGCATCCTCTCCTACCCCCCTTTCAAACCTTTGAGGCTATTCTCATCCTCTACCCTCTCTTAATGTTAAAATAGTAAACATTTCCAATGTTGAGTTTAATGGTCCTTCCTTAAACCTTTTAGGAAAAAAATTCAATTTTTCTCTTGTTCTTTGAACCATTCCCAATGGATATTATTTTTTCCATTGAATCCATCTCCCACCACCTTCCCTCCCATGTTGGGAAAGAGATTCGACAAGAATTTGGATGCATTTAGTCAACGAGTGCTTAAATCGAGTGGTAGGGATGGTGGTTTTCCATCCCATCCACCCGAGTTCATGTCCCTAGAGACATGGCCCATCATAGTAAGGCTGGAAGGATAGGCGTCCCGTTGGAGTCTAGAATCTCGGCTCAAGTTCCGGTGGTATCTTGACGTCTCGATCCTAGGCTAAACTATTAGTTCCTGATATATGTGGCTTGTGAGTTGTTGCATATGTCTGGGGAGATTGCTAGTTCCTTATCAAAATTTTCATTGAAAAAATAATGTGGACGCATTCTTTGAAGCTCCAAGCTCCCCAAACCTAATCGTACCAAAGAGAAATTTATAGCCCTTCTTTAGCTCAATTCCAACCCCACCATTCTCATTCTAAAAGTTGATAAAGAAAACGATTCAGTTGTTATGAATTCTTCTGATTATCGTTGTAAGATGCTTGATCTCAAATCTCAAAGCGTCCTCTAATTTTGCATGCTCATCTTGTAAGTTTCATAGTTGTTTTTTTTTAAATCTTGACATATATGTGATAATCATTGTGCTAAACATTTGGTGGACATATAATATTTGATAATTTAGAGAGGATAAATAACATTAAATGGGTCCAACATGTAAAAATTACAGGGAAATTAAAATTGTGATTAAAAGAGTCCCTACATTAACATCCATCTAAACAAAATATTATATCTATGTATTTAATTGTAATCAAATTATATTTGTATTATCAATATGGTGACAGACACTATGGAATATCATTTATTTTTGGTTGTATTTGTAGAGAAAGGATCATCATGATATGTTTGTTGTTATATATATGCACATTACAATTGCTTCCTATGCTATAGTTATTGCATTTTTTTAGGATCACTAAGTGTTTTTTCTTGGAGTTAAAGTAACTAGGTAAAATCTTCTAAACTCATGAGTTTTGCTAAATTAATATGTTTTATTGTAAGTGTCAAAAAGATAAAGGGTTGATTAGTTTCTTATTTTTTAATTGTTCAATTTGATGGAGCTTCGAGTGTCATACTTTGATGAGTTATGTGGTTTTTCCCTATCAAAATATAAAGAATGATTAATTTGTTTTTTTTTTAACATTACAAATTTTTAAATTGTTTTATGAGGTAGTGATTAGTTGCTTTCCACCTATCTTTCTAGTTTATCTATTAGGTATTTAGATAATTTTTGTATTTCTATATTTGCAAACTTGTTTTTCAAAGTTTTTCAAGACAAACAACAATTTGTTGTATGACAACCCTTTCTTGTAAAATTTTATCATACCCATGAGGTCTAGACCAATTGGTTTGAGTGGAGCTTAGTCCCCAAATGGTCTCATGTTCAAACCTCGTGGGAAGGAGTTGTGGATGGAAGCCACTTATGGGGGAATTAAAATATCCCAAAGAGCATCAATGCTCAAAAGAGCTTCACACAATCCTTGGAAAGAACCATGAATCTTATCTTACTTTTATGTTCATTTTAGAGTCTTGCCTACGTGCATTCTATATTCCTTAATAGGAATATTTCAATCTTCTTAATTCAATATTATAAGGTGGTTCCCATTGATAAGGATGAAATGAAAGAGAAAAAAGGGGATTTCAATCTTATAAGGTGTTTTCCATTGCTAAGGATGAAATGAAAGAGGAAAAAGGAGCTAGTGGGCACTGCACTCCCACCCCATGATGGGAGGCACCCAAAAAATGCTTGCAAGCGTTGGAGCCATCAATGCCACAACATATGCACATAGTTTCCATTAGCCCTTAATACTTGTAAATGGTGATAGAACACAGATAAGGGGCCTAATATTTGAAAAAATAAAGGGCCATGCCCTTGGAAATAATGTAGTGTTTATAAGTTCTAAAAATGTATATAAATAATAAATGTAAAATGAAATAGATTGAGAGTAGAGAAATTTGAAAAGGACAAGACACCATTTCACTTTAAACACATATATTTTACCTCCTTGTTTCCATGAAAGCTACCATAAAGAGGTTAAATCATTCATATCGAACTTGAAAAAATGAAATAGAGCAATACAAAAAATGAATTAATAACAATGCACTAAGAATAAAAGAAATCAAGGGTGAATGTGAAAATAATTATCTAGGAATAGTAGAAATGCTCTAAACTTAAGCATTGGTTTATTTGGGTTCATTTGCTAGAATCCTCAAAAAATCTCCAAGAATCTATGGATTCATGTAGTCTTTTTGAAATTTCTTAGTGACTTTTATTGATATTGGTTTTTAATTTCCTTCCTAAAAAACCTTGGTATTCCAAATATCATTTTAATTTTAGATTATCAAAATTTTTGAGATCACAAAACATAGTAATGTTGTAAAGATACACAATGATTAAGTTATATTATTGATTACTTTTATTTTTTAAATATAAAAAATAGATTAATTATTGAAAATCTAAATATTCTATAAAATAATAAATCCCCGCCAAGCAACTTTTAACTAAATCCAATAATAAACAAATACATAAAAAAAACTAATGTTTGTCCAATAATATTTTGGCGGCACTTAACCATATTTAATTCTACGGGAGGGGTTTATAAAAACCCTTTCTTTTTAATAATTTTGAGCTCTTTTGGGACAGGTTGGAGGACCGACTTTGCCTCATGCGCTGCAGTGGAAACAATTCGCTGGGTATGAGAAAAAATTTGAATGTCACCTAAAAGCTCTGGAAAGAGGTGATCCAAAGTTGTCTTCCACTCTCTACATTCTCTAGAGAGCAAGGGTTGCAGAGAATACAGCAACCAAAACGTCGCACTGGCTATTGGTTGATGTGATGGAAATATTGTTTGGCCTGTGTGAGGGCATCCTCCATATTTCTTAATATAATTGCATGGACATGTGAGACTTCATCCATTCCATTTGGCTCTAACATCACGATAATTGTTAGCCTCAGTGAGGGTGATGTCGTACCACTATTTTTTTGGGCTATGCGATTTTCATTTTCTCTTCGCCATCAATTTCCACCGCAGGCAATACCGGTATAGCAAGGATTTTGAAGGGTGTTGGTTTCAAATCTTGGCAAAGCTTAAAGTGGTAACTATAAGTGATATTTCTAATTCTCATTAGACTTTAATATTTGATGGCAGACAATAAAAACAGGATGAGTTAAACTTATTTTTATCATTCAATTTATAAGCTATTTTTCAAACTCAATATATACAAATGCTGATACATAGTGTCCATACTCATTGGGTGCTCAAATTCTCTCCATAGAGTTCTGTACCTACTACCAGCATTTTAAATTTTTTATCATCACAACACAACCATTAGGAATTTTTTTACGATTGAGAATTCTTTAGGCTTATTTTCTGTCTCACGAACACTATTTGGAATGGGAAAAGAGAACTGGGTTGTTGCACCGAGAGAAGCAAGGTGAGCTACAACCCTGATGGGGGGAGATATTCATTACTTCATATGTGTGTAATGCCTAAACAAAGGCCAACATGAAATAAAATTCACTTTCTGAGTGGTGTATTTCCTACAATTGGTGGAGTTTCATCACAATTGGAAGTCACAGTGAGTGATTTCTCTTGTTGTGAAGGGATTGAGTAAGAAAGGTTGACCTATTCAAAACAGGGGAGATGAACCTCTATGATAACTAGTTGAATTTTGGTGATATATAATATATACGATATAGATCAACTTAGCTTTAGTGGGTTAGCTAGATCAGTTTGAACCAACCAATTTCAACGCGGAGATCAGTGAGAGGTCATGGGTACAATTCTAGTAGAGTTCCTCTAGGTTAAGAGTACATATTATAAACTAGTAGGATTTACCCCAGGTACCACTCCCGCAATGTAAGGAGGTGCCTAAAAGGTTTCCTCAAGGAAGTTTTCCAAATAAAAGAAATAATAAAAATATAGATTTGTTTTAACACTAGATCTATTAATCTTCAAGAATTTTAAACACTGTGTTTTTCAATCTCTCTTAGTGCTTAACAGATTCATGTAAAGATGGATCTATGCCAATGTAAAGTTTCTAGTGGGTGGTGAAATTCCTACAACTGATTGAGTTTTTTCACAAATTGAAATACCACAGAGTGCTTTCATTCCTAGTTTGAGAACCTAATGAGAAAGGGACTTAGTGAGGAGGGTTGAGTTATTCAAAACTTGGAAACTAAACATTGGTGATCATGGTAGGTTCACAATAGAAAAACTGAATTTCAACAATCTAGGTGAGTTCAAGTTTTATATGGTTCTGTTATTGACAATCCTGCTTTAGTGGGTTGTGTAGTATTTTTTGATCCTATGTCAGAACATAGATTTCCATCTAAGAAAGAATTGTTTAAGTTATTGGAAACTGGATATATCAGAAGGGCTAGTTCAAAGTGGAAGAATGAAAACCCTGACGGTAAAACTTCAACAGAGAACGAAAGTAGTGTAATTTTCAAATAATTAATTCTGAGCAGATTTTTGTTTGCCTTCTAGTTAGGCAATATGCTAATTCACATTTGTTTGGCTCAAGCTTTCTGCCTTGGCATTTCATCTTGGGCATGAAGATGCTGGAAATCCAAATACACTTGTTTCATCCTTGTCCTCACAAAACTTCAATGAACTGCAGAATACAGTAGGAGTGCATTCTAGTAAGAGACCTACTAAAGGTTAGATGGGTTCTAAATAGTTCAGAAGGATCCTTGGTACCTCTTATAGATGAAGACGAGATGAATGGATCATGAAGGAAGGGGAGCTTATTTATTACCTCGATGCCAACGCAAAAACATGTAAATAGTACTTTAATCTCAAAATCCTTTTATCTTCCATTTTATTTCCCACGTAGCATGATAGCCTTGCATATCATTTACTAATGTACATGTTATTTTTCACAGACATCTATTACACTCCTTTTAATAGTTAAAGCTTCTTGTATTGATACCCTTAAATATTTTTAGTGAGGAATTTCACTAGCACCAAAATTATTTTCATTTCTCTATTTGTTATGTCTTGTTTAATTCCTTTAAGCATTTTTAGTTTTTGCTGCTTGCTCTACCGAATACTTTTACTTTAGAGCAATCTAATATTAGACGAAACGGAGCTCCTGTGTGACGACTCTCTCAGGTGATGGGACAGTTCTGGCCAGCACCTCGCTGACATGTGTTGTTTCGACTCGACAGGTGGGACCTGTTCCGCCCTGCTCGACTACACTGCTCTCAGCCAGTTGCCTCCCCTCCGCTATGCTCCATCTCCCCTCCGCTCGTGCCTGACTACCATTTAAAATTTAAATTCTTAAATTCCTTTCGCGCCCAACTACCATTTCGATATTTCACTGTGCCCGACTACCATTTCCAAGAGCCGAGCTGAAGAGCAGATTCTGAGAGTTGAGTTGAAGAGCGTGAGTGGATTAAATTCTTCGCCACAGGTAATTCTTAGCCATTTGAATCCCAAAGTAGCATTTGATATTTTTAAGAGGCTTCCTTGCTTGGGAGAGGATGAAGGAGAATTGTCACAGAGCATATACATATCCAAGCAGAATGAAGAATTTGGGCCTCAAGGTTATCTATCCTAGCTTAGAAGATCACCCTCAATATGCCCTTTTGAAGTCCATAGTAAACATTGGGTATGGATATGGAGGGATGTTGTGTGTGGACATGGACACGAAAGAGAGGGCTTATAAGCTTATGTACCACCTGCAAAATTATACGCAGTTTGGGCTGATGGTAGTGTTAAATTTTGGAAACTAGGTCCAAAATCTGGGTTGTGCTGCTCAGATGGCGATCCAAATATTTTTATTGGATTCCTCTTCTGGAGAGGTGTAAGATTTATCTAAAGATCATCTCGATCGAATGAGCAGAACATGTACTTTTAATTTATTCCACTTATGTGCTAGGTCAGCCTAGAATATAATATAGACTTAAATGTCTTAAAGGACTTGTCACACACCCCCAAAGATGCCTATATATTGGAGAGACTTGGAGTTCATTATACACACAATGTGTGGAGGATTCTCTTCTCTCGTAATGGCGATGAAGTTGCGTTCTTGGTGTTGCACCTTTGTGGAGTATTCTTTGTCTGGGTTGTCTTGGGGTTGTGTGTGACACGCTTGGCTGAATGACCTATTGGAGAATTTTATAGTAGAAGCATCCTGCTGATTGTTGTAACGTCACCATTCATTATCTCTATTTTGTCTTGTCTTCCATCAATCTATTGGTATGTTCTACCTACTTTAGTATTTTGTGCCCTAATCTGAAATGGCATAGAACATGTTCAGAAATTAACATGGTACCGGAGCTAGGAGAAGACAACGCCCAACTTATGTCAAGAATCTAGGGCAGTGTGAAGAGGGTTGTTCATATCTACCTCTGGAATGTCGCTAGACTGAGGCACCACATAGATATTATGGGCTTTGCACAGTTTGTATGGGCATCACACAGTTTGAATGGGCATCATATTTTTTCACAGGCATTGTTATAATTTATATGGGAATCACATTATCTCTGAAGAACCTTGCTCTGAATTTGATCTTTGGCCCTGTGGAATATTGTTAGATCCAATGCGAGGCTTGATTTGGTTTTTGGGTAATGAAATTTCAAAGGTTACGTTGGGATCTATATTGTAGGTGATCAAAGACAAACTTAGCCACAATCCTAAGAATCCATGTTTCCTTCTCTACTGTGGCTCTCGGCCTTGTTTTAGGCATCATCTCTGTGCATAAATATTTGGTCATTTATCTCTGCAGTTCATCAAGAAGGAAGATAATTGTGGCTTTGAACCTCGTTGGACTATTATTCTTAGCATTTTGTGGAGAGCTTATTTTGAAATTGATTGTAGATTGAATTGAAAATTTTCCAAGGTCATTCGGTCCTCCTTTTGGAGCTGTTGAGATATGATTGTATTCATTTTCTACTGCTAAATTTAAGCTAAGGACAGTGAGGAGTTTAGGCATGATCTGGAGCCTGTTAGACGTCTAGTGCAGAGATCTAATAAGCCTCAATTTGCGGCCCTAATTAACAATATTTCTGCGACCAAGACTTACATGCGAGTGTATGGCATTGAGCTCGGTCCTTTTCTCTTGCACCTCTATTCTATGGCACAATGCAATGGTCAGTCTCAGCATAGTTGGTCATGACATTGTTATACGTATTGGTCTCAACATCTCTATAATGAGTTTGTGTGGCTACGATATGTATGGAATCGTTGCACAGTCATATGGCATGGTTCTATGCAATAAGTATATGGTATGTATGGCTTCATTATAGTGTTCTCTCATGTATTAGCATCCGCTCAGAGATCGAAATCATCCACAATAAATCCGATGGCCATGGCCTCAGAAATTACATAATGCACCACATGTAAGATGCGAAAACCCTACGAAATAAATTGCAAGCATTCCTTAAAGTCCCCGATACGGTAAATCTGGTAACGAGTGCTCTGGAGCCCACATATTTTTTTTGGAATAACAGTACTGCATGTGCTTTCTCGGCTCCACCAAAATCCACAGAAAATACTGTTTCTGTCACCGTAAAATTTAAAACCTTTGGCTGAGTCGGATGCAGAAGTCGACAGCTCACTGTTCAAAGCTTAAGTTGTTACCGCGGGCGAGTGAAACTCTAGGTTCCTGGAAACCCCCGACAAACAATGTAGGATTTCTCGGATAATTTTCATACCTCCAATTGATTATGTTACATCGCCCAGTCCCGACATTATAAAGTTTTGGTCGTGTCTTTGCCAGTATATGGAGGTCGTGGGAGCTAGAATATAGAATACATTGAAAAATAAGGCAAATCGAAAGATTAATTCGGTCGAATATAGTGGAGGAATGGGGCGAAAAAATTAAAAGTGAATTCAGGCCAGAGGGTGAAATTGTTGGAGGAAGAGAAAAATACATTCCGTCGCAGAAGATCCAGGAGAACTGAAAATTCCACGATTTTATTTTTATCCTGGTTTTTATTGCATTTTGGGTTGGAATTATCATTAATTCCAGCTTTGGATTCAATAGAGGAGATCCCCACAGGAGGTTAATAGTGAGAGGTCCTTAGATACGCTGATGCATTTGGCATGTTGGACAAATTAGATCATGTGGATTTGTTGACATAGTATTTGAGAAATGTGGAGAAGGCTGGAAAGGAAGTTGTGACAAATGGACAAGGCACGACTGCTTCTCAAGCACCAAATTATATGGCAAGACTCCAGACTATTGTAGATATTAAGTTGGGGGCTGCCCTGAGAGCTGTTATTAACCTTACCACAAAGTATGGTTTGAAGAGTCATTTTTTTTAATAACCACCCGAACTCGGAATCAGGGACAAAAAAAAAAGCTTATATACTGTCACTTTGATGAACAAAGGAGAGTTGTTGAGAATTTGGGATTATATACAGTAATATGTGAACAGTGTATCCATGATAGAAATTTCAACTATGACAGTGACTTGGATGAATACCTTGATTCATATGCGCTTATATTACATAATGACAAAGATCTTGCTCATGATACATGAGAGTGACTTTATTGATAATTTCTCCATTACCATTATGATAGTACATGTATGACAATATCTCTATGATAATGATATGATAGTGATGACAGTTCATAGTGTCTTTCTGTAGCCACAAATTTGAGGAACTAAATCTGTGATTCTATGTCACTGTCATTATGATAGTGACATAGACAGAAACTACATTGGAGCGCAATGGTAATCTTGCAAGTGTGAACTGAGAAGTTTTTGCAGCCTTTAGTCACGTTGTTGGAGTCTTGAACCACGATCAGCAAAGCTTGTGAAGTTTTGAACAAATATTGTAAATGATATATGCATGATAGCTATATGACAGTATATGGCTATGAGTCTTGGATGGCTTTGACTGTGGGAGAATAAGACTCCTTTCCAAATTGGTGTCTGGGATGTCCTCATTTAAAATAGATGTCTTCTCTCGCAAGAGAAGCTGGCATTAAGAGGGAGAATACAACTATATATGCTCCTGAGCTAATATAATTGCTGAAAGAAAGAAGACCCTCATAGCTCAAGGGTATATGGCTTCAAGGGGGGAAATTCCGATAGGAAAATAAGAAGCCATATAAATACCAGAGGTATCTAACTGCCATGAGTACAATATGAGCCTGGATTATTTGGGAAAGCATCAAGTCTGGAAGGATGTGATGCACATAATGAAGAATGATGTCTGGGATGTGGTTCCAAGACCAGAGGACAAAGAAATTTTCACCTCAAGATCAAGCATGGATCTAGTGCTGAAAAGTTCAAGGCAAGATTCATTGCCCGTGGTCTCTCTCAAATGGAAGGCATAGACTATGATGACATATTTTCACTTGTGGCTCGATATACCACCATTTGACCAATCATAGCCCTTGTTGCTATGCAAGGATGGATTCTTCATCAGATGGATGTGAAGACTGAATTTCTGCATGGTGTGATAAAGGAAGAGATGTATGTAGAGAAACCTTTGGGGTTCGAAGTCTAGGATCAAGACACCCATGTCTCCAGGTTGAAGAAAGCCCTCTATGGGCTGAAGAAAATCACCCAGAGCTTGGTACGAGAGGATAGATAGCTACTTGATGAAGCTGGGCTTCACTTGTAGTAAGGCTGATCTGAACCTTTACTTCAAGGTTGATAGAGAGAAGCCTCTCATTCTGGTGTTGTATGTGGACGATCTCTTCCTGATAAATGCTGACCCTCTCATTTATTAGTTTAAGAGGGAGCTCATTTCTGAGTTCGAGATGAAGGACCTAGGACTGATACATTACTTCTTAGGCATGGAGGTCTGGAAGAGACCTGGTGAGATTTTCCTTTCTCAAGGAAAATACATTGTGAAGCTTCTGGAAAGATTTGGTATAGTGGATTGTAAGTCTATATCAACACCGATGGAGCTCAACTTTAAGAAGTTGAGTGGTAGCATTGCTGGGCCTGTGTTAGCTAATCCTACTAAGTATCGTCAATTCGTAGGGGCCCTATTGTTCTTAGTGAACACCCGTTTTGACATATCTTATGCAGTGAACACTTTGAGTCAACACATGGTTGATCATGACATTCAGTGGGTTGGTGCCAAGAAACTCTTGAGATATCTTTGTGGCATGTTAGACCATGGGCTGAGATACACTGCCGGGAGCATGATACTCCTTGGATATACTGATGCTAATTGGGCTGGCAGTGTGGTGGATCACAAGAGCACATTTGGATGCTGCTTCACAAGTATATCTGCTTAGGGCAGGAAACAGAAGTCGGTAGCCTTGAACACCATTGAGGCTGAATACATTGTAGCATGTATAGCCCGATGTGAAGTCACTTGGTTGTGAAATATCTTCAGTGAGTTATTCGAGCATGTCCTAGATGCCATCGTTATCCTTTGTGATAACCAAAGGGGGATTCATTTGTCATAGAATCTCTTGTTCCACGATTGATCCAAGCATGTTGATGGCTAGTACCACTTTATCCGGGATATGGTACAACGAGGCACCATAAGGTTCGATCATTTAGGAACTGATGAGAAGGTTGCGAATATTCTCACAATGCCCTTGGGGAAGGTCATGTTCCTAACCTTTCGTGAGAATCTTGGAATTGTAGGACAATCCTATTTGGAGGGTCCTGTTGGATGATGAGCTCTGGGAGCTCCAGGCGGGCTTTGGGGATAACTTCTTGGAGCTATGAGCAACCATAGGGCTAGGCTTGCCAAACCTTGTTGGTGTGATTCCGCCCCACAATGATGATATTGAGTTGGTTTACCTCTCTTTGATCTGTGCCCCATATGCATCCTACCCATGGAGTTTCGGACTCATGGGAAGTACTGCTCATTTGGCCAATGGGGTGGGAAATGTGAATAAAGACCATAGAAAGACCGATGGACGCATCGAAGATTGTCGTACTCTCTATCTCTAGGATGACATGTGTCCAACAACTTGATCTGGGATCAAGTTTAGCAAGGTTTCTGACTTCCAACTGACTTCGATTCAGGTAAACAAACTTCGAGTTGGCATGAGACACTTTGTGAGTCCTATAGAGGTTTCAGACCTTTGGGCTGAATCTGTCAGCTGGGAATGATGTCTTGGTGACTAACCCACTTCTGTTCTGAAATAAAGAGGCCAACAAAGCCATTTACGGTGGGATGATGCACAATGTTTTGATTTCACTAGCGGACAGAATTCTCCCTAGTTGATAGGGAGTGATAAATTTGGCCAACTAGGTCCAAACCTTGGGTTGTGCTGCTCAGATGAAGATTCCAATATTTTTATTGGATTCCTCTTTTGGAGAGGTGTAAGATTGATCTAAAGATCATCTTGATCAGATGAGCACAACATGTACTTTGAATTTATTCCAGTTATGTGCTAGGTCGCATGGAATATAATATAGACTTAAATGTCTTAAAGGACGTGACACACACCCCCAAAGATGCCTATATATTGGAGAGACTTGGATTTCATTATACACACAATGTGTGGAGGATTCTCCTCTCTCTTGATGGCGATGGAGTTGTGTTCTTGGTGCTGCGTCTTTGTGGAGTATTCTTTGTCTGGGCTGTCTTGGGGTTGTGTGTGACATGCTTGGTTGAATGACCTATTGGAGACTTTGCTAGTAGAAGAATCTTGCTAATCGTCATAACGACACCATTCATTATCTCTGTTTTGGCTTGTCTTCTATCGATCTATTGGTATGTTCTATCTGCTTCAATATTTTGTGCCCTAATCTGAAATGGCATAGAACATGCTTAGAAATTAACAGGCAGGGATCTCGCCAAGTTTGATTCAGATGTCAATCGGTTACAGTGGGACGCTTGAGCAGAAATGGAGCCAATTTGAGAATGTCGTCGACAAGATGACTGAAGTCCTGCCTTGTAAACACCAGAATTTAATGTAGTGCAATTGTGTTTTTTTATCCATTGTTATTTTGAAGATAGGAAAACTAAGGGTTTAAAGTTAGCTTCAGGCCCTTAAGTTCTATCCAGAAACAACAGTTTTATACACTAATAGTGGCACTGTGCATTCTCTTTCTGTTTGTTTGCTTGGCTTCCTCCCCTTCTTTTGTGGGTTGTGTGATGTGGATGTGTACGTCAATAAATAGTTTGTGACTATGATTATAAAAACTTCAGTTTTGTCATTTCTTACAAAGTCTTTAAATGTCCAAAGGAGATTGTTTCAGAATGGTAGTGGATTCTTCTATTAAGGTAATTGTTGATTAAGTAGAATCACAAGGTATAAAAATCTTTAAACGTCCAACTGTTGTTTCACAGTGGCAGTGGCCTCTTCTATTAGTATATTACTTTTCTAAATCAACTCATGGCAATGTAAATATATAATGGGATACAAAATAAGGATGCAGAGCACCACCTCTTCTTATCCCTCCATTGTTGTTAGCGTTCCAATAGGTTTCAAGTTCTCCCTGCCAAGTAGGGATCCTCTCCTCCCCCAACACCAACGAAGAGAGAAAAAGAAGCCCTCATGGCCAAACCTTTTCCATTAAAAAATTGCTAAAATAAGGAGGATGCCTATCAATTGTTTTGACAAAATTCTAACTGAGTTGTGGAAAAAGCTACAGTAGGAAGAGTGGCACATGCAGAGATGGTAGATGCACCAAAACAATAATCCAAAAAAACACCAGAGAAATGTTCCAACTCTCAAGGGGTCTAAGAATCCAAATCTGAATTACAACGAGCTCAAGATGGAAAAACATTGAAGTCCAGAGCATGCGAAACAACTATTTAATAAAATGCACTGAAGTCCAGAGCATGCCAACCAACTATTTAAAAAAATTCTTACAAGGAGAGACTTGTTGTTATTTGTCATCGACAAGGTCCAAGATAAGGATCAGGAGGGGATCCCTTTTGAACAACAATGATCGATCTTTGGTGGCAAGCAGTTGGAAGCAGACCATATTTTGGAAAAATACATTATATTAAAGGATTCAACCTTGCACTTGACATTTCATCTTCATAGAGAATTAACAGGGGTGATGTCATGAATCTAAATTTTAACTGAATTTTTCTTTGCAAATTTGAGTTTCTCAAGTCCTTTTCAGCACTTCGAGTCACATGACGCTACTTCGTGACAACCACAGGGGCTTGGATAGCATGCACCTCAGCTATACTATTCCTCTTAACTTAAGGTCTATCCATCACTTTCCCTTCAATAACAGTTTATTGGATGCAACTAAGTCCCACTTAACCAAGTTCATTCAACATAAAGCACACATCCAAATAGAGACTTTAAAGCATCCTAACATTACAATGCAAATACCTAATATTTCAAGACATAGCCAACACAATGCATTGCATGAAACAACACAACTAAATTCATCCAAATAATACAAACATAATAGTTTCTTGTTTTTTCATGGGGAAA
Organism: Pinus albicaulis; assembly: GCA_034641835.2. Lineage (NCBI taxonomy): Eukaryota > Viridiplantae > Streptophyta > Pinopsida > Pinales > Pinaceae > Pinus > Pinus albicaulis. The sequence goes on along the minus strand of JAXQQM020058388.1, from coordinate 339,130 downwards.
TTTTGTTGTTTTAGATTAGGGAAAATTGTTGAGTAGCTCCACTTGACACTTTTCGATTGCTTTAGAGCTGCTATTCATTCCTAGAACCATCTTTTGCTCATTCATTCTTGCCCCTAAGAGATTGAGAACAAAAAGGGCATAAGAAACTATACCTTTACCTGGTGAGTTAATCACACAATTCATGCACCATTGGAAAGGTCTCTGAGTGTAGAAAAGCATCATGGGGTCCAATGCTTAAGCGAGACAGTTTTGACCCCCAAAAAATGTCATTTAGTGCATCAAAGTGACTCCAGGAAGTTTCAGACAAAAATTCTCCAAACTAGGACTCACTAATAAATATGGCCCTACAAGTTTATTCCTCTAGTTTAACCACTCTGAAAATATTGAAATAGGTGACAAATAATATAATTGATCCAATTAGATCAATGACCCTACTACAATTTCCTCTACAATAAAAAAAAATAACTCTCAGTCCATGGAATAACTAACTAAAAGCTTGTGGTTGGCCCACATCAAACTTGATAAGTCAAGTTCAATAGCATTGTTGTTGAAATAACTGGATGCAAGAGTGAGCCTTAAGGATGAGGTGAATCACTCATCATCATTTACCTATTAAGTAGGAAAAAGGAAAACTAGACATACAACTTAATCCTGTAGAGCCTCCACTAAATTTAAAATAAGGCTCACTGAAGAGTTTTCCGGATTATCCACAGTTTTACGAAACAGTTTTAAAATAAGGCTCCTCAAACTACCACTGAACATGCAACTTAATGTGATATAATCCTTCACCCAATGTATCGGTAGGCTCCTCAAAATGCCATAATACCAACTCTGCAATACAGAAACAATGTAACACGTGTTACCTACATATGCACAACTCATCCTAATGAGGGAATCTACTGCACAAATTAGAGGGCAAGAGTGATAGTGGCAACTACATTCACTTACACCTAACAACTTTGCATCTTGGAATTGTTTCTAGGACATAAAAACCCTTCTATCTTCCTACTAATTGAAACATCAATGGTGTCTTCTAGACTTAAACATAATGCAAGTACAGGGATTTTCGTCACCATCCATGTTGCTAAAATTGCAAGCGAAACATTTCAAACTCCAAATATACCAATCAACAGAATTTCTATACCTTACAGATATTATCATGAGAAACATCATGATATTACAGTAAATACCAGTGACAACAATACCAATGAAATTTGCAAGGTACAATTATAAAACTATGAAATTGGGTGAAAATAACAAAAAAGGGAGCCTATCTAGATGAGGCAACTGTCCTATGCCATGAAAAAGGTAAAAATCATGACCTCGGGTGTATTTATGATAGGATGCAATTAGACAAGAAGCTCATTGAACTACAGAAAACCATCATAAACTGAAATGGAAAAACAAAGAATTTTGAGTTGGCAATGAGACAATTACAATGAAACAGATAAAGCATCCTTAGAAGGTAAAAGGTAAATTCATTTGTTCTCAAACAAAACATCTTTCCTCTTATTGATATGGTTATTTAGATATTTATCGGTGTTCTTGTCAAAATACAAGCATACAAAACGTCAATCTAGTTACCAAATGACTCGCATACATCTATTAGTGAATGGAAATATTTTTTCCTATATGCAATGCATGCTTCTAAGGTTATGGTTTATTGGACCATATTCTAATGTTTCTAGACTTGGAATTTAATGTTAGCATCTAATATTGTTTGAAAAAATATTTTCTAGACCTCAATTGTTGGCAAGACAAACACGAAATGTTTGAATCAAAGACCAACATTTAACAAAAAATAAATCGGTATCGAATACGAAGTGTATTAACAAGACGATGGCTTACAATGGTATCCGTAATGCAAAAAGAAGGCCTAAAAACAAAGAGAAGGATGGCATGAAGATAAAAAATACATATATGCCTCTCTCAACTCTTTCAAACTAGCATATCCACTCCATGCAGAGGGAAAATTTTCAAAATACCACATTCTGACATCCATATATCATACTTGAATTATAAACCATATCAATTATTCCTATCATATGCTAATATTATAAGTTATAATAGAGAACACTAATTAAATGACCCCAATAAGAACCTCATACAGCACAAGAACAACATTCCAGAGAGCCAAAGTAAGACATCAAGAATTGAATGCATCCATGGAGACAAATGGCATTTAATTTCCTACACATAAGAAACACACAAACATATCTGACCAATAATATGCACAAAGCATCCTAAATCATGTTGATGCTAAACATAGCAACGTTATTGAAATCTCCTTATTTGTGTATTCTGCGCAAAATTGTAACATTTATCATATAATATTGCTAGTTGTATCCAGAGGCTTTCTCTTTTCTAATTTTGACTGAAGAAAGGAAATAATAAAAGAATAAAAAATCTTGAGTTTTTCTACATGTATCCCCATCAAAATCATTCTTTTCAAGAAAATTGACATCCTCCACTTTGGAAATCTTAGTGGAGGAAGAAAAATATCTCTTTCATACCACACAGGAAAAGGTGCATATTGAGCAATGATACACCAACTGATCAGCATTTAGCAGATCAGTTGACATGCATCATTTCCTATTGATACGATGACAACAAAAATATTATCAAATGAAGCTTTGCAGTCCAAAGTGCTCAGCTCCTTCTCTCTATTTATCTATGCATAGTTGGTTGTGGCATAGGGTAAGCAACTGGAACAACATAAGGAGCATGTCCCTGAGGAAGCATTACAGGAGTGCCAATAGCAGAAACCATAGGCCCAACAATGGATTGACCAAGAATAGCTCCATATACACTAGGAAGCCCTGGCTAAGAAGCATGATTAGCAGATTTCCCTGCAGATCCTGAAGATTGATTTCCTTAACCAGTTATAGGTCTCTGTGGTGATGATACATCACTCCCATTCACACTAGTAATATCATAAATGCTTGATTGTCTTATGTCCCTGTTCATCAAATTCAACCGAATAAAATAATTTTGTGCATGACTAGCCACCTGTGTGGGAGTTCAAGAAATACAAAATTCCGTGAGATTCGCCTCTAGTGACCTTTGCAAAAATTTTCCAAACCAAGCAAGAACATTTTGCATCAGAAAAGATACACACATTATCATTAAAATCAGCCAAGGTAGAGTATTTTATGTCCTACTTTTTCCCAAACATTCCTCCATCTTGAATAAAGTCAATTTAAGCAAGTTCTCATCTGTCAGGATTTTTGAGAAATATAACTAGTCCAATACCACCGGAGACATCAATGAAAACACAAAATGGATTACAACATTGACAACTGTCTGACTACTTTGTAATATATGCCTAGCAGCAGGGGAACAGGGGGTTGTGATCCCAGTTTTAGGTGTGGATATGATACATGGTTTTGCACAGTTTTATTTTACTTCTCATTCTCTATTTAGTGAGATTGAAGATGTCAACTCTCAAGAATTCATTCAGCTCAATAACAGCCAACTCCCAAGCCCTTAATGATCGCTTTGAAAATGGAGATGCATGAAATATTCAAGGAGATAAGGCTTATTTTCCACTGGTTGTTATATTAAGTTTCAAGGGAAACTTTAAGGTTTCTTAGCACAATATTCGGAACTGGAAGCCTTTTTCAACAGCAGAGGGAACATTACTTGGTTTCAATCTCTGGAAGGCCACACAAATGAGAGCATGAGCAACTAGGGTTCTTCTTTGGGATGAGAATTTTCTCTATCATTTTCTGGAGGCATGGATGGGATTATGGAAAACCATCAGCACTGACCGTGCTAAAGCAAACAGTGTGAGTTAGTCACAAGACATCCTTTGTGGAATTTGAAGTTGGTTTGGTTGCTTGTTAAATATGAATGCGCCCACATTACTAGAACGTTACTGGATTCGACCTCTGGTGGTGGACATGAAGCAGAAGAAGCGGGTAGAGGAGGTTGTCGATAAGAAGATACGGGATTCAGAATCCCATAAAACCATAGATAAAGTTTTATTGTTGGCCCTGTAATGCGCCCACCCAAGATTTGTCTCGGGGCCTTCAATCTCAGAGGCATTGCTCGCCCTTGAAGCTATAGATATCACGTTGTTGGTGAGAAAGGAAATCGAATCGGACTAGAGCATGCGTGAGGGAGTGGTCGTGTGGGAGTAGAGGGGAGGGGCGTGGCGGAGGTGAGGGAAGGAGGTGGCAGAGACAGGCAGTACGGGGGAGTGCGGGGTCCACCGGGAGGTCACGGGTAGTTGGATGACAGCGGGACGGGAACTCGGGATAGTCAGACGGCAGGGACCGGAGCTGTCCTGTTGTCCGGAAAACCTTCCATTTTGTCAAATGGAAGACAAATCCTTTTACTTGCAGGTGGTGAAGAACAATTGAAAATTGTTGTTTTTTAGAATGTTTATCCTTCTGAAGGACTAACAAAAGAAATCATTGAAGGAGAAATTGATTTGAACAAAAAAAGGGACGACTCACCAATTGTATCACCTTTTGGAGATTTCAGGCGAGATCCTTGTCTATAATTTTCTGTCAAAACTTTGACAGGAGAAATTCCTATTGTGGATGATGATTTGGCCCTTCAGGATATCCTTTAGAATTATTTTGCAACTCAAGTGAAGGCAAACGAAAATATGCATAGTATTTTAAATATTTCTAATCCATTAAGTTCTGTCACTCTTACAGATGTCTCTAGCAGCAATAAGCATCCTGAGCATCGTATTTCAACTGAAGAAAAAGCCTCATCATCCATGGTGGGGTTTAATAGAAGTAACGTGAATCAACACACTATCTGTTTCAGATGATTTTCCTAGGAACTCTCAATAGAATTGGATATATGAGGAAAGTGAAGAAGTTTATGAGGCAATATGCTAAAGACTTGCTTGAACCACTTTGGAGAAAACTATGTAAGTGAGTCTTGCCTTTTGTGAACGAAAGTAGGCACAAATAGTACATATATAGATCACATATTCAGAGAATAGAATAAATCGAATAGACTGAATCCTTTAACAAAAGTAAGTGATAAAAACGAACACAACTGAATGAAATAAAAAATACTAAAGATGAAGATTGATTATTGGGGTGACTCCACCAAATGCCATAGACTCATTGCTACCTGATAATATGCAATAATACTCATGAAAGGATATTACAATGCACTTTTCATAAAATTTTATTCTTGATCGTGTGAACATAGTAGTGTTTTTTTTGTGGCATCTACCTATCCAGCATTGAATGGATGAAATTCAATCTATATGCCAAGTTCCTTACGGTCCCAAGCTTCTTATTGACTCAATATTAAATGCATAAATTTTTCTATATTGTTCTGGTTGAGATGGTAGTTCTTGATTGGTATTTTACAAATTCCAAGATTGTAGAACATGATGGTTATTGGTAGTCTTAATGAGATAGCATGTTTTAGGATTTACATTTCTAGAACAGAGTCTAGACAATGTAGTTGCAGAAGTGATGCTATAATTATTTATTAGCTATCAAATTGTAGAATATTTGGTGTATTATGTATAACCTTTTTTTGTAGTGGAATTTTTTAAATTTGTTTAACTTATTAATTCGGGTTTTCCTTCTCTAAAGAAGGTTTTTTGATTTTTTCAAATCAAGACATTAGAATTGCTACTATTTGGTGTAATGAAAAATTTGTGAGGAAGGCTATTCATGCGGATGCCCAAATGGTATGCTCCTTTATCTAAAAATGGCACATTTCCCATTTATAGCTCTTTTCACATTTCCACGACCATTTTGTCCTTGTATGTGTGCCTTGATCTGGGTGTTTAGTCTTCTTATTTGCAAAGTCAAGGAGTTAAGTTTCATGTGATTATCAATTTATCGATGCCCCGATAGAGAACCGAGTAATGGAAATAACATATTCGACATAGATGTATTCTCCTTTGGTAGTGTGTATCACATACATTCTTTCATTCTATGTTTGAATGTAAGTACATATCTGGAATTCAACATATAACTGAAGTTCGGTTGGCCTTAATCTTTTTGTTATTCCAACAGAAATAAAAAAGTATAATGTCATGGCTATTATGCAACACATTTGTTAACACTTAGAGTCATTTCTTACATTAAAACTCACATAAGAACTTCTACCATTTTAATGGATTGGTAGAATAAAAAATATTAAACGCCAATTCAGGAATTAAAACATCATTATGAATAAGAGCAAACTCCATCATCCAGGAATTGAGAGCATTTATGCTATAACATTCTTCTCTCTATAAGTGCAATTGACAAATCTTTGCTTGACATGATTCTAAATGGAGATTTCTGAGTTCAATCCTCCCATTAAACTAATCTACTAAGACTTTGGAATTTCCAACCAGTATGAATGTCTTTACCTGATTCCAGTTCACATTACCATTAATTCAGCAACAAAATTTCTTCCTTGACTTATTCCAAGTTTACACTTGATCATCACATCCTCAGACAAGAACTACATAGTCCTTGCTCTACACCTTCCCCTTTGGTTGACTCTATCAAAACAACTCCACACCCCTTGGTCAGAAATTTCCAGCTCCTTCACATCCCTTTGAGAAACAAGCAAAGGCCATGCCCGTGTTATTTTACTTGTCCCAAAATTTTTGAATTGACTGTTGAGATCTGAAATAGGGTAGTTATTACTAACCATATGCTGGATGTGACTATTATATGGTATTGATAATATTTACTACTTAGTGGAAAATGATTACCACGTCTATTCCAATTTTGTGCGATATGTGGCCCAACTAAATGAGAAATGGCATTGTTTGTGTACAATTGTTGCATTGGTGTCTAACCATTAGTGATGTGTTGATTTAGATATCAATGACCTACAAAGACACAAATTTAATATGACCTAGGGAGTTCAATGAGTTATAGGCACATATTTTTTATTTGAGAATAAGATTATATGAAAATGTGTCTATCACTACATGACAATGATTTTGTTAGTTGATCTGTGATGTACCAATTCTAAATTATGCAAATTTTTCCTTCCTAAACAAACATTCTTTGACAATTTTTTCCAAATAGTTCAAGTGCAATAATTTCATTAAACACTTGGCGTGCACAGTAAGGGAAATGCTACAACAAGAGGAAATAAGAGGAAAACAATAATTTTACTGCTTAATTCAGAGAGCTATTATAATATAGGAAGTTCAAGGAAACTGGAGGTTCACTTGGTGACATCTTTTGACCAATCTCGGCCCACTGGTATAGACTGGTATAAACTCAGAAAGAAGGTACTAAATTTTAGCTTCCTTCAGAAATTCTGAACCCTTTAATCATGTTTCTTAGTACTTAGAATTTGGCCTCAAATTTCTGCAGGAAACATACATATTTTCTCAGCATAATAATATGATGATTGATCTCCAATATGTCCTACTGAAAACAGTGATATATGTTGCCAAATCTAAGAAAAATAACCCCTGAAATATCAACCCTCCCTCAGGAATATATTATCAGCATATTAATGATGAACTCCATCAGGAGTATGACCTTCATCTTAGGTGCTCTTGGCATGTACACATCTCATTCTCTAACTAAAATGCCCTACAAACTTAGGTGGAGTAGTCTTGTGGATTTCAGTGTTTCCAAGTGGTGACCTAAGCCCTGAATTACATTAAATGTTCTTCTTAAAGAGACATGCTTCAGTTATCTCCCCCTTTGACCCATGACCTGAAGTGTGACCTTAGATGTTTCTTCCATTGGTCTAGATAACATGCTTCTAGCCAAAATTTTGCAAAAATAAGCTAGTATAGGATGACCATCAACTTGTATGCATGGCAATATCACTCTTTTCTTCCACTTGACTAGATGGAAGTGCATGCGATTCTTGAGATTCCAAGTATTGAAGAGAATTCAATTTGTCAATCTGTTCAAGAGGCAAAGAACACCATTATTAAACCTTTTGGTCACTGCTTCTTAAATGGAAAGGTTTCATAATTTTCAAGAGCAGGGGTTAGTAGGGGTGGGGTTCATAGCAAAGTGTATGGGCATTGTAGTACAAAATGTTAGGTACTGGAGATGGCATCAAGCCCAGGAATGGTTGCTAAGGCAAGGTGGGTTTCTCTTGAGAGAAACATGGTGAGGAAAATGTCTGAATGGCCATGAAATTTTTATCTAGCCAATGTTGAAGATGTAACTGTTTGGATCATTGTCCTGTGTAGGTGGTGCCAAAGAATGATCTAGTTGTCTTGTTTGTGGTTGCACAATTTCTCATACAAAAACATATCATGAATATGCAAATTTTAAAGCAGATTACATCGTTATTTAAGCATTTGAATTGGTTCTTCAACAATACATCAAGACAAGGACTTTACTGACCCATGAAGGCTTCCATAAGTGCTAAGTATTCACAACTGAATGTCCAACAAAGATCACCAAGGAAAGGTTGATCCTCTCATCATGCCACGTGGAAACAAGATTGAATACACCTTTTCTTAAGCTCGGACTTCAGACAAAGAATAGATGTTGGACTAATATGATAATAACAATTCAGATCAGAGATAAATATAGGTTTCAGACCTCCTTGACATACCTTGGATAGATGGTATAGATCTCGGACCAATACGACAGACTTAGAACAAGATCACATATTTGAATCTATGCGACAGACTTTGATCAACTGTCACAAGACTTCGGTATAGTCTTCACTGATATCTAATATATATACCACTAACCTAGATCAAGCCACAACACTTCGGTCTAGTCACCACTGAACTTGGATCAAGCCACAGAAAAAGTAAGATATGTTCCACAAACTTCGCTCAAGCCATATAAGAACTTGGATATGTTGTCACAAGGTCAGAAGCCATAGAAGAACTCAGATATGTTGTCACAAGGTCACAAGCCATAAAAGAAACATGTTGTCACAAGGTCTCAAGTGCTCCAAAGAATAAATCCACTTAAGCCTGGAGTTGAGGTCTAACAAATCAAGAGCAAGCTACCTCCACATGTGCGTGTCCATGATGCACCAACCAAGGGTTCATGCATACACCATGTAGATCATATCGCATGGTCCCAAACTCCAAAGATAAAATTTCCTCCTCCAAGTGTCTAGTGCTCCTTCTAGGTAGGTACTTTTCCTAGCCAAGCAAGTGTGTTGTTTGTTTAGCTGGTTTTCCCATTTTGGGTTTCCATGGTAAATCTTGTGTAAATTGTGAATATTCCACTGTTTTCTTTCTGTTTTTCTTAAAAAAAATATTTCTCTGCTCCTCTTTCATAGGTTTACAAGTCACTATAAAAAAACATGAAAGACAACCTGCAGAGGATCCTACCAAAAATATGAGCAGAATGGATATTTTCTGTTTGATTTTTATAATGGCATGAACCAACATGTAGTCATCGGAGTCATGCATCAATCTCACCGAACAATTAAAAAAAATACTTGGCACTTACTTGCCAGTCAACATTCAGGCTAACTAGTAACAAGTGCTTGTAGTGAAATTTACTGCTAATGAGTTAGACTCACGGGAAGCAAGTTCAGCTCACACACAAGTTAAAACAGCTCATTTTCTGAGCTGTTCAGAGTTTGAGATGAGTCCAAATTAAAAAAGTGAGCTTTGTTACTATGGTCAAAAATACAGTTGCTACTATGGTCTATATTGGTGTATGAATTCTCAATGCATGGAAAAAATTGCTGCAAGGAAACTAAATAACCAAGTAGAAGTCGACATCTGATCCAGCTTACTCTAATAAGCTTCTGAGCCATGCAAAACAGGTAATTTTTTTTGCTCCATAGAATACTCTGATCCAGCTTACTATAATCCAGCTTCTAAGCGATGCAAAGAAGATAATTTTCTTTGTTCCATAAAATTGACAAAGAAAGTACATTAGTGTAGATTTTGTTCCATAATCTTTTCCTTAGGCATACACTAGGTGTAGACTCTGTTCCATAATCTTTTCCTTAGGTATACACTAGGTGTAGACTTTGAGATTCCTAGATATAAAGGGAAAAAGTGGGTGTTAATATTACAATTGAAGTGTTGGATTACTTAAGTGATAAAAACTTTTAAAAAGAAATTATATGTACATAAAACAACGAATAAAATCTCATTTTCGAGATCAACTACAAAAAACGTTTATTCATTGTTTGAGAAGAACCAATGTCAAGACATTAGAGAAAAATCTAGACTATCAAATGTTTGAACTTTGTACCACCCTTGTAAGAAATCAACTAGTATGAATTCATTGGGGAGAAGTAAACTCTCCTTTCATAATATACCAGCAATCATGTCGTGTTCTTTGTATATGTGGAGGAAATCCAGTTGGTCAAAACCACACGAAATTTATTCAACAAGATGGGAAATAGCCATTAGATTAATATTTATCATGGGAAGTTCATCCTTCATACTCCTCATCTCCAAAGATAAATCGCCCATCATGGGAAACAATTGAATGCTCCTACAACTAGCAAATTTTAAGAGATAAAACAGAGATAAAAATTCAATGATTTATTGAATTCATGTTGGATTATGTACATGTGTAGTTAATTATCTTTTATTTGGTTTGTTTATTTATTTATTTATATTTGTTGGGCACCTAATCTGTTAGGGTTTTTTTGGAGGAACATGAACCATCACTTTGACTCAATCCCAAAGGACCTTGGAAGGATAATCCAAATGTCACATGTACTTGTCTTTATATGTATATATGGTTAATATTATGCAATATCATGTTTATCCTAAATATCTCTTGCATTCTCGTGAGCCCAATAGTGGTATTGGAGCCATGACTTTGTAGCAGTGGCCATTGCCTACGACTTTGTAGTAGTGGCCCCCTTGAGCATCGTATAGAGCCTATCAGATATGCCTTGTTAGGTCTAGCATTCCATGTTGATCATTCTCCATTGCATCACCTCTTTGTGGTAACATCTGTTTGCAGTTCTAACATTCCCTTACCTCTATTTGCAACCATTTATCTATGTGTGCGTAGTTTTGAATTACCTATCTCTATGGTATCCAGGCCTATGAATTCTACAACATGTGTCAACTTTGTCATTCTACAACCATCATATTTTCTCCTTGTCTGGCTGAAATGATATTACTCCTTCAATTGTAATCTTAACACCCAATTTTTTCCTTTGTATCTAGGAATCTCAAAGTCTACTGCTAGTGTATGCCTAAGGAAAAGATTATGGAACAAAGTCTACACTAATGTACTTTTTTTGTCAGTTCTATGGAACAAAGAAAATGACCTACTTTGCATGGCTCAGAAGCTGATTAGAGTAAATTGGATCAGAATTTGCTTTGTTCCATAGAATTGACAATGAAAGTACATTAGTCCTCCTCACTTTCCAGTGCACCAATCCATTAGTGTAATTATGTAAATAAGCTTACTAACCAGGGGCAAAAGTGGACACTTCATAGTGTAATGCCCTTCCAAATGGGCTTTAAAATGTACAAGTGTTAGCAAGCTCAACAAGAGAGGTTAATAAATGACCCTATTAAGTGGTTTCAACCTCTAAGGGGGGTGACAGGTCCATGGTACATCCATCAAATGGTAGGTGTTGTGTGAAATGATGATGGAACAGAGTGGGGGCAAAGGGGATGCTCCAAGCCACATGCCATGGCACTAGGGTAGCTATGATGAAGGAAGCCCACACATTGGGTTTATGGATGTAATATGCATATTTATACAAACAATTTTAAGTCTAGTTTAGACATCCAAAGACATTACTAGACTCTCTAGGACATATATGAAGTGTGATAGACTACTGAAATTTTGAGACTTGTAGAGAAAAAAAAAACAAAATAGTTTCCTATTGGCTTTTTATGGTGGTTGTAAGGTGGCATCAGTGCCTCCCAAAGCAAATGGGTATATGGGGTCAGAAAAGGCTCTCGAGTGGACAAAGTCAATGAGACAATGATGGTGGTAACACTCCAACTTGTAGGTTTACTCAAACCTTTTCCTTTTGTCCTATACTTCAAAAATTCATCAAATGGGAGGTCACAAATGAAGACAATCTCCAAGATTATGGGTTTTTGTAATATTCCAAATTAGCAGTCAGCTAATTGGAATATTAATTTTGATTTATTTTGGCATTTCCTAATGTTGGGCGGAAATTAAGCCAAATAAAGTCGTTTCCTAAAGTCCCCAAGGTAAAATTGCGGCTCTAGTGGTGGGGTCGAATTGGCCTTAGGTGACAGTGTAGAAGATGCACGAAAAGGACAATGTGGGATTGCTTAGAGGAAGGTAGCACGTGATTGGTCAAGGAGAGGCAATGCAGGCCAAGGTGGGACCCAAGGCATACGTTGGGCCTCAATGCATAAAATGAAGAAGGGAATGCTCATTTGGCATTCATTCATTCATCTTATTACTCTTGGTCATTTTGACTAAAGCTCACTTGAGCCAGATAGCCATGTCTGTAGTGTTGTTTAGCACACGAGATCTTCAAGCGGAGATCTCAAACACTACCTCGGGGGACTTCGAGTGCCCGCTCGGGAGAGGAGTTCTGCATTTTGGTGGGGGGAATTACATAGCAGTAGCAACAGGAAGGGTGTAGCCCCTTTAGGATTGCACAAAGGTATAGTAGGCTGCACAGTGATTGTGTAGTTCAGTTCGGTGTGGGTGCCGGTAGTGTGGAGAGCAGCGGAGTTTCAGCAGGAGATTTGGAGGGGAGATTAGCCACCTCCTACCAGGGATTTTGGTAGCTCTCCAGAGGAATTTTCCAGCATATTCATCCAAAGGTTCGATTTACCTAGCAACGTAGTGAGCCAAGCCCAAGAGGACCAAATTCCGAAGTCAAGCTTTGGGTGAACCCTTTCTAGGTTTTTCTGGGTTTATTGAGGAGAATCCAAGATTAATTCGGCAAAATTTTCTGGGCAGGTTTGAGGCTTCAAACAGACATCCTAATGTAGCCAGCAACTAGAGGAGCGAGAGGAAATTGGGCCAAAATTTTGGGGTCAACATCTGGTCAATTCCTTTGTGGGTTTTTTTGGGTTTGGTGAGTAGAGTCTGGGGTTAAAAGCCCATAAGTTTTTGAGCAGAGGAAGCAACCCAACTAGCAGTCCGAAGTTGGCCAACAGCAACATTTATGGGCTAGGCAGTGCAGAGACTGAGCCACACAACAACACTTTCAGCCAAAATTTTTGCTTGAGTTTGAGTTGTTCTTCAAGCTTGCCTTGAGTAGGCCCAGGTGCAAACTTTCCAGCACCTCAATTGTACTTTTTCCCAATAAATTAATAAAATGGCTCAATAGTGATTTTGGCTCCAATTTGAGTATTGTAATGGTGTTTGCATTTTTTCTTGTCTATTTGCACTTTTATTACTGTTAATCCCCATTTGGGATATTACAGTGGTACCAGAGCATAATCTTGGCTCAGCCTGTGGGAAACCCTCATTCTATGACAAGACCAAAATAAAAAACTAAGAAATTATGGGATCCCAAGAAAGGTTAAACCCATAGACCATGGCAATAACCTTGAATGAGGTGATTAGGGTGCAACAAATGATGGTTAATGTAGGGAAGAAACTGATTCATGCAACAATTGGGAATCAAAAACATTCTCAATTATACAACAAATCTGTTATGCCTAGAATGGTGGATAATACATCAAGATGGAAAGACATTATTGTAACTGATGTGGAGTTATTGACAACAAATTGGCGGGCATACCAATCATTGGGACATGACATTCAAGTGTCCCTCTCTTTTTAGGAGTTCCATGAACTAAGAGACATGCACAAAATTAGGGGGAGTTCCATGGAATTATGCAGGGATGGTGAGTTGGATTAAGGAAGAAGATGAAAGAGTAGTTGAAGGGGCCATGGTTGGCAAGGAGACAATTGAGCATACAATCATTGATGAGACACCACCCATTGTTGAGGTATCCATTGATGGGGTATCTGGGGTTGTGACCAAGTTTTCTAATGATAGAAACACATCACGGAGTTGATGAGGTGTCGGGAGATAGCTCCACCATTGTTGAGGAGCCAATAGGTAGAGAGGCCTCTAGGTCTATGATAGAATTTTTGAATGACAATCACATGCAACTGACTAGTGAGCATGTATTGTGTGTTGGAGTGTCTATGGAGGAGCGTGTGCAACCATTCTTTGGGCTAGCCCTTGATGAGGTGCTAGGAGATTGTTTGGTCTCAATCTAGTCTCCTATACTGAGCTCATTTAATTGTCAACCAGGGTTGGTAAACTACTGAAGTGAAGTGTACTATATGTACCTAGGTGCTTGTTTCTTAATGCGTTGTGTGTAGTATTTTGTGATTTTTTTGGTCTTTTGTGATGATTTATGATGTTTTTGGTCTTTTGGTGATTTTATGTTCACAAGAAAGATGACTAGAAAACTGATGGAAGGAAGCTAATGATTAAAAACAAAGTGAAACCTAATTGGTTGATGACAAATGTCTGATACAAATGCAATACTTAAAACAGAATCAAATCTAAACTATGACCAATCAGAAACAAATCTTGATAATGACTTTTAAGCAAATGATTCAAAACACAAACGAAACTTGTCAAATTCTTTCATCAAAGGAATTTGAGAGAGAGCTTGAAACATGGTCAACTAAGTATGCAAATCTTCCTAACTAAATAGTTTAAACAACTAACTTATAATGATGCAACATTTTATCCTTGATTAGAGATTTGTTGAAGCATATTTGGAGTAAAACATTTATACCATCATAAGATCTTCTTCTCTAAAGCTAATTCCTAACTCTATTCTACAATTTAATTGAATGTCACAAAACCTTACTCAAGAGTTATTGATTTCTTTTCAAAGTAGTCTTTTGAGGGAGGGTTCTGTTTATGAAATGATAAGGAAATTGCAGAGGTACTTCAGGCCTTAAAATGATATTGTCTTCTGTTCATATGGTGATGAATCAATTATGGATTTTAGAACAAGAAGAGATTTGTGAATAATGAAGGTTGTTTTGTTAAATTTAAAAACTGAAGTAATCTAGTATGCAGTGACTGACAACTGAATATGGAGTGCAAATGCAATGAGTTGAGCTACAACCAAACCTAAAATGTCACTAGCCTAAAACAGTGTTAAACTACAAGTCATTATCAAACTTAAAACAGAACAACTGAGCATGAAGTAAGTGCAATTAAACTCCCGAGCATCCTAACTAAACTATCATGCATTATTCTATGGAATTATACGGTCTGTTTGTCCATCATTATTGATATTTTGGAAGAGTTCCTTCTTTTGGAAGAGTTTTTAGAACAATCCTGAATGTGTAATTGAGTGCAAATGCAAATGTAAAGTCTGAAAACAATGAAAAACTAAGATATCATAGCCATCTCCTACCCATCATTATGATATTTTTGACAAGCGTTTAAGAGAAAGAACAACTATGGTACTTAGTGAAAACACACAACTAAAACGTTCAAGATCAAAATCATGCTTAAGACAGTATAAAGATTTCTTGGAAGAGTTTCTTCTTGTGGAAGAGTGCTTATCATAAGTATAACTTTGATGGTGAATAAAAGAGACTACAATTAAACCCTACAATACTATAGCCATTTCCCATTCATCATTATAATCTTTTGGAAGAGCTTCTTCTTTTGGAAGAGTTAGAATGAGTATAACTAAAGTAACTCATAAAAGAAACTATGAATTCAACTTCTAATCATGCAATACTATAGCCATTCCCCATTCATCATTTTAATCTTTTGGAAGAGCTTCTTCTTTTGGAAGAGTTATAATGAGTATAACTACAGTAGTTAATAAAAAAAACTACAAATTCAACTTCAGAAACGTAAAGGAAGCTAAAATACTTATCTAAATTATGCAAATAAATCCGTGCAAGAGGCAGGGGCCCTCTACCACCTGACGGAATCTAACTCCAAATCAAAACAACGCTTTCAAAACAACATTGTCTGCTTCATTAAAGATGAAATAACTTGAACAGAGCACTCTGCGTCTTCAGAAATGTAGCACAGGATCTAAGCAAAATCTAGAATAAAATCTAGCATAAAATCTAGCCTAGCTCTCGGTTTCCCAAGTGTTTATATAACAAATGTAAATAACAAGACTTGCAACAATTTTAGGAACACTATCTTTCCTTATCGGAATCACATTAGGACTCTTGAAGTGGCTGCGTGAAAAGGAAAAAGACATCTGGACTGAGACAGTCCTAATAGAAGTCTTCCTTCCTAAATGTGTTCCCACGTTCCAAAACCATACCCAGAATTCGTTTCTTCCTTCATGGTGAGCAACGAACCATGTAGACATGACATGGAATATGCCCATATGCGGTTTTTCTTGAGAGGCCACCTGTAACATACTCAAACGTGAAGACAGCTGCAGAATCGCTGGTTAGCTACGGAATGTTTGCATTCTGCAGCTAGTTCCGGTCAAAATGCTTTATAATGGAAAAAATCACAAAAATTAGCAAGTCAGTCATGTAAATCATTCTAAAAGTAATTTTAACTAAATTCATTGATCAATTGGGTCTAGGATAACAATGGACAAAGGAAAATGAGGTACAATGGAATGAAAGAAAGCACAATTTTGAGGCTCAACAAAGATACAGAGGCATTGGATGATGGTCGGACACAACAGTGTCATTAGCTTCAGGCCATATTTCTAACTTTGAAAGGGAAGGCCAAATCAGTACGAGAGGCTATTTTTTTGCAGAATGAGGAACTCGAGGGCATGAGAGTGGTTATTGCCGAGTTAGCAGTCAAGTTGGCCCACATTAGGGAACGGTTGGATTCCCTAATGGTACATCTAGAGGGCACATTAGAGTGTCAGAGAGGCCCCCTTTAGGCATACATAGACGAGGCTAGCAGAAATTTTGGGTCACTTCTTCCCATTCGAGAGAGAGAGGATCCATCTAGTCATATTTCATATGTTGACCTAGATAGCGGGATGAGACGATCGAAGTTGCACAGGGTGCAACATCCACATGTTGAGGTTGGATGGCGGGAGATTTTGAGTTGGTACCTAGTGGAGTGGGTTATGGAGATGGTGGTGGACCCGAGTGTACTTCAGAAATAGTTTCTGGGTGTTGGCAATACAGGAACCCCAAACTAGCTTTGGGATCTAGCTGGGACTACCTATCGTTTCCCAAACAAGCTAGTTGACTATGTCTTAGAGGGTACAGTTGGCCTATTAGTTGAGCATGCACATTCGCTAGGGGAGTTTCGGTCAGCTCTAGTGGCCAAAAAGTTTATGGGAAAGCTCCTTGGGTTGTCTTGGTATAAAATTTATACACAGGGTCACGAGGTGATCAACATACTTTCGCAGGAGCTTGTTGGAGGAGGTGGCATTGGCAAGCCACCAGGAAATTCCTTTTATGGAGCCAAGGATTCTTCACCTTTTTATGGGTCACATAGGTCGCAGCGGAGCAGATAAGTGGTCTGACATGTAGAGACACAACTCTAGGCCATCACATCCAAGGATGTGTGGGAGCATCTAGCATTGAGAAGTGGACTACCGATGGACATGGGTGCATGGTGGTGTATTGTAGTGTGTGGGACTACTTTTTGGAGTAGGAGTGCCTTAAATCACATTAAATACACACGAGGAGTGACTGGTGCCTTGACACAGATAAGGCATGAGACGATACATGGTGGTACAATAGTAATAGGGGGTATCCAGCAGTGTACGGGGGTATGCCGCATTGTATAGTGGCATGTTGAGGAGTACATGGATGACTGGTGGTATGCGGGGGTGTATGGTGCTGCACAACGGGGTCTTAGAGTATTTCCTCCAAGAAGATTCATGGACGAAGACATCAAACATACCTTTGGGGGTAGTTCACCCAAGATCGATGGGCAGACAAATGAGCGATGCTTCATGTTATCCGTGGGGAATCACACGCCTGACCCTCTTCTACATCACTCACTGGCACAGTTAATTTTGTTGTTGTCCTTTGGCACTCTGGGCATGATCAGCGGGCTATGCGAGGCTCACCCAAGATATTTGGATGACACTCAGCACACTAGGGGAGAGATCTTCTCAGCAGTGGCATTGGGCCGATATAATAGTTAACAGCCACAGATTGGGGGATGAGATGGTCATCTGCAGGGGTGGTATATCAGTCATCACTGAGCCTATGCATGGGGATTGGGTCACGACGGAGACAAGTGTCACTCTTTTCTAAGGATAATGAGTACATTAACAGAGGTAGCATCCCAGTATGTGTATGGGCTCTACGCAATGTATCAGCACATTATTGAGAGGGTGGATGGCATATCTAGTGGAGATGGTTGGTAGGAACAAGAGGCATCCACATGCCTTGAGTCGATTGCTAGTATCAGATATCCATCTATTGGTTGCATTCAAGGGGTAGCTATTTGTCACATGTCACTTTCAACGGTCATCGATACTACACAGTGGCAAGCACAGGGAAGGTTAGCATGCATCAGATTTTCCCATGATATATGGACCCTCTATATTAGTCACATGTAGGGACTAGGGATGAGGCATGAAAGGATTCCTGCAATTTTCATAGCTATGGTGCAGTAGGTCCGTCTATGGGAGGCAAAGATTTAGCTGATTGATAGACCATTCTATCTCTTGATGGTCAAAGTCGAGATAGAGAGTGATCTAGCTCATCATTGGGTTGGCACTCAGAGGCCTCCATCAAATGGCAAGGTTGAATTTCTCTGTTGTTGCATAGGATCATAGTTAGATGTGAAGGGGTAGATATTGGCATCAAGGTGATGCTTGGGTAGGATGAACTTTTCTCTCATCGACCTTCCACCACTAGGCCTCAAGAGAGGAGGATACGATCTACACATGGTGGGGAGTATGCCATAATCAAAGTAGTGAAGCATCAGCATGATGCCACCACTATGAGTTCGGTAGGGCGGCTGATCATCACCTCTTTTTACAGCTCAATACCCCTTAGGGATGAGTTGGCTACCATTGGGGGAGATCATGTAGATCTTCCATTGGTCTTTAGTATTTCCCCAATGGCGTGGGGAACCTCAATTACTTGGCAAGTGGGCCAGCAACACGATATACGAAGAGGCTCACGTGAGCAAGACACTATCTCTGTAGGGATTAGGTGGTATCTTTGAGGGTCTACTCTTGGAGTGCAAGGGATTAACTACTTAGTAGGGAAACTTCATGAGGAGTGGGGCACAATGCCATATCGTCATGATTCCCTACTCACTGATGGTGTGTAGAGGGCTTCTGTTACTTATGCCTGGCAGGATGGTGAGTGGAGCAGGGGGATATTTATGTTGGACAAGATGGCTTGGGATCCTGGTATTGAGGGATCTCTTCATATCAGGGCGATGTAGAGATCAAGGATGATTCAGTGGTGCATATGGGACCCTGAAAAATTTTGTAGTGACCATGGGGGAGCGTCAACTAGAGAGGATGCTTGTTCATGAATTGCTTGAGGACAAATATTTTTTGGTGGGGAGGACAGTAATATTCCAAATTAGTGGTCAGCTAATTGCAATATTAATTTTGATTTATTTTGGCATTTCCTAATGTTGGGGCGAAAGTAAAGTGGGTAGGAGATCCATAATTAATAATTAATCCAAATAAGGTATTTTCTTAAAGTCCCTAAGGGAAAAATGCGGCTCTACTGGTGGGGTCGAACAGGCCTTAGGTGGCAGCATAGAAGAGGCACAAAAAGGACCATGTGGGATTGGCTAAAGGAAGGCATCATGTGATTAGTCAAGGAGAGGCAGTGTAGGCCAAGGTGGGAGCCAAGGCATACGTTCGGCCTCAATGGATAAAAGGAAGAAAGGAAGGCTCATTTGGCATTCATTCATTCATCTTCTTACTCTTGGTCATTTTGACTGAAGCATGCTTGAGCTGGACAACCAAGTCTCCAGTGTTGTTTAGCACATGAGATCTTCAAGTGGAGATCTCAACCTCCACCTTAGGGGACTTCGAGTGCCCACTCAGGAGAGGAGTTCTGCATTTTGGTGGGGGGAATTGCACAACAGTAGCAAGAGGAAGAGCGTAGCCCCTTCAAGACTACACAAAGGTAGAGTAGGCTACACAGTGATTGCGTAGTTCAGTTTGGTGTGGGTGTTTGGAATGTGGAGAACAGTGGAGTTTCAATAGAAGATATGGAAGGGAGATTAGTCACCTTGTACCAGGGATTTTGGTAGCGCTCTAGAGGAATTTTCCAATAGATTCATCCAGAGGTTCGATTTACCCATTAGCGTAGTGATCCAAGCCTAAGAGGGCCAGATATCGAAGTCAAGCTTTGGGTAAACCCTTTCTAGGTTTTTATGTGTTTATTGAGGAGAAGACAAGATTATTTTGGCATAATGTTTTGGGTAGGTTTGAGGCTTTAAACAGATATCCTAATGCCACCAACAACTAGAGGAGCAAGAGGAAATTGGGCCAAAATTCTAGGGTCAACATCTGGCCAATTCCTTGCAAGTTTTTGTGGGTTTGGTAAGTAAAGTCCCGGGTTAAAAGCATAGAATTTTCTAAGCAGAGGAAGCAACCCAACCAATAGTCCTAAGTTAGCCAACAACAACATTTCTGGGCTAGGCAGCACAGAGACTAAGCCATGCAGCAACACTTTCAGCCAGATTTTTTTCTTGGGTTTGAGTTGTTCTTTAGGCCTACCTTGAGTAGGCCCATGTGAAAACTTTCCAGCACCTTAATTGTACTCTTTCCCAATATATTAATAAAATGGCTCAGTAGTGATTTTGGCTCCATTTTGAGCATTTTAATGGTGTTTGCATTTTTTCTTGTCTATTTTCACTTTTATTACTGTTAATCCCCATTTGGGATATTATAGTTTTGTATTGATCATGGATAATTTACTCATGCATTCAACCAAATGTAAAGAGACGTACAGTCATGTAAAATAATCAATGGAAAATGACAATAAAGAGAAATTGTGTTAGCTGATTTACCATCCCATAATCAGCATCAAATCCAATGGAAAAACCCAAAGGCAATAAGAAATAGATATAAGAAAGTCTACCATTCTTCACAGTGTATTCAAAGTTACGATGTGAAATGATAAGTAGTTCCCTGAATAGGTTCATCAAACTTTAATGATCTCAAACAAGTATGATCGAAAACAATGAAAAACTATAAACATGAACCTCATCATAAATACATATTACAAGGTTATGGTAATGGAACAAATCTAGTTTTCAGAGACAAAGGAAGTTTGAGACCATGTCCTGACAAAAAAAAATAAGGGATGCACTCAAGGAGATTTTAATCAGGAAAGCATGAAAATGGTTATGCTAACCTACACGTCAACTTTATTGGTGGTCAGATGAGAAAGTATCATGATAGGCATGGCATTTTACAATTACATTCCATCCATTTTCTTTCTACTTTTGGTCCTTAATATCTTTCCATGAATCTCATAACATGAAAGATTTCCCCATTTAGAGAATTCACGTTGTTTGCTTTATTTGGAGATTTAAATGGTTATAAAATGACTATTGAAAGCATACATGCATGTGGTTGACATTTCCTTGAAGATTATGGTATGGAAGCAATGACATGATATGCCTTGAAAGCAGCTACAAGAGAAGTGAACAACAAGGAAAACGGACTAAATAACTCCCCAAATCAGTAGTGAGTTGACTTATTCTTATTAGTGAGGTTAAAAGGTGGGATTTTGCAACAACATTCCATCTAAATAGCATATCATAATACACTTGGCAAGCATGAATACCTTTTCATGCTAAGCATGTTTTCTTTCCTCTTCCACAAGCACCTAAGGTGAATTACTCTTCATTCTTTGGGCCTTTGTATAGGCAAAGTTGAGGGGATGTAGAAGGGTTGAACAACATTCTTTAAGAAGTTTTACAACAACATAACTCATCATTCTCTCACCTACCAATTCCAACAATCCACTCCACCAGTGCATGCTACTAGGATTATTGCAGCCTATCATTTCTTTCACATTGCAATGTTGTTATTGGAAATATGCTTGTGTTTGGGCTAGAAACTATGCTAGATTTCTTTTACTCTGCAATATTTTTGTTGTCTATTTAGTTGTTTATGATAGAAATAAATCTAACACGTGTTAGATTTCCTTCACCTTGGCAATGTTATTGGAAATTTGCTTGTGTTTGGGCTATAAGTTGTGCTAAATTTCTTTTTCTCTACAATATTGTTGTTGTCAATTTGGTTGTTTATTATATAGTGAAATCATACATGTTAGCTTTCCTTCCCCTTGGCAATGTGCTTGCCTTTTTGTTAAAAGGAAATATAGCATGTGCTAGGTTTATTTTGGCATGAAATGTTGTTGTTGGTAGTATGCTTGTATTTTTGCTACATGCAAAGCTAACACACATTAAATTTATTTTACCTTACAATGTTATTATTGAAAATGTGCTTGTGTTTGTGATAGAAGTTGTTCTAGATATATTTTTTCATGCAATGTTGTTGTTGGCAATATGATTTTGTTTATGCTGGAAGCAAATCTAACATGCTAGATTTCTTTCACCCTACAATGTTGTTGTGTGATTTTGTTTGTGCTATGCGTAAATATAGGTATATTTTTTAGGTAAATCTAGCATGTGTTAGATTTCCTTCAGCTTGGAAATGTTATTGGAAATGTGCTTGTGTTTGGGCTAGAAGTTGTGCTAGATTTCTTTTGCTTTACAATATTGTTTTTGCCAATTTGGTTGTTTATTATAGAAGGAAATATAGCACGTGTTAGATTTCCTTCACCTTGGCAATGTGCTTGTGTTTGTGTTAGAAGGAAATATAGCACCCACTAGGTTTCTTTTGGCATGAAATGTTGTTGTTGGTAGTATGCTTGAATTTGTGCTACATGTAAAGCTAACATGGATTAAATTTCTTTTACCTTGCGATGTTGTTATTGGAAATGTGCTTGTTTTTGTGATAGGAGTTGTTTTAGATATCTTTTTCCATGCAATGTTGTTGTTAGAAATATGATTTTGTTTGTGTTGGAAGCAAATATAACACGCTAGATTTATTTCACCCTACAATTTTGTTGTGTCTTTGTGCTATGCGTAAATCTAGCACATGTTAGATTTCTTTTTCTCTACAATATTGTTGTTGTATATTTGGTTGTTTATGATAGAATGAAATCTAGCATGTGTTAGATTTCCTTCACCTTGGCAATGTTATTGGAAACATGCTTGTTTGGGCTAGAAGTTGTGCTAGACTTATTTTGCTCTACAATATTGTTGTTGTCAATTTGGTTGTTTATTATAGAAGGAAATCTAGCATGTGCTAAACTTCCTTCACCTTGGCAATGTGCTTGTGTTTTTTTTAGAAGGAAATATAGCATGCACTAGGTCTCTTTTGGCATGAAATGTTATTGTTGGTAGTATGCTTGTATTTGTGCTACATGTAAAGCTAACATGCATTATATTTCTTTTACCTTGTGACATTGTTATTGGAAATGTGCTTGTGTTTGTGATAGAAGTTTTTCTAGATATCTTTTTCCATGCAATGTTGTTTTTGGCAACATGCTTCAATTTTGTTTCGAAAGAAATCTAGCATGCACTAGATTTATTTTTCACTGCAATATGGTTGTTGACAATATGCTTTTGTTTGCGCTAGAAGTAAATATACCATGTTCTAGATTTATTTTATCTACAAATGTTGTAATGTGTTTGTGTTTGCACTAGAAGGAAAGCTAGCATAAATTATATTTCTTTCACCCTTCTATCAGTTTATTGACAGTGTGGTCGTATATGCATTAGAAAGAAATCTAATGTTCACTAGATTTCTTTTGCATTGCAATGTTGTTGGCAATTCAATGGTTTGTTCTAGAAGGAAATCTAGTATGCACCATATTTCCTTCACCACAATCATGTTATTGGAAATATGCTTAAAGTAAATCTAGCATGTACTATATTTCTTTTGCCATAGAATTTTTTTGGTAATATGTTTGTGTATATGCTACAACAAAATATCGCATGCGTTAGATTCTTAACCCCTACAATGTTGTGTGTTTGTGTTTGCGCTAGAAGGAAATCTACCACACCAGATTTCTTTTGTCTTCCATAAGGTGTTTTTGTCAATATGCTTGTTTGTGCTAGAAGCAAATATAATATGTTGTATGTTTCTTTCACCCTGTTAGCCACCTATAAAAATTTGTCATATCGAATGGTGGCTAAATCTTTTTAAGCCTTCAAGAAACAATTTCATGACCAAATTGTGAGTTCTTAAAGTCTTATGAAGGTATTTACCCTTCAAGTTAAGCTTCACTACTGTTTCCCTCTTTATCCTAAAAGACCTGTTGTTTGCCAAGAGAAAGACTACTTAAAACCCCACTTTTCATCATTTTCACTCCTCCTTTGCTCATAAATAAACCCCATTTTAATCCTTATTTCCTTCATAAAAATCCCTCCATTTTAACCTTCAAAATCATCAATTTCCCCTTTAAAACCTTATATCTCCCCTTTATTTGGTTTTAAATACCTCCCTTTGGCCTATCGGACCCCCCATTTTACTTAAAAACACTGTTTTTCAGGCCTAAAAACAATCTTTCTGCATATAAGGGTTTCCTAAGCCCTAGAGGGCTTAACTCCAGTAACCCCTTTACTCATGTGACCTACAGCCCCGCAATTAGGAGCTAAAAGCCTAAAAATCTTCCTCTGAACCCTTTTTCTCTTTATTTTTCAAAACCCAACAGTTCAATTTATAAACAAATATCCACTGTCGATCTGCAAGGATCAACGGTCATCATCGCCCCTCATTCCACCCGATCCCCTGTCTTACCCTTTCCTTTGTTAATTTAACCTTGCTCCATTTTTTAATCTAAGCCACTCAATCGTCAGATCGGACGATCGAGATTAAACCAGATAGGCCAACACACGTCCACTCCATGAAAAAAGACCACACATCATCGTGGGCCCCGCTTACCTCTTAAACCCCGCAGCTTTCCCATCGTAATCTTTCCGCACCGTCAGATCTGGACCCTATGATCCTATGACTGATATCGCATTTCACAAAATTTTTCCGCCCAAACATTAACACCCAAAAGTTATGCAAAAAAAGCAGTATTGGGAGGGACACGTGTCGACATATGTATTGTATCACATTTCTTTGGGGAAAACCGCTTACCCCCCCAAATAAAATGCAAAAACCACCTGGTGTCTTCTGCCAAACCACAACCCTCACCACATTGATTTTATCTTTCAATCTTAGCCGTCGATCTGTGTGATCGGATGATTCCGATTTCACCTCGCCCTCATTCATTTTTCGCCTTATTTTGCTCCCAAAATTTTTCACCGAGCAATCTCGAGCGTTAATTATTATAATCCAACGGCTTTCATTATATCGCCATCCCAAGTCGTTTTCCCTCCATCTATTCCCCAAACGACTCCATCGCAAGATCTCCACCATAGATCACTTAGATCTAACAGTCCATGTTCCTCGAATGGCTCAAACTTCATTTGCACCTGGTTAACTATTTTTGCCAGGATTTTCTTGCTTTTACCGCTGCATTTTCTCATTTTGCATAGCTCCAAACCTCCTCTGTTGAACCTCTGAATGCATTTGAACCATTTTTGCAGGATTTCTTAATCAATTTGTTGTGTTTTTTGCAGGATTTAATGGTGGTTTCCCTGTGTATTTCTACAATCACAGTCAAGTGACATTTTCAGCCCAGAATAACGATTATGTGGCTTAGAAAAACAAAGAAAGGATCTACAGGGTTCGAAATCTAAGTTTAAAGTCAAATGGAGCATAATCCAGGGTTTAGCAGAAGCCCTCTAATAGTAGATAGCCACATATGTAAACGAACTGACCAAAGTGTATCAGTAATGAAGAATCAGTGTTAAAAACAGTGTTAAAGGATTAAAGCCTAAAGAAGAAGATCAATGCCTAATTAGGCCTAAAAACACAGAGTAAAGAAAATTAAAGGTGTTTTAAGGAAAAATAAAAGGATATATCAGTATGAAAGGCCTCCACTGCCAAATGAGAGGCTAATTGAACCCTCCTCAGCTACCAAAGAGCCACCTACAACCTCAAAGAAATCAAAAGAAGACATAGTTATTGCCAAGTCAGTGATATTTTTGCCTGAGTTATTGCCAGCTTGCTTAAAGAGTTTTAAAGTCAACAAAATCTACCAAGTAGCCTAAAAAATTTAATGAAAACCAATTAATCCAGAGAAATATCAGAAATTTTCTTTGCTAAGTTTCTTAAAGGCAGAGAGGCATTAACTTGTATTAATTGAACCTAGAGGTCTTTTCTTTCATTCCACCTCCTCATTTCTTCTATAAATACTTATGAAGAAGATGAGAAGTTGTTGGTTGGTTATTGGATTTATGATGTAATAGTTGTTTTATTTGAATCATTTTTTAATGTAAATAAACTCTAAAGCTCTAAAGCTCTGTTAAGTTATTGAAGAAGTTAGGCTAAGAAGAGAAGTTGTTGCTGTGATGAGACATTGGACTTGAAGTATGTAACTAGATTGACAATCTATATACAAGTTGGTTTTTGGGATCCTGGTCTATATCATTGGTGAATTACCTCTTACTATTATTGTTTTCCTTTCATGTATGCCATTTTTTTCAATTTTCTCTAATAAAGAACAACAAATATAGAGCTAGGATTTACTGTTAAAAGTACCCTACTCTCACTGATAAGCTTTATCTTTATGTTTTCCTCCAATTGTGTATTTAAGAATGACTTAATTTAAGTGTAAACATTGTCAAGGAATGTTGGTTAGTCCATGTCTTGATTTGCAAAACTTGAAAATAAGTTCTTGAATGATATTGTCAATGCATGCTAAGTAGAGTTAAACTAGAAAAGTTTATGGTTTGCCATGTCTTTCAGTTCTTTCTCCAAAGGTAGTTTTGAAGGTTTTCCTAAGAGTGTGCTTAAAGTAGGCTTTGATTTTAATGTATCTTGCTTGATCTTAAGCTGCACTTTGTTCTCTTATCTGTTTTCATCCCTTATGAAAGTAGTCATGTGGATTACTAGATTGTTTGTCTGATAAGTTAGCTTTAATACAAGCTTTTCCAAAGAATTTTATGGTTAGCCCTATCTTTGGTTGGTTTTAAACAGTTGCTTAAAAAACGCTTTTCTTCTTTGGAAAGTTGATAAAACTTTGTTGAAATTATTGACCTTTTCCACCTTCACAACACTTCAATGTTCCAATCCATCATTTAATCTAAAGGAACTTTTGATATAGATGACTTGCCCCTTGGACCACTCTTGAAATTGTTGTACAATTAAACCATTTTGTGACTCCATTCCCCAATGGTTTAAAGTTGCTTTCACACTAATCCTATCTGTTGAACACTTCTCAATACACTTGCATCTTCACCTTTTTGAAATCATTCATTTTGTGATATTCCATCCAATTAAAGATCATACCTGACCAACCAAACAAACAAAAAACCCTTGTTCTTAATAACTAGCCTAATATCATACCTAAAACCTTAAAATATAAATCAATCTTTGCACTTATAAGAGATATCCCTCTCTAGATTCAGGAGGGCTAGATCCTAGAATCCCAAAGTGGTTTTTGATGTAGTCTCTACAGCATTTATTCTTACCACTCTACTAAATTATAGAGGCCTAACAATTTTGGCGACCATACTGGGGAGATTTCTAAAGTAATAGATAAATTCACAACTCATATAATCCCATTTTTAACAATGAACCAAGTGTCTGCCTAGAGTGGTTCTGATTGTTAATGGTGAACAACTTTGAAGCCCTGAAACCAAGTAAAAACCCTTCACTTGGTGACTCCACTGAACATTACTAGACCAAACACTCAGCATTCAGTGCAGTATAAGTAGCTCTTTTCAAGCACTACCAAAGCAAGTGGTAATCATGATCGGACTTATTCAAATTAGTGACAAACTAAGTAACCCTTAAGATTCTCATAGAGACTTGTCAAACCTTGAAGGAATGAGCTAGCTTAGTCATAAGAGTAAACTTTGTTTGTCTCATCACCTTAGCTAAGTGTTGAAACAAATTTAGGACACTCTCATAACCTATAGGACTGAAAAAACTCTAAAAATTCAAAAATATTTCAGACTGGCTTCATAATAAACATGGTGGTGGAACCATAAAACATTTTACCTTCACAAAAAGCTAAAAATTTTCCACCTGGTGAATCCACAATCCAAAATAGACCTAAAGACTCCACTGGGAAACCCATTACTATCATAACATCATATAAAATCAATTAAGAAGACTTTGAAGATTAAATTTTTCTTGCCAAAAGATCAGTTATCCTACTGAAGATTGTCATATTTGGTTAAAATTTTCTTGTTGTTGGGCCTGAAAACATAGCATAGTGGCTTCTAGAAGAGTTCATACTAGAGCCTATCCTAACCCAAACCCTCCTGAGATAGTTGATAACCCTGAAAGCATACTTAGGAAATTTCCTAAGGCCAGAACTTCAACTATTGTTAGGTCACTCCATAGAGCTAATTCTGTCCGTGGAAACCTTGCAGCTCTACAAAATTCTCAAGTTGCCTTAAGAAACCCATTCAGAACTAGGTCACTAGAGGATATAGATCAGATATATTTTGAGCCTTCTCCTTCATCCCAAGATAGAAGTGAACATCCTGGTAGCAAAGAAACTAATCCACTTGATTTGCATTTCCTTCATAATTTTGGTTTCTCTCATCCTATATCTTCTCAACAATCTCTTGATGGTCCATCCACCTCTGTTATCTACACATCCACTGTTCAAACCACACCTTTTCATCAAACTCCTCCACTAGTAAACCCCCCACTTTTTCCACAACCTCCTATCATGACAACATGGTATGCTCCCCTAGTCCTTCCTTTACCTTTAGTCAATCTACCATAGGACTATCAGTCCAAGATACCATTATTTGATGCCAGTGGTACTACTACTACTTCACAACATATGGACAAGATGAATGACTACTTTGATAGAAATGAGATTGATGATGAAACTGTCAAACTTAGGTTATTTTCTCAAAGTCTAGGGGGAGAAGCAAGAAAATGGTTCAAAGGCTTAACCCCTAATAGTATTAATGACCTCCAAGCTCTTTATCAGTTATTCTTAAACAAGTGGGAAGTTAAGAAAAACCCCCTCCAAATACTTTCAGACTACAAGAATCTCAAAAGAAACACTGGGGAAAGTGTCCAAGATTATTGCACTAGATTCAATAGTGTTTATAATGCACTACCCCCAGACTTGAAACCTCCACAAGGCTCAGCTTTAAACAAATTTCCTAAAGGGTTTGATCCTGAAATGGCCTATCAACTAAGAGAGAGAGATCCTTTGACTCTAGAAGATATGCAGAAAGGAGCCTTAGCTATGGAAGTAAATATGATGGAGAAAAGTGCAAGGATGAGGAATGAGAAGAAAGTATCATGTAGGGAGGAATCTGCACCCTCCACATCTAGCTCAAAAATGGAAAGGATGATAGAATAAATTATGAAAAATATCAGTATACTTGAGAGAGCACAAGCTAGTAAAAATCAATCAGCTCCTCAAAACAGAAATCAAAATCAAAAATAGAATTTTAGGAGAAACCAGCCTCAAAACAGACAAAGAGAGGATGATCAACAAATTACACCTCCTTTTCATCAAAGCTATGTAAGTGAGGTTGAAGAAACAATTGAAAAAACAGAGGAATGTGACATAAACATGTTGGGAGTAGGTAGTGATCATTTTTATGTTCCTATTAATAAGAAACAAGGTCTATACACACCCTATGATGATAAAAGAGCAGAAGATGAATATTACTATCAAGAGCTGGAAAATGTCATCATAGAAAATCCAAAAGAATATGACCTTCGGAGTAAGAAGAATCAGGAAACTCCCAAAACTAAAACCTCTGACAATTCTGCAAAAAAAATCCATGTGAGTAAACCCAAAGTTATTAAACAAAAATACAAAACAATGGCTATAAATTCTGATCAAAACAGAGAGAGAAAGGCACTCAAATTAATGAAAAATAAAGTGTAGATCTTAGCAGAATTATCACCTCAGATAGTTCTTCTATTAAAACAATTTTGACCAATGTAAAGAGAGGAAATCAACAAACTGATTCTGTTGATAAATTAGTGATTAATAAGGCTGAAACAAACATTGTAAAAAGTAAGCTACCTTTTAGATTGGAACAAGAAATTGCCAGGATTAAAATCTCTGTTCCCCTCACTGAATTAGTCAGCCAAGATGTATATAGATCACAAATTTTGAAAGCTTTCAATATAGCAAAAAAATAATGACACTGTCAACCTCAGTGATGACCAACCATATCAGCTCTTATTTGGTCCTAAGTTGAAGGAAGATACCAAGAAGGGCTAGTTCCTCCATTTTATGTTAGTTTGAAAATTCATGACAAAATTTTACGCAATGCCATGCATGATTTAGGGGCCTCTCATAACTTAATTCCCAAAGCAGTAATGGAGAGCCTAGGCCTTCAAATTACTAGGCCATACAAAGATCTATACTCCTTTGACTCCAGTAGAGTGAAATTTTTAGGTTTGATCAAAGACATTTGTGTAAACTTAGTACAAATTCCAACCAAGTGTTTAGTGATGGATATTTTAGTGGCTGATGTACCCCCCAAGTATGGTATGTTTTTATCAAGATATTTGGGAGCTAAGTTACAAGGAATAATGCAAATGGATATGTCATATGCTACCATCCCTGTTTTTAATCAAACTAGAAGACTTTATAGGGAGTATCATATGCAATACATGGTCAGTAGCCAAGATAGACCAGAAAACTCTCCTCTTTATTCTATACATACAGGCCTTGATTCATTTATTCTCTTCAATTATGAAATACCAAATGAGCAACAAAACTAACTGATTTAATGGCCACACATCATTGTAACATAGTGGCAAACACAGAAAAGGAGGAAGACAAGACATAATCATCAAAACAGTTTGTCAAAACAGAAAATCACAACAAACTAATCATAGGCCTAGAGCTACAAAACAGTCATCCATTGCTTGAAAACTTTGAGAGTCAAGAAAACAATCCTCAACTTAATGAAGAACATGAGGAACTAGAACAATTTCAACATAGTGTTAACTTACAAGAACAATATGAAAGAACACAAGATAAAGAGGATAGTAGTCAAACTAGTAAATCTGAAACTAGTTCTCTTTGGATTATGAATTTTGATGGGTATTGCACTAAGAATAATGCAAGTGCAGGCATATGGATACACAACACTGAAAACAATCATACTAAAGGGCATTCATATAGGTTAAATTTTCAACGTTCAAATAACATAGCTGAGTACGAAGCCCTGCTTCTAGGCCTACACTTATTTAGGAAATTAGGGACCAAAAGGATAAAAGTTCATGGGGATTTAGAGTTGATTATTAAGCAAGTGAATGTGGAATATAGTGCCAAACACCCCAGACTTAGAGCCTATAGAAATGATTTCATTGACTTGTTGGAAACATTTGATGAATTCCAACTTATTTTTGTCCCAAGAAAACAAAATATCCTTGCCAATGGTTTAGCCTTTGCTACTAGAACTTGTCTAACACCATATGAAACCAAACAAATACTGGCATGCTGGAAAGTTTTTGATGGAGATAAACAAATAGAAGACTTCCTATAGTCCGGAAATGAATTTGAGCCACCATGTTCAGATTAAGATTATGAAAATGATTGTCCTATTGAAGAAAACCCACTTGATGAAGAAGTAAAGTCTCCAAATATTGCTGATATAAATCTGTTATCTAATAAACTTGAACATACCATAGAAATTAGTGCAGATTTAGGAAAATAAGACTTAAAAATGCTGCAATATAACACTCAAAGTTTGCCAAAAGGTCTGGTCCCATTAGAAGAATTGTTTGACTTCAATGATGTTGCCAAGAAGCCAAAATTGGAACCTGTTGAAACTGAAGTAGAAGAATGTAACATAGGCAATGAACAAAAGCCAAAAATGATTAAACTATCTAAAACCTTGCCAGCTCACATTAAACTGAAATACATTGATCTCTTTAAGGAATTTTCTGATGTATTTTCATGGAGTTATGAGGATCTAAAGTCCTATGACATAGAGATAATTCAGCATAAGATACCCCTCAAAGAGAACCAAAAGCCCTATAAACAAAAATTGCGCAGAATCAACCCTGTTCAATTACCTTTGGTTGAGAAAGAAATCAAGAAAATGTATGAAGCTAGAATTGTTGTCCCTATTATATTTTCAAATTGGATATCTAATCTTGTGTTAGTAAGGAATAAAACAGGAGAAATAAGGCTTTCTATTGATTTTAGCAACTTAAACAAAGCCTCATTAAAAGACAACTACCCTTTACCCAAGATGAATCATATTTTACAAAAGGTAGTTGGTTCTAAGAGAATTTCTTTGCTAGATAGCTTCTCAGGTTACAATCAGATATTAGTACATCCTGATGATCAACTCAAAACATCCTTTACCATGCCTTGGGGTACTTTCATGTATGTGAAAATGCCATTTGGTTTAATGAATGTTGGTGCTACTTTTCAGAGCGTCATGGATATTTCATTTTCAGAAGAATTAGGCTACTTCATCATTGTTTATCTTGATGATATCACTGTTTTTTCCAAAACAACTGAAGAACACCTAGAACACTTGAGAAAAGTCTTTGAGAAATGCAGAAAATATGGGTTATCTTTAAATCCAAAGAAAACAATGTTTGGTATCCAAGAAGGTAAACTACTTGGACACATCATATCAGAAGAGGGGATAAAGATAGACCCAAAGAGGATTGATGGTATATTGCAAATCAACCATCCTAGAAACATCAAGGAACTTCAATCTTTCATTGGGAAGATTAATTTCTTGAGAAGGTTCATACCCAATCTAGCTGAACTCCTTAGAAACATAACAAATATGCTCAAAAAGGAATAAGGAGTTAAATGGACCTTAGAAGCAAAGAAAAAGTTTGAACTAGTAAAAAAAGCATTAACCAAAACACCAGTTCTCATTAGTCCTGATTTTACAAAGGATTTTTTCATTTTTTTCATTTGCATCAGAACACACAGTGGCTTATGTCCTATTACTGAAGAACTTGAAAGGACAAGAGAAGTCAATTGCATTCTTTAGTAAGGCACTAAGAGATGCACCTCTAAAGTAATATATCATGGAAAAACAAGCCTTTGCCTTATTCAAAGGCTTAAAAGGCTTCAGAGTTTACATTTTACATTCCCACATAATTGCATTTGTGCCAAATTTAGTTGTAAAAGACATTTTAACACAAGATCCAGATGGAAAAAAGAGGAAAGTGGATTGCTATGATACTTGAATATGATTTAGAAATCAAGCCCACTAAGCTCATAAAAGACAAAGGACTAGCAAGATTAATGGCTGAGTCTAATTTTGAAGCTCTTGATATAAATATTATAGATGCATTAGATGAACAGGAGGAGTTGTCAACTCCCATTATTGAATATCATTTTCTGTTTTCATCTTGGTATGCTGATATTTTATATTTTTTGCTTAATATGAATACACCTCCTGGTTTTTCTAAAACAAAGGCAAGATTTTTAAAGTTTAAAGCTGTTAACTACTGCATTTTGGATAAATGTCTATATTGGAAAAATGATAGTGGATTATTGCTTAAATTTTTGCCTAAGAATGATGCAGATAAGATCAAGCATGAGTTCCATGAAGGAGAATGTGGAGGCCACCTCTATTGGAAGAAAACTGCCAATAAAATCCTTAGAGATAGTTACTATTGGCCCGCCCTCTTTCAAGATGTCCATAAAATGATCATTGCCTGTCACAAATGCCAAATTTTTGAAGGAAAAATAAAATTACTTCCCTTACCCTTGCATCCAAGCATTGTTGAAGCTCCTTTTCAGCAATGGGATCTAGACTTCATTGGATAAATCCATCCACCCTCATCTACCCAACATAGATGGATCCTCACTACAATAGACTACTTTACCAAATGGATAGAAGCCATCCCTTCTAGGCAAGCCAATGACTCTGTCATCATAAAATTCCTTGAAAATCATATCCTCTCTAGATTTGGTTGTCCTAGGAAGATTATCACTGATAATTCTGCTGCATTTGGATCCAAAAAATGGTTGAATTCTGTCACAAATATCAAATTACATTGGGTATTTCTACTTCTTATTACCCTCAAGGTAATGGGTTGGCAGAATCCTCAAACAAGAGTTTGGTAAATATAATCAAAACTTTGTTGGAAGACAATAAGAAAACATGGCACACAAAGCTAGTACATGCATTATGGGTTGAAAAATTAACACTTAATAAATCAATTGGAATGTCACCCTACCAGCAAGTCTATGGAGCAGATGCAATTTTTCCAACGAGTCTAGGAGTGCCAGTCATGAAGCTGATCCAAGAGGTTCAGTCTGAATAAAATGATATGACAAGAAGAATCAATCAGACTATACACCTTCAACAAACCAGAGAGGAAGTCTACAACAGAGCATTACACAAGCAAGAAAACATCAAGAAGTTGTTTGATAAACGGAAAAAGGCCTGTGATTTCATCATTGGTGACAAAGTTTTGAAGTGGGATTCCAGGAGCGAAGATAAGGGAAAACATGGAAAATTTGATAACTTATGGCTTGGCCCTTATCTCTTTCATTCTATTGTTGGTAACAATGCTCATTTCTTGTAGGAATTGAATGGAACTGAAATTTTTGGAGGTCCTGTCAATGGCAGGATGCTCAAACATTATTTTTCTTAACCATATCAATTTGAAGCTTTTCTTTTATTTTTCCTCATTGTAAATTATCATTGTCTGAACATTTTTTCTCATAGTTAGTCATACAGCCTAGTCATGACTAATAAGCTTTTCAATTTACTGCTGATAGGTTAGTGAATTAGATCAGCCAAACAGCATAATCTTGGCTTATTAATAAGGTAGATTATGATAGAAAAACAAAGGTTCAAACAAGCTCAAACCTAAACCTATGAATCTCAAAAGAAGAATGGCTCTAATTAGATTAAAACTTGAGCCAAAGAGAGAAGATAAACTAGTTTCAATATACTCAAAACTTGAACCAGGAAAGAAAGAAGAAAAATCTCAAAAAAATTCAAAACCAGAGCTGGAGAAATATTGAAGGATATTTTAGTTTTCAGATCTTAAGCATTCAC
Source organism: Pinus albicaulis (assembly GCA_034641835.2). NCBI lineage: Eukaryota > Viridiplantae > Streptophyta > Pinopsida > Pinales > Pinaceae > Pinus > Pinus albicaulis. The sequence continues at coordinate 304,216 of JAXQQM020058388.1, read as the reverse complement.
TATTTTGTTTTAATTTTCTGCAAATTTTAGTCTATGTGCAACTTGTTTTTATGCCATAGATCAGCAACAAGTTAGACTATTTAGTCCTGGCTTGGCTACTTTTTAAATTTCTGTTTTAGAATTTAGAGAATAAAAGTGTGTCAGATAGTCTAATCCTGACAGATTGTAGTTAGGTAGAGAAACTTATGAACTCAACTGTTCAGTCTGAGTTCATGGAGAAATTAGAGTAGAAATAGACTAGTTTCCTGTTTTCAAAAGAATAAAATGTTGATGAAAAGAGTTTGCCAATCCAAATGCACTCTGAAGGAAGAAAAAATGTTAGGATCATTAGGATTGGATAGGTAGAGATGTTATTTTAATAGAATTCCATTGATCAAATTGTTGTAGAGATTGTCAAATCAAAGAAAGATCAGCAAAATAAAAGAAAGTTGCAGCCCAATGCACAAGGCACTAGTTTACTGAAAAGCCAGATATCAATAGCTAAAGTTCTTGACATATTCAAAAAGATGCCATCCCCATTTTGAGCCACTGTTAGCCACCTATAAAAATTTGTCATATCAAATGGTGGCTAAATCTTTTTAAGCCTTCAAGAAACAATTTCATGACCAAATTGTGAGTTCTTAAATTCTTATGAAGGTCTTTACCCTTTGAGTCAATCTTCACTGTTATTTCCCTCTTTATCCTAAAAGACCTGCTATTTCCCAAGAGAAAGACTGCTTAAAACCCCATTTTTCATCATTTTCACTCCTCCTTTGCTCATAAATAAACCCCATTTTCATCCTTATTTCCTTCATAAAAATCCCTCCATTTTAACCTTCAAAATCATTAATTTCCCCTTTAAAACCTTATATCTCCCCTTTATTTGGTTTTAAAGACCTCCCTTTGGCCTATCGGACCCCTCATTTTACTCAAAAACATTGTTTTTCAGGCCTAAAAACACTCTTTCTGCATATAAGGATTTCCTAAGCCCCCGAGAGCTTAACTCCTTTAACCCCTTTCCTCATGTGACCTACAGCCCCGCAATCAGGTGCTAAAAGCCTAAAAATATTCCTCTGAACCCTTTTTCTCTTTATTTTTCAAAACCCGACAGTTCAATTTATAAACGAATATCCACCATCAATCTGCAAGGATCAACGGTCATCATCGCCCCTCATTCCACCCAATCCCCTATCTTGCCCTTTCCTTTTTCAATTTAACCTTGCTCCATATTTTAATCTAAGCCGCCCAATCGTCAGATCGGATGATCGGGATTAAATCCAATATGCCAACACCTGCCCGCTCCATGACAAAATCCCACACGTCACCATGGGCCCCGCTTACCTCTTAAACCCCGCAGCTTTCCCATCGCAATCTTTCTGCACCGTTGGATCTGGTCCCTCCGATCTGACGGCTGATATCGCATTTTGCAAAAAATTTCCGCCCAAACATTAACACCCAAAAGATATGCGAAAAAGCGGTATTGGGAGGGACACACATTGACATATGTATCGTATCACATTTCTTTGGGGAAAACCGCTTATCCCCACAAATAAAATGCAAAAAACACCCACGGTCTTCTGAAAAACCATCGTCCTCACCACATTACTTTTATCTTTCAATCATAACTGTCGATCTGTGTGGTCGGACGGTTCCGATTTAACCTCGCCCTCATTCATTTTTTTCCTTATTTTGCTCCTAAACTTTTTCACTGAGCAATCTCGAGCGTTCATTATTATAATCCAACCTCTCTCATTATATCACCATCCTAAGTCGTTTTCCCTCCATCTATTCCCCAAATGTCTCCATCGCAAGATCTCCACCATATATCACTTAGATCTAATGGTCCACGTTCCTCGACCCGCTCAAACTTCATTTGCATTTGGTTAACTGTTTTTGCCAGGATTTTCTCGCTTTTACCACTGCATTTTCTCATTTCGCATAGCTCCAAACCTCCTCTACCGAACCTCTGAACACAATTGAACCATTTTCGCAGGAATTCTTAATCAATTTGTTGGGTTTTTTGCAGGATTTAATGGTGGTTTCCCTGTGTATTTCTACAGTCATAGTCAAGTGACATTTTCAGCCGAGAATGACGATTATGTGGCTTAGAAACAAAAAGAAAGGACCTATAGGGTTCAAAATCCAAGTTTAAGGTCAAATGGAGCATAATCTAGGGTTTAGCAGAAGCCCTCCAATAGCAGATAGCCACATGTGTAAACAAGCCAAACAAAGTGTATTAGTAATGAACAATCAGTGTTAAAAACAGTGTTAAAGGATTAAAGCTCGAAGAAGAAGATCAAGGCCTAATTAGGCCTAAAAACACAGAGTAAAGTAGATTAAAGGTGTTTTAAGGAAAAATAAATGGATATATTAGTTCGAAATGCCTCCACTACCACATCAGAGGCTAATTGAACCCTCCTCAGCTACCAAAGAGCCACTTGCAACCTCAAAGAAATCAAAAGAAGACATAGTTATTGCAAATTCAATGATATTTTTGCCAGAGTTATTGCCAGTGTACTTAAAGAGTTTTAAAGTCAACAAAATATGCCAAGTAGCCTAAAAAACTTAATGAAAACCAAATAATACAGATAAATATCAGAAATATTCTCTATTGAGTTTCTTAAACGTGGAGAGGCATTAACTTGTATTAATTGAACCTAGAGATCTTTTCTTTCATTCCACCTCCTCATTTCTTCTATAAATACTTATGAAGAAGATGAGAGGTTGTTGGTTGGTAATTGGATTTCTGATGTAATATTTTTTGTATTCGAATCATTATTGAATGTAAATAAACTCTGAAGCTCTAAAGCCCTGTTAAGTTATTGAAGAAGTTAGGCTGAGAAGAGAAGTTGTTGCTATGATGAGACATTGGACTTGAAGTATGTAACTGGATTGACAATCAATATACAAGTTGGTTTTTGGGATCTTGGTTTATATCATTGGTGAAGTACCTCTTACTGTTATTGTTTTCCTTTCATGTATGCCATTTTGTTCACTTTTCTATGATAAAGAACAGCAAATATAGAGCTACGATTTACTGTTAAAAGTACCCTACTCTCAGTGATAAGCTTTATCTTTATGTTTTCCTCCAATTGTGTATTTAAGAATGACTTAAGTTAAGTGTAAACATTATCAAGGAATGTTGGTTAGTCCATGTCTTGATGTGGAAAACTTAAAAGGAAGTTCTTGAATGATATTTTCAATGCATGCTAAGTAGAGTTAAACTAGAAAATTCTATGGTTTGCCCTGTCTTCTAGTTCTTTCTCTAAAGGTAGTTTTGAAGGTTTCCCTAAGAGTGTGTTGAAATCAGGCTTTGATTTTAATGTATCTTGCTTGATCTTAAGGTGCACTTTGTTCTCTTATCTGTTTTCATCCCTTCTAAAAGTAGTCATGTGGATTACTGGATTGTCTATCTAATAAGTTAGGTCTAATACAAGCTTGTCCAAAGAAGTTTATGGTTAGCCTTGTCTTTGGTTGGTTTTAAACAATTTCTTAAAAAAGGCTTTTCTTGTTTGGAAAGTTGATAAATCCTTGTTGAAATTATTAGTTTTTTCCACCTTCACAACATTTTAATGTTCCAATCCATCATTTAATCTAAAGGATCTTTTGATATAGATGAATTTCCCCTTGGACCACTCTTGAAATTGTTATACAATTAAACCCTTTTGTGACTCCATTTCCCAATGGTTTAAAGTTGTTTTCACACTAATCCTATCTGTTGAACACTTCTCAATATACTTGCATCTTCCCCTTTTGGAAATATTTCATTTTGTGATATTCCATCCAATTAAAGATCATACTTGACCAACCAAACAAACAAAAAACCCTTGTTCTTAATAGCTAGCCTAATATCATACTTAAAACCTTAAAAGATAAATCAATCTTTGCACTTATAAGAGAGATCCCTCTCTGGATTTAGGAGGGCTAGATCGTAGAATCCCAAAGTGGTTTTTGATGTAGTCTATGCAACATTTAGTCTTACCACTCTACTAAATTATAGAGGCCTAACATTTCTGGCGACCATATTGGGGAACTTTCTAAAGTAATAGATACTAAAAATTACTAGACCAAACACTTAGCATTCAGTGTAGTATAAGTAGCTCTCTTCAACCACTACCAAAGCAAGTGGCAATCATGATATGACTTATTTGAATCAGTGACAAACTAATTAACCCTTAGGATTCTCATAGAGACTTGTCAAAACTTGAAGGAATCAGCTAGCTTAGTCATAAGGGTAAACTCTGTTTGTCTCATCACCTTAGATAAGTGTTGAAACAGATTTAGGACACTCTCATAACCTATAGGACTGAAAAAACTCTAAAAATTCAAAAATATTTCAAACTAGCTTCATAATAAACATGGTGGTGGAACCATAAAACATTTTACCTTCACAAAAGGCTAAAATTTTTCCACCTGGTGACTCCACAATCCAAAATAGACCTAAAGACTCCACTGGGAAACCCATTACTATCAAACATCATATAAACTCAGTTAAGAAGACTTTGAAGATTAAATTTTTATTGCCAAAAGATTAGTTAGCCTACTAAAGATTGTCATACTTGGTTAAACTTTTCTTGTTGTTAGCTCTGAAAATATAGCATAGTGGCTTCTAGAAAACTTCATACTAGAGCCTATCCTAACTCAAACCCTCATGAGAGAGTTGATAACCCTGAAAGTATACTTAGGAAATTTCCTAAGGCCAAAACTTCAACTATTGTTAGGCCAATCCATAGAGCTAATTTTGTCCCTGGAAACCTTACAACTCTACAAAATCCACAAGTTGACTTAAGAAACCCATTTAGAACTAGGTCACTTGAGGATATAGATCAGATAGATTTTGAGCTTTCTCCTTCACTCCAAGATAGAAGTGAAAATCGTGGTAGCAGAGAAACTACTCGAGTTGATTTGCATTTCCTTCATAATTTTGGTTTCTCTCATCCTAGATATTCTCAACAATATCTTGTTGGTCCATCCACTTCTGATATGCACACATCCACTGTTCAAACCACACCTTTTCATCAACCTCCTCCACTTGTAAACCCCCCACTTTTTCCACAACCACCTATCATGGCAACATGGTATGCTCCCCTAGTCCTTCCTTTACCTTTAGTTAATCTACCATAGGACTATTAGTCCAAGATACCATTATTTGATGCCAGTGGTACTACTACTACTTCACAACATGTGGACAAGATGAATGACTACTTTGATAGAAATGAGATTGATGATGAAACTATCAAACTTAGGTTATTTTCTCAAAGTCTAGGGGGAGAAGTAAGAAATGGTTCAAAGGATTAACCCATAACAATATTAATGATCTCCAAGCTCTTCATCAGTTATTCTTAAACAAGTGGGAAGTTAAGAAAAACCCCCTCCAAATACTTTCAGACTACAAAAATCTCAAAAGAAACACTGGGGAAAGTGTCCAAGCTTATTGCACTAGGTTCAATAGTGTTTATAATGCACTGCCCCCAGACTTGAAACCTCCACAAGGCTCAGCTTTAAACAAATTTCCTGAAGGATTTGATCCTAAATTGGCCTATCAGCTGAGAGATAGAGATCCTTTGACTCTAGAAGATATACAGAAAGGAGCCTTAGCTGTGGAAGTAAATATGATGGAGAAAAGAGCAAGGATGAGGAATGAGAAGAAAGTATCATTTAGGGAGGAATCTGCACCCTCCACATCTAGCTCAAAAATGGAAAGGATGATAGAAGAATTGATGAAAAAGATGAGTATACTTGAGAAAGCACAAGCTAGTCAAAATCAATCAGCTCCTCAAAAAAGAAATCAAAATCAAAACCAGAATTTTAGGAGAAACCAACCTCAAAATAGAAAGAGAGGATGATCAACAGATTACAGCGCCTTTTCATCAAAACTATGTAAGCGAGGTTGAAGAAACAATTGAAAAAATAGAGGAAGATGATAGAAAAATGTTGGGAGTAGGTAGTGATCATTTTTATGTTCCTATTAATAAGAAACAAGGTCTATAAACACCCTATGATGATAAAAGAGAAGAAGATGAATATTACTATCAAGAGCTGGAAAATGTCATCATAGAAACTCCAAAAGAATATGACCTTAGGAGTCAGGAAACTCCCAAAACTAAAACCTCTAACAATTCTGCAAAAAACAGCCATGTGAGTAAACCCAAAGTTATTAAACAAAAATACAAAACAATCGCTATAAATTCTGATCAAAACGGAGAGAAAGGCACTCAAATTATTGAAAAAAAGAGTGCAGATCTTAGTAGCGTTAGCACCTCAGCTAATTCTCCTATTAAAAAAACTTTGACCAATGTAAATAGAAGAAATCAACAAACTGATTTCGCTGATAAATTAGTGATTACCAAGGATAAAACAAACATTGTAAAAAGTCAGTTGTCTTTTATTTTGGAACAAGAAATTGCCAAGATTAAAATATCTGTTCCCCTCACTGAATTAGTCACAAAAGATATATATAGATCACAAATTTTGAAAGCTTTCAACATAGCAGAAAATAATGACATTGTCAACCTCAGTGATGACTAAGCATACCAGCTCTTATTTAGTCCTAAGATTGAAGGAAGATAGCAAGAAGGGCCAGTTCCTCCATTTTATGTTAGTCTGAAAATTCATGACAAAATTTTACACAATGCCATGCATGATTTAAGGGCCTCTCATTACTTAATGCCCAAAGAAGTAATGGAGAGCCTAGGCCTTGAAATTACTAGGCCATACAAAGATCTATACTCCTTTGACTCTAGTAGAGTGACATGTTTAGGTTTGATCAAAGACCTTTGTGTAAACTTACCACAAATTTCAGCCAAGTGTTTAGTGATGGATATTGTAGTGGCTGATGTACCCCCCAAATATGGTATGTTGTTATCAAGATCTTGGGGAGCTAAGTTACAAGAAACAATGCAAATGGATATGACATATGCTACCATCCCTGTTTTAAATCAAACTAGAAGACTTTATAGGGAATATCATATGCAATACATGGTCAGTAGCCAAGATAGACTAGAAAACTCTCCTCTTTATTCTATACATACATGCCTTGATTCATTTATTCTCTTCAATCATGAAATATCAAATGAGAAAGAAACCTTAGTTGATTTAATCGGAACCCCTCACTGTAACATAGAGTTAGACACATAAAAAGAGGAAGACAAGACAGAAAAATCAAAATAGTTTGTCAAAATAGAAAATCACAGCAAACTAATCACAGGTGTAGAGCTAAAAAATAGTCATCCATTGCTTGAAAACTTTGAGAGTTAAGAAAAAAATCCTCAACTTAATGAAGAACATGAGGAAGTAGAATAATTTCAACATAGTGATAACTTACAAGAACAATCTAAAAGCACACAAGATAAAGAGGATAGTAGTCAAACTAGTAAATCTGAAACTAGTTCTCTTTGGAGTATGAATTTTGATGGGTCTTGCACTAAGAATAATGCAGGTGCAGGCATATGGGTACACAACACTGAAAAAAATCATACTAAAGGGCATTCATATAGGTTAAATTCTCAATGTTCAAATAACATAGCTGAGTACGAAGCCCTCATTCTAGGCCTACACTTATTGAAGAAATTAGGGGCCAAAAGGATAAAAGTTCATGGGAATTCAGAGTTGATTATTAAGAAAATGAATGGGGAATATAGTGTTAAACACCCCAGACTTAGAGCCTATAGAAATGACGTCATTGACTTATTGAAAACATTTGATGAATTCCAGCTTATTTTTGTCCCAAGAAAACAAAATATCCTTGCTAATGGTTTAGCCTTTGTTGCTAGAACTTGTCTAACACCTTATGAAACCAAAAAATACACTACCCAATTCAAATTTAGACCAACTGTCCTAGATAATGAAAAATTCTAGCAAATTTTTTATAGAGATAAACAAATAGAAGACCTCCTACAGTCCAGAAATGAATTTGAGCCACCAAGTTCAGATTCAGATTATGAAAATGAATGTCCTATTGAAAAAAACCCACTTGATGAAGAATTAAAGTCTCCAAGGATTGCTGATATAAATCTATTATCTAATAAACTTGAACATGCCATAGAAATTAGTGCAGATTTAGGAAAACAAGACTTGGAAATGCTGCAATCTAACACTCAAAGTTTGCCAAAAGGTCTAGTCCCATTAGAAGAATTGTTTGATTTCAATGATGTTGCCAAGAAGCCAAAATTGGAACCTATTGAAACTAAAGTAGAAGAATGTAACATAGGTAGTGAAAAAAAGCCAAAAATGATTAAACTATCTAAAACCTTGCCAGCTCACATTAAAATGCAATACATTGAGCTCTTTAAGGAATTTTCTGATGTATTTTCATGGAGTTATGAGGATATAAAGTCCTATGACACAGAGATAATTTAGCATAAGATACCCCTAAAAGAAAACCAGAAGCCCTATAAACAAAAATTGTGCAGAATCAACCCTGTTCAATTACCTTTCATTGAGAAAGAAATCAAGAAAACGTATGAAGCCGGAATTATTATCCCTATTATATATTCAAATTGGGTATCTAATCTTGTGTTAGTGAGGAATAAAATAGGAGAAATAAGGCTTTCTATTGATTTTAGCTACTTAAACAAAGCTTTATTAAAAGACAACTACCCTTTACCCAAGATGGATCATATTTTACAAAATGTAGTTGGTTCTAAGAGAATTTCTTTGCTAGATGGCTTCTTAGGTTACAATCAGATATTAGTACATCCTGGTGATCAACTCAAAACAACCTTTACCACACCTTGGGGTACTTTTATGTATGTGAAAATGCCCTTTGGTTTAATGAATGTTGGTGCTACTTTTCAGAGAGCCATGGATATTGCATTTTTAGAAGAATTAGGCTACTTCATCATTATTTACCTTGATGATATCACTGTTTTTTCCCAAACAGATGAAGAACACTTAGAACACTTGAGAAAAGTCTTTGAGAAATGCAGAAAATATGGGTTATCTTTAAATCCAAAGAAAACAATGTTTGGTCTCCAGGAAGGTAAACTACTTGGACACATCATATCAGAAGAGGGGATAAAGATAGACCCAAAGAGGATTGATGGTATATTTTAAATCAACCATCCTAGAAACATCAAGGAACTTCAATCTTTCATTAGGAGGATTAATTTCTTGAGAAATTTCATACCCAATCTAGCTGAACTCCTTAGAAACATAACAAATATGTTCAAAAAGGAAGAAGAATTTAAATGGACCTTAGAAGCAAAGAAATCATTTGAACTGGTAAAACAAACATTAGCTAAAACACCAGTTCTCATTAGTCCTAATTTTACAAAGGATTTTTTCATTTTTTCATTTGCATTAGAACACAGTGGCTGTTGTCCTATTACAGAAGAACTTGAAAGGACAAGAGCAGCCAATTGCATTCTTTAGTAAGGCACTAAGAGATGCACCTCTGAAGTACAATATCATGGAAAAAAAAACCTTTGCTTTAGTCAAAGCCTTAAAATACTTCAGAGTTTACATTTTACATTCTCACATAATTGCATTTGTGCCAAATTTAGTTGTAAAAGACATTTTAACACAAGATCCAGATGGCAAAAGAGGAAAGTGGATTGTTGTGATACTTGAATATGATTTAGAAATCAAGCCCACTAAGCTCATAAAAGGCCAATGACTAGCAATATTAATGGAGGAGTCTAATTTTGAAGCTCTTGATATAAATATGATAGATGCATTAGATGAACAGGAGGAGTTGTCAACTCCCATTATTGAAGATCATTTTCTGTTTTCATCTTGGTATGCTGTTATTTTGTATGTTTTTCTTAATTTGAATACACCTCCTGGTTTTTCTAAAACAAAGGCAAGATTTTTAAAGTTCAAAGTTGTTAAATACTGCATTTTGGATAAATGTCTATATTGGAAAAATTCTAGTGGATTATTGCTTAAATGTTTGCCTGAGAATGATGCAGATAAGATCAAACATGAGTTCCATGAAGGAAAATGTGGAGACCACCTTTATTAGAAGAAAAATGCCAATAAAATCCTTAGCGTTGGTTACTATTGGCCCACCCTCTTTCAAGATGTCCATAAAATTATCATTGTCTGTCACAAATGCCAAATTTTTGAATGCAAAAGAAAATTGCTTCCCTTACCCTTGCATCCAATCATTGTTGAAGCTCCTTTTCAGCAATGGGATCTAGACTTCATTGGAGAAATCCATCCACGCTTATCTGCCCAACATAGATGGATCCTCACTGCAAAAAACTACTTTACCAAATGGACAGAAGCCATCCCTTCTAGGCAAGCCAATGACTCTATCATCATAAAATTCCTTAAAAATCATATCCTCTCTAGATTTGGCTATCCTAGGAAGATTATCATTGATAATGTTGCTGCATTTGGATCCAAAAAGATGGTTGAATTCTATCACAAATATCAGATTACATTGGGTCATTCTACTTCTTATTACCCTTAAGGTAATGGGTTGGCAGAATCCTCAAATAAGAGTTTGGTAAATATAATCAAAAATTTGTTGGAAGACAATAAGAAAACATGGCACACAAAGCTAGTACATGCATTATGGGCTGACAGATTAACATTTTAGAAATCAATTGGAATGTCACCCTACCAGTTAGTCCATGGAGAAGATGCAATTTTTCCAACGAGTCTAGGAGTGCCAGTCATGAAGCTGATCCAAGAGGTTCAGTCTGAAGAAAATGATATGACAAGAAGAATCAATCAGACTATACACCTTCGACAAAACAGAGAGGAAGTCTACAACAGAGCATTACACAAGCAAGAAAACATCAAGACGATGTTTGATAAAAGGACAAAGGCCACTGATTTCAGCATTGGTGACAAAGTTTTGAAGTGGAATTCCACGAGAGAAGATAAGGGAAAACATGGAAAATTTGATAACTTATGGCTTGGCCCTTATCTCTTTCATTCTATTGCTGGTAACAATGCTTATTTCTTGCAAGAATTGAATGGAACTGAACTTTTTGGAGGTCATGTCAATGGCAGGATGCTCAAACATTATTTTTCTTAACCATATCAGTTTGAAGCTTTTCTTTTATTTTTCCTCATTGTAAATTATCATTGTCTGAACATTGTTTTCAAAGTAAGAAAAGGAAAAAATACAAAAACAATAAAAGAGAAAAGAGGACGGAATGTAAAAACAAGAAAGGTATAGCCCCATACCAAAAAAGAGAAACAAATCTAAAAGAGTGCAAGCTCAAATGCCACTCCTAGAAAACACACTTCTAGTTAGTCATACAGCCTAATCATGACTAATTAGCTTTTCAATTTACTACTGATAGGTTATTGAATTATATCAAACAAACAACATAATCTTGTCTTATCAATATGGTAGATTAGGATAGAAAAACAAAGGTTTAAACAAGCTCAAATCTAAACCTATGAATCTCAAAAGAAGAATGGCTCTAATTAGATTAAAATTTGAGCCAAAGAGAGAAGATAAACTGGTTCCAATATACTCAAAACTTGAACCAGGAAAGAAAGAGGAAAAATCTCAATCAAATTCAAAACCAGAGCTGGAGAAATAATTAAGGATATTTTAGTTTTCAGATCTTAAGCCTTCACTATTTTGTTTTAATTTTCTGCAAATTTTAGTCTATGTGCAACTTGTTTTTATGCCATATATCAGCAACAAGTTAGACTGTTTAATCCTGGATTGGTTGCTTTTTAAATTTCTGTTTTAGAATTTAGAGAATAAAAGTCTGTCAGACAGTCTAATCTTGACAGATTGTAGTTAGGTAGAGAAGCTTATGAACTCAACTGTTTAGTCTGAGTTCATGGAGAAATAAGAGTAGAAATATATTATTTTCCTATTTTCAAAAGAATAAAATGTTGATGAAAAAGTTTTCCAATCCAAATGCACTCTGAAGGAAGAAAAAATGTTAGGATCATTAGGATCTTAGTGAAATGATCCACCACCACCATGATGGAATCGTAACCCCTCTGTGTCCTAGGTAGACCTAATACAAAGTCCAAACTGTCTTACTCCCAAGGTTTGTTTGGAGTGGGAAAGGGTGTATACAACCCTGCATTCTGGCTACATCCCTTTGCATGCTAACAAATCTTACAACTGGTGAAAAAAATCTGCACATCTCTTCTCATTCTTGGCCAAAAATAGAAGTGGCTCAGCTGATCCAAAGTCTTATCTGTGCCAAATTTTCTAGCCAAACCTCCACTTTGCTTTTCCTGAATCAGGTTCTCTCGCATGGAACACTCCGGAATGCACAACTATCATCCCTTGAAAAACAACCCCTTCTGCATGTTATAGTCCAACCATGGGCTATTTTCTCTCAACAGTTGATTTTGGCAAGCTTCTTAAGATTCCTTAAATTCTGCATCCATCTCGTACAAGTCCTTAAGATGCTCAAATCCCAACACTTGTACTATGCTTTCCTGCAACAATAAACTTCTCCTTCTTAATGAATCTGCCACCTTGTTGGCCTAACCACTAATGTGATTTAAAACAAATGTAAAGCTCTATAATTACTCCACCCATTTCACATGCTTATGGTTTAGCTTCTGCTACTACATAATATACTTCAGTGCCGAATTGTCTAAAAAGAAGACAAATTCGTTAGCCAACAAATAATGTCTCCAATGTTTCAACGCTTGGACGGCTGCATAAAAATCCTTGTCATATGATGTATAAATTTTCCTGATCTCATTTAACTTCTCGCTGAAGTATGCTACTGTCTTATTTTATTGGCTAAAAACTGTACTAATGGATGTCCCACTGGCATCACAACGAACTTGGAAACGTTTGTTGAATTCTAGCAGTTTTAGGACTGGCTTTTCAGTGGTATTCTTCTTCAAAAGCTGAAAAATCCTTTCAGCTGATTCTGTCAAATGAAAAGGCTGATTTTCCTTCTTAATGGTATCTACCATAGATGCACAAATACCACTAAAATTCTTAATAAACTTCCAATAAAAACTTTCCAGTCCATGAAAGCTTCGTACCTCAAACAGGCTTTTGGGAGATGGCCAACTGACTATGGCTGAAATCTTCTCTAGGTCCATCTTCAATTCATTTTAAGATATTACAAATCCTAAATAAATCAATTGTTTCTTGAAAAAAGAAATTTTTTTAATATTTAACAGCAATTTATTTTGCTGTAGTTTTTCCAGCCCATACCTGACATGCCGAAAATGTTCCTCCTTGGTCTTGTTGAAAATGAGTATATCATCCAGATATACAATCATGAATTTGACAATGAATTCTTTTAACATCTCATTCATCAAATGCATGAATGTGCTTGGATCATTGCTCAGTCCAAAGGGCATGACCAGGCATTCATACAAGCCTTCATTGGTCTTGAATGTTGTCTTCCACTCGTCACCTTCTCTAATATGGATCTGCCACTTTTCGGGTCTATTTTTGAAAAGTATGCTGCTTCACTTTGAAAATCCATTATATCATCCATCCGATGTAAAGGAAACCTATACCTCATGGTGATCTTATTTATCACCCTAGAATCGGTGCACATCTGCCATTCACCTCCTTTCTTGGGAGCTAAAACAGTTGGAACAACAAAAGTTCTTATACTCTCTCGAATCAACCCTTTGTCCAACAACACTTATACTTGTTTTTGATCTCATCATTATCCTTTGGACTCATCCGGTAAGAAACTTTGTTCAGAAAACTTGTTCTTGGTATGAAATGAATATGGCGACTAATGCTCCGCTTTAGTGGAAACTTATCTGGTAGGTCATCTACCACTATGTCACTGAATTCATGTAACATGTCCTATATCTCCATAGGAAAATCAGTAATTTCAGTATGCAGTAATACTACCCTTGGTCTCCATACAAATACATAGTTTACATCATTTTCCTCAACCTGTCACAAAAACTCCTTTCCACCTATCAGAAGTGTTTTAGTTCCACTAGTTTCTACATCATTTTCCTCCTTCATGGGAACAAGTGTGTGCTTTATCCCATCCTTCACAAACTTGTAACAATTCTTCTCCCCATCATGGAAAAATTTCTTGTCATATTGCCATGGTCTGCCGAGCAGAATATGGCACACATCCATAGGCATAACATTGCAAGTCATCCTGTCGTTGTATTTGCCAATATGAAACTCCACCTCACACATCTCATCAACCAGCAGTTGGTGCTCCTTTTGCAGCCAAGACACCTTGTATGGAGTCGGGTGCTTCAGCTTCTTCAAGCCCAATTTTTCCGCCATCTCAGTGGCTACTAGGTTATCATTACTCCCATTGTCTATAATTAGTTTGTAGCATTTCCCATGCGACTTTCATACCGTTTGAAATAATGCTTTCCACTGCGTTATGACAGTCACTTCCTTAGCTGGTTTTAGTAAAACCGTATTCAACACTAAGGCCTCACCTATCTCAGTAACATTATCTACCTCATGTGGTGGTGCCTCTACTACATCAGCTTGAGCAACATAAGCTCCTCGTTGTCCATCCTGCTCACCTTCAGGACATTCAAAATACATGTGTCCCCATTTGTGACACTTGTAACACTGGTAGGTATCTCCTCTGCCTCTGCCATTACCTTTTCCAAGTTGGTATGGCCTTCCACCTCTGGTGCTACCTTCTCTCTCAGTATATCCTGAAATCTTTGAACTGCTACCTTATTCACCACTGCTGGTAGTTTTATCTCTGCCAAAGGACTGTCCCCTTCCTTTGTCAGAACCATGTCCTCTCTTTTCATTCTTCTTCCTAGTAATCTTTTCTTCTGCCTTCAAAGCACATTGATATGCCTCCTCTATAGTTTTAGAGGAAAGACTATTGATCTCATCTTATATTTCCATTCGTAGACCATTCAAAAATATTGTTGTCTTCTCAGGGGTATCCTCAACATACCCAGCCCTTACGTTCACTTTATAGAACTCTTCTGTGTACTCCTTTACAATCATCACTCTGTCTTAGATTCTGCACTTGTCTGTAAAGGGAAATTTGGTAATATTTAGGTAGAAACTTTCTTTTCATCTTTTCAGTCATCTTGTCCCATCTCTTCATCAAGGGCTTGTTCAATATCCTCCTTTATTCCTGCACATTGTCCCACAATAGTGTTGTGTGTCCTTTGAACTTGGTGACAACAAACCTGATTTTCCTATCCTCACTAACTTCCTCATACTCTAAGTATTTTTCTAACTCACTTATCCAGCCAAAAATGCTTCTTTGGACAAACTGCCATCATAATTAGAGAGTTTTGGTCTTGGCTTGCTGTTAGCCATCAAAACTTATTTCAACAGTTTGATCTCTAGTGTCTCATCCTCTGACCCATCTGTCAGCGCCATTGTTTCACCCTCATTGTCAACTCCACCTTTAGTATCCCTACACCTTCATTCTTCCACTACTGCCAAACATGCTGAGATAATTCTAATTTCTTCTCATATGCCTTCATCTACTTCTCCTCTTACAACTCTTCTCCAACCTCTTCTTCCTAATTCCATTTCCACCTAGGAAGAAATTTTTTCTCTAATACCACAATTGGTGGGGACACGAGGGTGGTGAATTAAACTTAAACTTTAGAAATATAATCAACACACCTTATACCAAAAATTTTATTGAAGAATAAAATGGTTCAAGTCTTCCCTTTTCACAATCCACTTAGCCCCATACGATCACGGGTCTAGAAATATGGTCTTAACTTCACACGTTTAAGGGCTATTCCCTCATTTCACATTTTCATCAGTAAGGGCTTCGACCCTACTGCTGCCTGCAACCATGCACAACCTTTGAGTTTATGAAATGGGTTTTCAACCCTTCTATGGCTACCAACAACTCGAGTCAATTGTCAACGCCGCCTACAACCCTACACAACCTCTGAGTTTATGAACTGGGTTTTCAACCCTGCTATGGCCGCCAGAAACTCAAGTCAATGTCAACTGTGTGTGTCGACCTGCTTGGTAATGCTGGGGATTTTTCGTTATTGTTTACTTTCCTCTCTTTTTTTGTTTGTCTGTTGTCTTCAGAAGCCTTTTCGTGGCTTTGACATTGTTCTTTGTGCAACCAATAAGTATTGGCTTCATCTCCGGGGAGGCTCCACCTCTGTATCACAAGGTAAGTTTTCATTCTAATTTTTGTTCATGGTTTTCTTCGTTACCTTTCTAATCCTCTGGCACCTTGGTTAGCAAGTGTTGTCTTATGTGGTTTATGGAAATGGTTCTTCCCCTTGTGGTATTCATCACTTTAGGTAAGCCATTTTCATAAGGCTTATTCTCAGTTTTTCTTTCCACTTTTTCTATTTTTTTTACATGCTACCATATGAATTTATGTGTGTTTTCTTGTGGTTTCATGTGCTAACCTGATGTTGTCTTTTATTGTCATCACAGTCTAGAATATCCCTTCTGTAACAGGGTAAAACCCTTCCTATGTGCATTTGTATTTTGTCTTTAATTAGCTAGGAATTCACAAACCCTCAAAGGGGGTTTCGAAATTTTGTGCTTGTAATGGAGTGTAATGTCTAGCTTCTTCTTTATTTTCTACGTTGTAACCATTTATTGGTATCGTTGCCGTGTTGTTGATACGCTTCAGTTTTTTAGCAGGGTATAAACCCTAGCTATTGTATAATTTTTAAAAACACATACTGGGTTCAATATTCTATACTGTCTTTAATTGATGTAAGCTATTACAATGTTACTGCTCATTTTGTGAATTTAATTTGTAGAATTTTTGAAATGTAAGTTTGTTCGATTATGAATTTAATTTGAAGACTTTTGGGTAAAAGAAATGAATAAACATAAATAAAATATGTTCTCAAATGCCTTTCAGATATACTTGTATTTCTTTAATTCGAGAGTATGGCTTTGTCCTGCTTGAATGTTTCTGGGTTCTGCAATTCCCTTTATTTGACACAGGAAAACCTTCGACACAGTTCAATACTAAGTTAAATTCAAAATGCAGAAAAATAAATGTTCCTTAAATGAGAAATTCAATAATATTTTCCTTTTTTTTCACACACACAAATTCACTCTCCTAATACACTTCTTCTCTCTACAGATGGCAGACCCTCTTTTGGTGGGTCTTGGGTTGGTTTATACCTTTCCCAAATCCCCCATGTAATTGAGAAACTCCCATTAAGTTTCAAACTATTTATTAAAACTAATTATTGATTCTTAACTAATTAACCCTAACTACTCTTTTAATCTAAAAATTACAATAATTGTGTTAATCTAATTTGACATTAAAAAAAAAAACTAAATAAAAATTCAATTTCTTCCCAGCAAAAAGTAGCCAACTCGGCTATGGCTCTTCAGTTGGATGCTCCAGCATCAAAAAGTGAAATATGAAGTGGCATTGGGGACTGATAGCAAGGTATTTGTCATGGGAAAAGGAAGAGTAGACATACTAACAAATAAGTGAGAGAAGAAGCTAATGCCAGATGTTTTTTATGTCTCTGGTTTGAAACATAACCTCCTAAGCACTGGACAGCTCATGAAAAATGGTTAGAATGTATTTTTTAAAGATGATGTGTGCACAATATTGGATAAGCCTCCAAGTAGACAACTCATTGCAAAAGTTCATATGACAAACAATAGAATTTGTACTCTCAATATAAGATGATACTTGAAGGAAGAAGGTGTTATAGCAGCTTTCACACAAGAAACTTTCAAGAAGAATTCAAAGATGATAATTGGGTAAGACATTTGAGATTTGGTTATATCAACTTCAAACATTTCAATTTGTTGCATAGGAAAGGTATGGTGAAAGGATTGCCACTCATAGAAAAACCAAACGGCCTATGTGAAGGTTTCATCTTGGGAAAACAACACAAAGAATCATTTCCAGTATGAAAGTCAATAAGGGAAAAAACACCTTTGGATATTGTCCACTCAGATTTATGTGGACAAATGCAAACACCATCATTTGGTGGCATCCACTATATTTTTACATTCATAGATGACTACACAAGGAAGACATGGGTCTCTTTCTAAAACAGAAAAGTGAAGTGTTTGACCGCTTCCACCACTACAAAGCTCTTGTTGACAAGAAAAGTGGACACTACATAAAAGTGTTGAGGACTGATAGAGGTGGCGAATATATCTCAAATGAATTCCTATGTTTTTGTAGCGAGCATGGAATTCACAAGTAGTTTACAGCAAGGTATACACCTCAGCAAAATTGTGTTGCAGAAAGGAAGAATAGGACCATCATGGAAATTGCAAGGAGTATGTTGAAGTCAAAGCATTTTCTAAATGATTATTGGGCTGAAGTTGTCGCATGTGCAACATATATCATTAATAGATGTCCAACCAAAAGTGTCATGAATAGAGTTCCTAAAAAAGAGTGAGTGGAAGAAGGAAATTTGTCACTCACATGAGAGTTTTCAGATGTGTGGCATATGCACATGTCCTGGATGAGTTGAGGAAGAAGTTTCACAGCAAGGGGGAGAAATGTATATTTCTTGGATACACTGATGAATCCAAGGCATACAAGCTCTACAACCCATTAACCAAGAAGGTAATAATCAGCAGAGATGTTCAGTTCATATAAGAGGAAGCATGGGATGGAATTTTAGAGAAGACACTCAATGTGAAGACATGTATGTCACATGAAGACAGGGAGGAATTGACTACAGCAAGTAATTCCTCAACAATAACTCCTCCTCCACACACACAAGCTCAACAAAGTACACTGCAATCAAGTAATAGGACAGGCTTATGCAATCAAGTAAGTGCATCTCCAAGCACACCAAAAATATCTGCAACTCCATCTACTTCAAGCTCAACACCAAGCTCATCTTCAAAAAGTATAAGAAGAACAAAATTCAGAAATGTAAGTGAAATTTATGAGCAAGAAGAAATTGATAATAGTGTTGGTCTGAATTCTTTATTTGCATTATTTTGTCATGTATATGACCCAATACACTTTCAAGATGCAGTCAAAGAAGATAAATGGGTTGAAGAAATGAATGAAGAAATAGGAGCAATAGAAAGGAATGACACATGGGAGTTAGTGGACCTTCCGAAAGGAAAAGAAGTCATTGAAGTGAAATGGTCTATAAGACCAAGAGCAACATTGAAGGCAAGATATAAAGGCATTAAACAAGGCTAGTTTTCAAAGGCTACAAGTAGTACCATGGAAGAGACTTTGAGGAAACCTTTGCGCCAATCGCAAGGATGGAGACAGTGTGTACAGTGTTGTCAATAGCAGCACAACAAAAATGGAAAGTGTATCAAATGGATGTGAAGTCAGCATTCTTCAATGGAGTGTTGCAAGAGGAGGTGTGTGTTGAACAACCTCTTGGCTATGAGGTAGAAGGCCAAAAACACAAGGTGTGTAAGTTGTTGAAAGCTCTCTATGGGATGAAGCAAGAACCACATGCATAGGTATAGTAGGATAGATACTTACCTGATGGACAATGGGTTTGACAAATGTGATGGTGAATATACTCTCTACATCAAAGAAAATAACGGTAAGATTATTCTTGTTGTTTTTTATGTAGATGATTTTATTTTTACAGGAATTGATGGTTCTCTCATCATTGATTTCAAAGCAGTCATGAAAAGTGAGTTTGAAATGACTCTTGGGGTTGTTAAGATATATTTTGGGGCATAGAAGTGAAGCAAACAGAAAATGGAATTTTTATCTCTTAAGAAAAATATGTTGTAGAGATTTTAGAAACCTTCAATATGGAGAACAACAAGCCAACACCAACTCCAACAATCATGGGGTTGAAGTTGAGCAAGGAAGATTGCAGTAGCAATGTCAATCCAACATTATGCAAAAGAATGGTGGGTAGCCTAATGTACTTGACTACAACTATTCCTGATATAATGTATGCAGTTAGTTTGTTGTCAAGGTTCATGGAGACACCCAAGGAGACACATTGGCAAGCAACCAAAATAATTTTAAAGTATGTCAATGGGACAAAGGAGTATGGTGTTCTATACTCCACAACTAATGATTTTAGGTTGATGTGTTACACTGATAGTGATTAGGCTGGAAGTGTTGATGATAGAAAGAGTACATCAGGATATGTTTTTCATCTGGGTTCGGGAGCCATTTCATGGGCTTCCAAGAAGCATCTAATAGTTTCATTGTCAACAATTGAAGCTAAGTATGTCGCCGCTACAGTAGCAGTGTGTCAAGCAGTTTGGATGAGAAGGATGTTGTGGGATTTATGTCATGAAGAAGACAAAGCAACCACAATTTTCTGTGATAACATTTCAACAATTGCACTCTCAAATAATTTTGTTTCCCACAAAAGGACAAAGCACATTAATACTAAATATCATTTCATAAGGGAATTAGTTAACAATGGTGAGATTGTGTTACATCATTGCAAGTCAGAGGAATATTGGTGAGATTGTGTTACATCATTGCAAGTCAGAGGAACAATTTGCAGACATCTTCACAAAGGCGTTGGCACAGAAAAAAAATAAATTTATCTCAGAGAATGTTTGAGAATGGTAAATGGTGGCATTTGTGATTAAGGGGGAGCGTTGGAAATTACTCCCAACCACCGCCTTGAATAAACTGGCAGCAACCATACTTGAGTTAAATGTTTTTGCAAGTGGCGAATGGAGTTTGTAGAGAAAGACAAGCTCAAATTCGCAAGCCTATTTACTATAATGAAACTTCCGTAATGTTCAGAAATGATGTCTACCCATCTCTCTGTATTAAAACATTTCCCTCCATATCACGTACCTTCTTGACTGCAGTACACACCCCGCAAGGTTTAGCTTTTCCGCACAACTCATTCGCTAAATCCTACAAACTTTGCGATGCAATATGGTGGGACCCCTTTTTAATATATATTCCATGTGAACCTTTGTTTTTCCGCTTCACCTTTACCTATTTCCTTTTTGCATTGCCCACCGTTTAGCGCATCGCACATCGTGCTTCGCAAAATTTAGTTCTTACCTTTCTTTTTCCGTTTCAAACCTTACGATGGTGCAATGCGGTATTGCCATCGCACATCACAATCGGCGATCATTTTGTTTAAAGTTAACACATCATAGTTGCTTGTTGAAAGTTGTGATGCGATATCTCCATTGCATATCACAATCGTCAGATTATATATTTTTCGTTAAAGTTGCCGCGGGTTAAGTGTTGTAAGTTGCGATGTGATATCGCAATTGCAAGCTCAGGAGGATAGAGCCCAAGTAAGTGTTGACATCACCGAAATGGGATTTGCCAAATGGGCGCGGATGTGATGTGGTTTCAAGGTCGAAACCTAAATAATTTCAAGTCGAGGCTTTTAAGTTTTGTATGTTGTTTCATAAAAAAAATAGCATAACACGACAGAAGGACGTTTTGTGATTCCCTGTGTGTTCGAACAGTGAATTAGCATTAAAATTTCAAGCTCCACCATTTTTTTATTTAAAATGATGTATTTCGTATGAATAAGGATATGAATGAAAAAAAACTCAACTCTCTTGTTTTTTTGTCTCTCTCTAAATTAATTTTTTGGGTTTTCGCATAACTGTGTAATAGGGAAAAGAATTTCCCCTGTTTCCTTTTAGCTTCTCGTATTCGTTTTTTTCCAACAAATTATTATACCTTCTGGGTATTTTTCCTCGATTTTACTCAGGGTTGTTTTGTTTTCAAACCCTAATACAGTGGTTGCAACTATTATTGTCAATGACACCTTCGACATTCTGCTGGTTTTCACTTTGGAAAGCGTTTTATTTTAAGGTGATTATGTTTTCAGCCTTTTTTCCTCAGATTGGCGGAGAGGTTTTGTAATTACTTATATTCACATAGTTGTTTAACCCAAGATTTTCGCGCTTTCACTACTTATCTTGCAGGTGAATCTTTTAACAACATCTTTGTTTTTCTAAGTGGCAAGAGGGTTACGGCTCAGGATATGGCTCGTACTTCTACTATGCCAAGTCTTTATGGAATCTTACCTTGTTATATGGCTATCTCGGAGGCTTAATAGTCAAGCTAGGGTTTTAACATACTGTCTTGATTATGCAAGGAATAATAAATTCATATTAAGTTATGTAATTAAATTTCTGTTTAATACAGGGTATTTTTAAGAAACGATTACCTTCATGTCTTGTACTAAGGGGAAAATAGTTTCTGGAGAAGTTTCAAACTTGATTTACCTTTTATCATTAATGTTACAATACTTTTACTTGTGAATTTAACACTATGGTCTATTTTCGGTATTATCTAATGTATGGATATTTGTATATTATATAACTGAAATGGGTGGTCAACTTTTAGGATTGTATTTTCATGCTCAAATTTGTAACTATCAACTTGATTATTGTTGTTATTATATGTGCTACCAGTTTCTTGGGTCAGTTGTAGCGTATTGTTTTTTCTAAAACGTTATTGTTCGGGTTATGGGTTACGATCACATGCCCTATTTGCTTGTCTTGGTACTAAGTCTTCAACAGGAACAAATGACTGCTTCTCTAATGGACCATGTGGCTTCTGAGAGAGTCTAACTTTTTTCTGGTACTGGGTTTTCACGTGAAACTCTTTGCAATCGTGTATAAAACTTTCCTTTGCTCCATAAAACATTATTTTCTCCTTGGGTCTCTTTTTACCCTGGAAGAACAGAATATATGTAAATAGTATTATGGTTATTCTTTTATTTGAGATGGAAACAAATTTCTTGCACCAGACCATATTTATTAGTGTAAAAAATGATTAACATAGTTCAGTATAGTTTAGTTTTTATATAATGGTTAGGCTTACTTTCTACATACATTAAAACACTAGATTATATCAGTTCAAAATATACATCTTCACCTACTTCATTTTTTTTTTTACATTAACTCACAAAAAGAAACATCGAAGTGAAATATAGGAAATCCTTTCATCTTTTAATAAAATTCCAGAATTTCTTATATTAATAGCGAGTTAAACAAACTTCGTTAAAACTGAGTTACTAATTTTTTATTTTTTTTTCAACTATGCTCTGTCAGGGAAACAATAGAAAGACTCTTGATTCACCTTACATTGAGACTGGAAATTACGTCTAGGTTTCCCCGAGCTTCTTTAGTTTCTAGAGAAGTTTTAGACATCAACCTTTCTTTTACCTCTGGACCTTTAGTCTAGCCCAGAAAATTATTTCTCGAGTTCCATTGGCTTCCCCCGAACCTCCTTAGTTTCGAGAGAGAGAACTTTTAGACATCAACCTTTCTGTGACCTCTGGACCTTTAATCCAGCCCATAAAATTATTTCATAGAGTTCCATTGGCTTTTCACCAGCGCAGTGCATTTACCACCCTGTGTCTTGTCCAGGTCCTCTGTGTTTCGTTGCCTCTCCTTCCGAACGTTACATACTTTATTTTAAGTTTTTCCAAGGAAGGGAGTAACTCTCTAACTACTTGGAAACTCATGATTCCCTTTTCTTGGAAAGGAGTAATTGTCTAATTACTTGGAAACACCTTATTCTGGGAAGAGTAAATATCTAATTACTTGGAAACTCGGGATTCCTTTTTCTTGGAGTCTTTCTTTTCATTCCTTTGACTTAGCATAACTCTTTTTTTTTTAAAGAAACATAACCAAAAAAGTTTTCTAACATCTTTTACCAATTTCTATTGAATTCAAATCTAACGAGTCTGTATGGTAAAGTAAATGAAAGTTATCTACATGCCCCCAGGGTGTTACAACAACGAATTGAAAATATAAAATGTTCAGATAAATCAAATTGTGATATTGAAAAAAAAAACATCAACTTTGGATGTAATAAGAAAATACCAATTCCTTTCTAATGAATTTTGGATTTATTCCATATAAATTCCATATATAGAGGTAGTTGTGAATTAATCTCATTGGATTTCTTATTAATGTATTCCATATAAGTTCCATATATATAGAGGTAGTTGTGAATTAATCTCATTGAAATATTTGTCCATTGAAATTTGATAATTAAAATTTTATGAAGTTTTTAATTTTAAATATAAAATGAAAAAATAAAATAATAAAAATAAATTAAATTATAAAATAAGAAAATCGGTAAACATTTGGCATGAGTGTTATTATTTTATTTTATTTTTGAAAAATAATGAGAATTATTAAAACAACTACCACAATGCTTATTAACCTTGAATCATACATAACTACCCAATGAAAAGTTAATTTATATAATAATATTTTATAATATTTATAGTCTTAAATAAATGATGAGTTCCAAGTGCAAAGTATTAACTGAATTTGGAATTAAAATAGAAAAATATTAAGGAAATTAAAAAAAAAATGGATTATAACCTTAAGTATATAATTTAATAAAAAAAATTTGATTATAATAATAATTATTATTATCCAATTTTAAAGTTGCCGCTAAGCAAGACACCAAATTGGTGTATGAGGCCTTTTTGTTTGTGAGACAAGAGACTCACCTCTTAAGTTTAGGAAAACATAAATACTTTACCATTAGGAGAAAACACATACTGTTAACCATTAGGCCTACTCAAACTATATTAAGTGTACAACTTAATAATATAAAATATATAATTTAATAATATAAAATAAAATTTTAATAATATTCTAAATAAGAATTTTAAAGAACTAATTTATTATTATCTGGAGAAAAAAATAAAATTGCAAACTTACATTAATGTACCTATAAAATTATTGATATAATTCAACATTATTCATTATATACATTACATAAGTAATAAAATGAAATCCGATTCTACATTAAAGAAACGGGTGATTCAGCTAATAGCTCAACATCAAATTATTTAATCATTTAAACATGGGTTGATAATGTTGGATTTAAAATGAACGTCATATATTTGAAAATTTCTCCCAGAAGCCAAAAGGTCTGAAATTTAATTAATTATGATCACAATAATTAAAATACAACCTACATTTTCGATATGGACTGATTGCGAAGTCTGAACAGATTCGTCTTTTGCACTCATTGTCTTTAATGATAACGATAGTACTAATAAATTTCTGGATACCTTTGAATTTTGGACTCTACCAAATGCCAAGAGCGGGAAAAAAATTGCCACATGGTTCGGTACACTTAGATATGCCTTTTTATTAGGTTAATGGATGAATTTGGGATCCATGTTGTTGAGTTGTTGTTATAAAAGTATTTGGATTTATAAAAGTAATTTGATAAGATAATTTTTATATTTTTATTTGTTTTATTTTGTGATTTCAAAAATTATAATTAGAGGTATTTAATTTTGGAATTGTGTTGTATTATTTTGTTGTGATTGTTTTTTTTTTCAAAGAGAAATTGAAAACATAAATATTAATTTATTTGAATTTTTAAAGTCAAATTAGTTGTTACAGCTAGTTTAGTTATTTCTACATCTATTTGAATTTTGATCTCTCACCTAGCCTTAATGATGAACCTCACTGGTTGATTGGAAAAACATCAACAATACTCATTTTAATGTGATTATTACCCAAAAAATTATATATAAAACTAAAAATATTTATTTTAAAATTTATCTAATTATTTATTTTTATTGAATATATTGTAAATAGAAAATAATATATTTAATTATTATAATAAAATATTTTATATATAATTTATGGTGGCTAGTTTAATTAATAATCTTATTACCAAGTACTATATAAACCATCAATAGTGAAATTCAAAATTCACATTCTCTATACATAATATCTATATATAATGTATAGATGTATATATAACCACTCTAAATAATTTTATTTTAATATATACTCCAATATTATAAATTTCAAAAGAGTTGTTAGAGTGGTAGGTGTTTTGAATCAGTTTGAAAATCCAGGTTAGAAAGCAGTGCAGATTGATTGCGATTGAGTGTTTATGACTTTATATGACAAAATTGATGATATGTGAAAATAGAAATCATATTTGAGTTTCGGGAAGAAGGTTATTTACATTAATATTATTGATTAAGATAAGGTTTTTTTTTTTAAATCTTAAAATTTTGCAAGAGTATATATAACAGCCGGCAAGCCATATATACCAGTAACTTATGACTTCGTAAAAACCGAGACATCCGGAGACCATCCAAATTCCAAACTCCAACGAGACGTCTATCCCTCTAAGTTAAGATAAAGGTTTTTGATGGATGTAAGGATCTCATAGCCATCCCTCCGGCTCCTCACGCAGTCACCCTACGTCGTCGTCATGTAAAGTGCAAATGCTATACACCTTAAAGTGCAAATGCTAGTATATGTGTGGAGCCATGATTTAGAATGTCTTTTTCAAAGATCAGTTACATTGTATTCATAAAATGTGTGAAATCTTTACTAATTTTTCCGAGTATAAAATGCAAATAATAAGTAGTTTTAATGTTAATTAGGTTAAAAAAAGTTTATGGGATTGATTGTTCTTTTATTTTATTTTTTTGTGTGGAGGTTTATAATAAATGCTCCCAAAAAGTAGCTGTCAGGATATCTGCATAATTTTTTTGTTGTCTTTAAAGGTCTGACATTTTAAAATTTAATGTTTTTCTGTTTCCACTTTTTAGGAAGAGAAAAAAATACACTCTTTCCTCCCAGATTTCTTCTTGTGGCCTTTTTAATGAAACTGTTTCCAATTTCCTATTTAAGTAAAATATATATGTAAAACTGAGCCCCGAATTTTAGGCCTTACTGAAACATCCCGCTCTCCCGCTCTCGAGTCAAATATTTTTGTCAATCAAGCCTCAGCCCAATAAATTTATGTTTGAAACTTTCTTTATGAAATGTAGGTCACACGCCCTTCTGCCTATAAATATTAGACCTATCAACATTTGCTTTCCAGAGGTTAAAATTTTTCTGCACCATTTTGTAAGCCCCATTTTGGGTTCTTTAGCTGATTCTCTATCAATTCAAAGGTGCAAGATGAATAGGGTTTTGATTGTTGGAGGCACCGGATACATTGGGAAATACATGGCAAAAGCCAGTGTTTCACAGGGCTATCCAACATATGTTCTTGTCCGTCCTGCTACAGCTGTTGCCCCTGATTCCTTCAAGGCAAAATTACTCCAGCAATTCAAAGATATTGGCATTCGTATTCTTCAAGTAAGTGAATATTAAACCGTTATTATATCCTTCGTTTCTTGTCATATTTGGATTAAAATTGTATTTATTATGAGCAACAGAAGAAGGTTAATGGATTTGCGATTTGGTAAGCAGGGATCTTTAGATGATCACAACAGCCTTGTGGATGCAATCAAGCAAGTAGACATAGTGATATCTGCAATTGCCATTCCTCAGCATTTGGATCAGTTTAATATCATAAGGGCCATTAAAGAAGTTGGAATTGAAAATATACAGGTATACACACCACTATTGTTTAATTTCTCTAAGATAAACAACTCTTAAAATATGTACCTCGCTAGTAGGGATTGTGTGCCTTCATATTTAAATACTTCTAAACCTTTAATCGATTAGGGATTTTAATTAGATTTTTTTTATATCTATATTGATTCGTGTGAATGGGTTTTTTTATGTTTTTTTAAAGCAGAGGTTCGTACCCTCAGAGTTTGGCAACGAGGTCGACACAGTACAAGCACTACCTCCCTTTCAAGGAGTGTGCGACAATAAAAGGAAGATTCGCAGGGCCATTGAAGAGGCAGGCATTCCATTCACCTTCTTTTCTGCAAATACGTATGCCATGTATTTTATTGATTATTTCTTTCATCCCCGTCAAAAACCACAGCCAGTTGAAGTTGTCATCTATGGGGATGGTCTCAGCAAAGGTTGTGCATCTACCCTCTTTACTTTGCATATGAAATTTCTTTTAAATCGCAAACAAGAAAGTATTAATATGTGGTGGTTGAGTATTACTGAAAGATAAAACTAATTACATGGAGATTGTGTTGTGCAGCGTTTATGAATTCAGAAAATGATATTGCAGCTCTAACGATAATGATGGCAAACGATCCGAGAACAATGAATAAGCTCGTGATTTACAGGCCACCAAGCAACATAATCTGCCAGAGTGAGCTCGTCTCACTATGGGAAAAGAAGACTGGAAGAAGTCTCAAGAGAGTTTTTCTGCCGGAGGCCGAGATGGTTAGACTCTCAGAGAGTAAGATATCAATATTTATCACCTCGTTTTTTATTCACACTTAATCTTTAAACTCACTATTAACTGCATATTTTTAAATATGTAACATAAGATTTTATGTGTATGCAGCTCTGCCTCGTCCAGATCAAAACATTCCTGTTTCGATTTTGCACAACATTTTTGTGAAGGGGGAGCAGAGCATATTTGAGTTGAGAGAGGAAGACTTGGAGGCATGTGAACTGTATCCAGAGTACAAACACACCACCATAGACGAATTGCTTGATATAGCCGTTGTGGATCCACCGGAAACAAAACTGGCATCATTTATATGAGAGCTCTTAACTAAGTATATCCATATGTGCCTTTGAATTTAGCTATAATATTGCTGGGCTTCCCAGCAATATGGTTAGTAGTCCCACACAGACTGACTAGTTGTATGTGTTTAGGGCAAGTGTATGTTTTCAAGGCTAATATTCCCTTAGCTTCGGCCTTCTTATCAAGACAGTTGCAAAACGATCGATTTCTAGTATGTTGGTTTTGAAATTTATTTAAGATATTTTTATGGTTCTCAACATCTTTTTTGGTTAATCATATTTTCAATAGACTTTGAAATGTGGTTTTTAAAGTAGTTTAATGTGTTATTTATAATTACATTATCTTTTTAATAATAAATGAATTTAATATTGTTTTTAATAATAAATTAATTTAATCATGTTAGGTTTGTAAATAATGATATATTTCTATAGTAATGGTAATGGTGATAATGGGGAGTTTCTTTTCAGCATTAAATGGATAAGGGATAATGTTGATTATTGTTTATTATAAATAGTTTTAAAATTAGATGGTGATTCAAATTGATTTATATAATTTGAAATTTATTTTAAGAAAATGTAATTTTAACTATTTACATTTATATTAATTTAATTTTAGTCAAAATATTAATAGTGTTTTTAGTAATAGTGCTCTGTGAAGCGGAATTCTCAGTTCTAGTTATGGGTTTTAGTTTAGTCACCCCAAATTGAGGAGGCATTTTTTTTTAAATCAATGTTTGGTTTAATCCATTGATTTGGTCCCTATGCTTTAGTTTTAGCTAGTGTGTAGATATTTCAATATCTTTCTTTGTCTCTCATGCTTGTTAGGCATCTTGAGGTTTTTGAGTATTAGTAGTTTATTCAATATTTTATGGGGTGGAATATATATTTTTTTCTCGTGATTTTTTTATAATGGGAATATATTTACTTTCTTGAAATGTGATTATGGCATCTTGAGGTTTTTGAGTATTAGTAGTTTATTCAATATTTTATGTGGTGGAATATATATTTCTTTCTCATGATTATTTTATAATGGGAATATATTTATTTTTTGGAATGTAATTATTTCTTGTTTTCTAGTGAGTGTTTTTTTTTTTTTTTTTAGTTTATTCAATATTTTGTGTGGTGAAATATACATTTCCTTCTCATGATTCCTTTATAATAGGAATATATTTACTTTCTTAAAATGTCTACTCCTAATGTGAAAATTCTCCTTTGTCTTCCTCCTTGTATTTATCATTTTCAACTAGAATATATTTCCTTAATTACAAAAAAACTCTTAAGTTATCATCTAGTCAATCTACATCTCTTTCCTAAAAAAAAATTTATCTCTTTCCATTTGAAATTAATAATTAGAGTCCATATGATTTCTATAAATAATGGATTTTAAATGCATATTAAATGCATAGTTTGGAAGGAGGAAGTATCTATCCCAACTGAGATGTTTTAATCTGTAAGGAAGGAGGAAGTATCTATCTCAATTACTTGGAAATTAAAGATCTTATTTTTAGGGTATTTTCTCCTAATTCCATGACTTGTGACAACATTTTTTAAAGAAATAAAATAAAATAAACTTTAAACATTTAAAGTTTCTTAACTAGACTTTCACCAAGTCTAGAGTTTACCAATTCTTGCATTGTAAAACTACATAACAAATACTTACAGGATCAGGGGGTGTTACATCGTGTTACATCTCCCCTCGTTGTGCAAACCACCTTCCTCATTGTTCATTCTTGCCTTTGGAATAGGTCAGGGTATTATTCCCGCATAAATATTTCATCCTCCCAGGTGGCCACTTTTGAGCTAAATTTCCTCCACTGCACTTTAACCTAGGCGATAGCTTGTCCCTGTAACATTATTTCTCTCTGATCGAGAATACATAGAAACATTATTTCTCTCTAATCGAGAATACGTAGATATCCCCTCGTTGTGCAAACCACCTTCCTCATTGTTCATTCTTGCCTTTGGAACAGGTCAGGGTATTATTCCCGCATAATTATTTCATCCTCCTAGGTGGCCTCTTTTAAGCTAAATTTCCTCCACTGCACTTTAACCTAGGCAATAGCTTGCCTCTGTAACATTCTTTCTCTCTGATCGAGAATACGTATAAACAGTATTTCTCTCTAATCGAGAATACGTAGAGGCTCTAACAGGAGCTCTTCATCTAGTCTTCATTTGGTTTGACCTGTTCCACATCATAAAATTTTCATTAGTTAACATTGATCCTTAAACAAGCATTATTAATTATAAAAAATAATTTAACATTATATTTTTACCTACACATATTTCTAGTTAATAATATGTTTAGAGTTATATACATATATTTTTAACAAGGATAAGTGAAACAAATTATAGACTCGCATATGGCTAGGTAATACAAGTTGATATGCAATAGGTATAGCTATTTTAAGGATTTAGAAAGGACCACAATATCAAGGATCTATTTTTGGACAATCGGCCCATCGAAGAGTTCTTTCTTGGGTTTATCTCGCACATATTGTTACACATCATTTTGTCACCATGACACTTGACAGTTAAAATGGATATCTCACCATCCAAACACATGTTTAAATGCACTCCCTTGTAATTCAAACATCTATATTCATTGAAAAAATCATGAATCTTGGGTAAAATGGCTTTTTGACCTGTTTAGCATCACTTGCGCACTTTTCCTATTTAGTTTCCGTGCATGTGCAATTTCTTCAATTGAAACGTGCACAGAATTATGCTATGTCTTCCATTACATACTGCACACATGAATTAATGAAAATAAAAAATAAAAAGTAATTTCTAGAAGCCTTGTTGAGCGAATATATCCCAAATAGAAGCTTCTTGGTGATATCTATTCGAGCCTAACACCTCTCGAACATGGAGCTAGTTCCCTTTGATCAAGGAACCCTAATCCCACTATTAATGGATCTCATCCCTCTTTTTTGGATCTAAAACTTCCTCTATTTTTCCCTATAAATTGAGTAGAGGCTAGAGGGTTAGGCTAGTTCACAAAAGGTAGAACTATGCTGGTAATTTTGGATTGGGAAGCTTATCATCCAAGGAGAGGATTTGAGGAATTTGGGAGGAACTTCATGGCATCAAGGCTTGGTTCTAAGGATATTCTTTTATCTATGAAGTAATGCATTTGAATCCTTTTTCTCATTGTGTTCTTATTGAAATAATGAACGGTTCATGCTCTTTATGTATTCATTAAGGTAATTTAAATTTCTAATCTCCTTGATCATTATATTAAGCTTGTTTTGAATCATTATATTGCATATGTCTTTGATCCATTTTATGTTTGTGTTTTCAGGTCTCATCAAAGAATTGAGGAGCTACATTGGGATGGATCAAGGATCCTCATGAAGCATTTCGCAAATAGGTAAGAGCACCACTCTCTTTCTCTAATTTTAATGATTTAAAAGAAGTTAGATTAAGGAAAGAGCTATTCATTTGTCTATTTGATTCTAGTTTTCCATTAAGAATCTAGGGAGATTGCTTTTGTCTGCAGAAGGGATTTGTCTGCATAACAAAAATACATGGTCTCCTATCTGAAATTATCTATAAATAATTTTCTTATATGCATACATTTTCTATCTATCCTGGGCAGCTTTCAAGTTATGTCGATTTTTTCTCATGGTTTTTTTCCATTTCTGCTAGCATGTTAGGTCCTCGCAATAATGTATCTTCAGGGATTTTCCAATTAACCAGTGTTCGGCACATCCTTCTATATAAGACTTTGAAAGGACACATTATTAATGATTCGTGATAGCTTTTTTTATATGTGAATTCAATTAAGTGAATGTGTTCTTCCCACTTAGTCAGTTGTTATATTGCATACATTCTTAACATATCCTCTAGTACCAGGTTTACCTCCACTCAATCTATCCATCTGTACGTAGGCTGATATGTGGTGCTAAATTGAATGTGGGCACTCAATATAGTAAAAAAAATCATGAATGGTTATGTAAATTTCACATATCTATCAGAAACCACCACCTTTGGCATACCATGTAACCTAAAAAAAAATTGCATAAATATGTCTGCAATGTGCACGATTTTATATGTAGATTGAATAGGGGTGAAATGGACTACCTTACTCAGTTTATCTACCACCACCATGATCGATTCATTTTCTGAAAACCTATTATAAAATATAATGCAATAACTTCCCATTTCTACTCTAAAATAGGTAGTATGTGGTGCCAACCAACTATATGTTGGTGTTCAATAACTTTCTAGCACTCCAAGAATTTGGCTAGATATTTTGTGATTTTCTTCCTCATTCCAGGCCATAAATAATATTTTTTTTATGGTAGAAAATAAATTCTAATATCCAGGTTGGGAAACATAAGGACTTCTATGATATTAATCCATTATTAATTTCCTAGAATTCATTTGATTAGGAACATATATCCTTCCCCTAAAAGTCAACAAATTATCTTTATTTATCCCATATTCAGATTTATTTTCAATTTTTTTCTTGTCTAGTTTCGCTTGCTGCCATAAAATCTTATATTCTGGATCTTTGATCGCAACTTCCTTAATCTGATTTGAAAAATTAAATTCCACATGGCTATAGGATATTTCATATATATAATGTAATTTCCACGAAATGCATCGACCACTTGGTTTTCTTTTCCTTTTAAGTTTCTAATATCAAAGTTGAATTCACTTAGAAAATTTGTCCATGTAGCTTGTTGTGCATTAACGTTAGGATGCTTAAAGAAACTAGTTAAGATGCTATGTTCAGTCATTAACACAAAAATTTTACCCAATAGATAATGTCTACATACCTTCAAAGTGTGTACCACCATAATTAACTGGAGGTCGTTTAGAAAATAATCTATCACCCTTGACTTGATCAAATAAATCATTGAGATTCTCAACAATGGATATTTGTTCTTAATGGTCAACTTGTTTAGTTGTTTGTAGTCAATGAAAAGTCTCAAGTTTCAACCTTATTCTTAACAAATAACAAAGGGGGTCCCTAAGGTGATACGTTGGGAAAATATATCCCTTATCAAGCAATTTATTTCATCTTTAAGTTAGCTAATTAACGGATACCATTCAATAAGGTGATTTTGACATAGAGGCAGCTCCTGGAATTAACTCTTTAGTAAAATAAATGTATAGTTTGGGTGGAAGATCCTGAATCTTTTCTAGAAACACGTCAGTAAAATATTAAACCACAAGAAGATTTTCTAAGGTAGTTTTTTTTTCTTTGGAGTTGGTATACCCTACTTAAACAACATAAATTTCCCAACCCTTTCTAATACATTTTCCTATATGAAAAGTTGTGATTGGTCACAACTTTACGAGTCTCTTTACCCCTTGAATTTCTTATTTGACACCCTCTTCAATGAGGTAACTAATGGTTTTTCCTTGCAGTTCACCAAGGACTAATGCCCTTTTAACAAGTCCATACCAACTACAGTATCATAAGACCCTAGTGGTAGCACATTCATGTTTACACTAATTTTTTGGCTTTCTATATCAATAGGAAAATTATCCACCTCCCTTGAATTTCTTATTTGACACCCTCTTCAGTGAGGTAACTAATGGTTTTTCCTTGCAGTTCACAAAGGACTAATGCCTTTTTAACAAGTCCATACCAACTAAGTATCATAAGCCCTAGTGGTAGCACATTCATGTTTACACTAATTTGTTGGCTTTCTATATCAATAGGAAAGTTATCTACGTCATATGACACTCTTCTTTTTTCCCCAGTGGTCGGCTATACAAACTAGGGATTTTTAAATTTATGGCTTTGTAGATGACACATTGATGTTATCCAAGGACTGATATAGCTTAATATTTCCCATAGATCTATCAATATAGATACAACATGGTTAAATAACATACCTTAAAACTTGATCATGGTAGGTTGGTATTCTACTTGATGATCCTTCAAAGCAATGTTAATTCTGGGTATACTTCTAGTCACCTAGCAAACTATAGAAGCTTCTTGAATATTATCAGTTTACTCTGCTCTATTGTGGTGGGGATAATTTTTATAATAATGATGCTCCCTATAGCCCCAATACGATAATGGAGGTCTTTGTGATTGACTAGCCTCTGGTTTACTTGACACTTCTACTTGCTTAAGTTCATTTTGTAATCGGAATTTCTTATGATTATTCCAAGGAGGTCTGTTTTGTTGGTTCTTATGTAGATTTCTGGTATTTCCAATTTTTGTATTTTTAGTACTCTGGGAGTTTTTTTATCCTTTCTTGCTTAAGCAATTCTTACCATCTTCCTCCTTTTTTCTTCATTTTTTTATAGGAGATTCGTGCCTTTTGAATGGCCTCATCCATAGTCCTAGGATTATCAAATTCCAAGTGCTCTTTGATAAATGCTAGTAGTGATCTAGGTGGATATCGGTGGCCACCCACCTATTCCATTTGGACCCACAACATCAGTTCTTTCATTTTTTCAGCTTCAGCACAACTTACTATTTTTAGCAGGTTTTCGGGTCCTACACACCTACATCCATTTTGGGGACTTAATGATCTAGGTGGATATTGGTGGCCACCCATCGAGTCCATTTGAACCCCCACAATCAGTTCTTTCAGTTTGTAAGTTTCAGCAAAACTTATTATTTTTAGCAGCTTTTTAGGTCTTGAACTTCCGAAGCCATTTTAAGGCCCTAAACGACGTTTTTTGGGAAAATAGGGAGCAACATGGGTCATATACCAATGTTTCTCACTCAAAAGTTGTAGTCCTCGGATAGATATTTCTAATGAGCTATTGAGCGTGTCAAACAGAGATCAGATGCCAAAGTTACATCCCCGGGAAGTTGAAACACCAACTTACCCAAACGGGGCCCATAGTTTTGGTGCTTCATCTCCTAGGGTTTGGTTTTTGGACGTTTCAGATTTTAGATTGTTTCTCAACAATAAATAGGCCTTTGAGCCCCATTGTAACACAATTCGGGGGCTGTTAGCTGAGACATCTCTTCTCAGGGATACACTGCCCATACCCTAGCTCATCTATTTTCATTATGTCTGGAATAGGCCTTGGAGCATCAATTTAAGACAATGGAGAGGCTTGTAGAAATCACATCTCTTCTCAGGGATATGCTACCAGTGCCCTCGCCCACTCATTTCTATTATTCCTATAAGCATGTTTCAGTTAGTTATTTTGTAAAACAGTCGAGAGGCCTGTAGCCGCCACATCTCTTCTCAAAGATAAGCCTACCAACACCCTTGTTGTTTATTTACATTATGTCTGTAAACAAATTTCAATTCTGTAACACAATTAATAGGCCTATAGCCGCTACATCTTTTCTCAGAGATACGCTACTAGTGCCTTAGCTATTTTATTTCAGTCATTTGATTACAATAAAATGAAGCATTATTTCCATTGCATCTCTGTGCTTATGGATATATTTGTATTCTATTGTGTTCCAACATAAATCCAAATTAGTGGTATCATAGTGGTATGCTCTTTATCTATTTTTATTTTCATGTCCCCAACGTGGCCAGGATATAAGGAGTTCAACCTCACAACCCTAACGAGCTCCCATGGTAGAAGGAAATAAAGACAAGGGAGCAAGAGATTCTATCAAAATTGCTCGAGGAGGCCCTCGAGAAACAGAGGAACGCGATGATGGATAGCTTTTTCCAGATCCTTCAATGATTGTTCACCGGTGGCACATCTACATCCATCATGTCCGCCAACAGGTCTGTGACATCCTGGACAAATCCAACACCAAGTTCAATAGAATTCCCCACCTCCCACCCATGGAGGAACTTAACGCAATGGAGACCACTGCTTCCTAAGGAGGGGAGGAATGATCCAGGTGGACATCGTTGGCCACCCACCTATTCCATTTGGACCCGCAACATCGCTCTTTTAGTTTTTCAGCTTCAACGACAGCTTACTATTTTTAGCAGAGTTTTTGGGTCCCGCACACCCGTAGCCGTTTTTGGGGACTTAATGATCCAGGTGGATATTGGTGGCCACCCACCGAGTCCATTTGAACCCCCACCATTAGTTCTTTTCGTTTAGTAAGTTTCAGCACAA
Organism: Pinus albicaulis; assembly: GCA_034641835.2. Classification (NCBI taxonomy): domain Eukaryota; kingdom Viridiplantae; phylum Streptophyta; class Pinopsida; order Pinales; family Pinaceae; genus Pinus; species Pinus albicaulis. Next base: position 268,041 of record JAXQQM020058388.1, on the reverse strand, counting down.
CTTACTATTTTTAGTAGCTTTTCAGGTCCCGAACTTTTGAAGTCATTTTGAGGCCCCAAACGACGCTTTTTGGGAAAACAGGGAGCAACATGGGTCATATACCAATTTTTCTCCCTCAAAAGTTGTAGTCCTCGGATATATCTTTCTAACAAGCTATTGAGCATGTCAAACGGATATCGGATGCAAAAGTTACGTCCTCGAGAAGTTGAAACACCAACTTACCCAAACGGGGCCCATAGTTTTGGCACTTCATCTCCTGGGGTTTGGTTTTTGGACGTTTTAGATTTTAGATTGTTTTTCAATAATAAAATAGGCTTTCGAGCCTCATTGTAACACAATTCAAGGGTTGGTAGTCGACACATCTCTTCTCAAGGATATGCTTCTAGTACCCTAGCTCATCTATTTTCATTATGTCTGGAATAGGCCTTGGAGCCTCAATGTAACACAAATGGAGAGGCTTGTAGCAATCACATATCTTCTCGAGGATATGCTACCAATGCCCTCTCCCCACTCATTTCTATTATTCCTATAAGCATGTTTCAATTAGTTATTTTGTAACACAGTCCAGAGGCCCGTAGCCACCACATCTCTTCTCAAAGATAAGCCTACCAAAGACCCTCGTTGTTTATTTACATTATGTTTGTACAAAAAAAATTCAGTTATGTAACACAATTAAGAGGCTCGTAGTCGCCACATCTCTTCTCGGAGATATGCTACCAGATGCCCTAGCTATTTTATTTCAGTCATTTGATTACAATAAAATGAAGCATTATTTTTTGCTCGCATCTCTCTTTGCTTATGGCTATATGTGTATTCTATTTCGTTCCTACATAAATCCGGATCGAGTGGTATCGTAGCGGGATGCTCTTTCTCTCGTTTTTTATTTTCATGTCCCCAATGCAGCTAGGGTATAAGGAGTTCAACCTCGCAACCCTCGACAACCCCCCATGGTGGAAGGAAAGAAAGATAGGGGAGAAAGAGATCCTATCAAAATCTTGCCCTCGAGGAGGCCCTCGACAAACAAAGGAATGCGAAGATGGATAAATTTTTCCCAAATCCCTTCAATGATTGTTCATCGCTGGCGTATTTACATCCAGCATGTCCGCCAATAGGTACATGACATCCTAGACAAATCCAACACCAAGTTCAATAAATCACCCACATGGGAGGAACTTAATGCAATGGAGACCACTACTTCCTAAGGAGGGGAGGAATGATCTAGGTGGATATCGTTGGCCACCCACCTATTCCATTTTGACCCGCAACATCGGTTCTTTCGCGTTTTTCAGCTTCAACGATAGCTTACTATTTTTAGCGGGGTTTTTTGGGTCCCTGCACACCCGAGCCGTTTTGGGGACTTAATGATCCGTGTCGATATTGGTGGCCACCCACCGAGTCCATTTGAACCCCCACCATCGGGTTCTTTTAATTTGTAAGTTTTCAGCACAACTTACTATTTTTTAGCAGACTTTTTCGGGGTCTCGAACTTCTGAAGTCGTTTTGAGGCCCTAAACGACGTTTTTTGGGAAAATGGGGAGAAACATGGGTCATATACCAATGTTTATCACTCAAAAGTTGTATTCCTTGGATAGATATTTCTAACGAGCTATTGAGCGTGTCAAACGGAGATCATATGCCAAAGTTACGTCCCCAGGAAGTTGAAACACTAACTTACCCAAATGGGGCCTATAGTTTTGGCGCTTCATCTCCTAGGGTTTGGGTTTTGGATGTTTCAGATTTTAGATTGTTTCTCAACAATAAAATAGGCCTTCGAGCCTCATTGTAACACAATTCAGTAGTGCTGGTAGCTAACACATCTCTTCTCAAGGATATGTTGCCGTACTCACTAGCTCATCTATTTTCATTATGTCCCGGAATAGGCCTTGAAGCCTCAATGTAACACAATGGAGAGGCTTTATGCAGCAATCACATCTCTTCTCGTGGATACGCTACCAATGCCCTCGCCCACTCATTTCTATTATTCCTATAAGCATGTTTTAGTTAGTTATTTTGTAACTACGCCCGTAGGCTCCGTAGCCGCCACTTCTCTTCTCGCAGATAAGCCTACTAGCACCCTCGCTCATTTTATTTACATTATGTCTATAAACAAATTTCATTTCTCGTAACACAATTAAGAGGCATGTAGCTGCCACATCTCTTCTTATAGATATGCTACCAGTTGCCCTAGCTATTTTATTTTAGTCATTTGATTACAATAAAATGAAGCATTATTTCCATCGCATTTGTGTATCTATGGCTATATTTGTATTATTTGTTTGCATTCCCGCATAAATCCAGATCAAGTAGGTTGCTCATAAAACATTGCAACTTGTCATTTTCCTCACGTATGTAAGGCATGTATCTTAAAAGGTATGTGAATTTAGTCACAAATTGATCCTATAGAATTTTTCTCCAATCAAAGCGCCATGGAATTCCTTTGCATTATCATCATAGAATCATTTAGAGAAGTATTTTTTAATTGAAATACTTCTAAAATTTTTTCCCCAAGTCATTTCTTGCTCATCAATTACATGGAAAGCTTCGACCTCTTTCCTCCACATGGTGGCTTTTCCTTGAAGTTGATAGATCACTAATTTTTCCTTCAAGTTATCGTCATACTCATAAATCTGAAAATATTTATTCATATTAATTAGCCAAGCTTCAAGGGCTTATTCTATTTCTCTGTTAAATATCAAGGGTTTAATTTCCTTGAATTCCCCTTGTAATTATGTTTTATGTTTCTTGTTTTTCTATGGTCCGAGGCATTACCATATTCTTCCTCATTTTCACTTTTATCCCCTTCTATTATCTAAGTATGGCTCCCCACCGGCATATTTTCACCTCTTTGTATTTTAGCCTCATCCATGTCTTCATTACCGGGGCTTGGTATGGAGTTCATATGGTTTTTCCAAATAAAAAATGCTTTTTCGAGATTCGTTCTTGGTCTCACATTAGTCTCTCATTATCGGCCCGCAAATGAGCCATCTCAACCTTTAGTTGCTGAAATTTTTCTAACAACATAATAGCTAGATTTTGGTGTTCTCGTCCCAATTGGACCCACATCTCCCAGATAAGCTCCCGAAATTGGTATAGCACTAGATTATACAGATGGTCATATTGGTGATGTACTTCCAACTCCCTTCATTGTGCTTTCTCTATGAACATGAATATACTTGTTATTTAGTTTCCCAAATGCACCACAATATTGTAACATGGCTCTGATACCACTTGTAACATACCAAGATATCAAAGTCCAAGTATATATATATATATATATATATATATATATTCTCTAACAAATTATTGTACCAAGACCTGACTTAATTTCCTTATATATACATGTTTGGTTCAGTCAACATACCACTATGTTACTTGATTGGAGGCACATCTATCCACAAATTCACTTATTGTTTTTTTATGTTATGTAAATAATCTAGTAACATATATGCTCAAGTTGTTTAATATCAACCTCGCCTTAATTATTTTATAATGTCATAGGACTTAATTTTTTGTAAGTTTTATTCCAATATAATTGTTGTAACTCTGGGAGATGGTTCTCTAAGGGTTAAACCTACAACTCTCGGGATGACAGAGAGGGTTACTCGGAAGAAAAATTGTTCCAAGTCCTCTTTCCATTGTTGTTGATCTACTCGGGAATGATCCAACTACTCACACCTTGCAAGAGGTGGTTAAGGTAACTCCTTTATGCCCCCTCCCCCACCCCCCCGCCACCCACTCCAATCATTCGCTCTGTTGGATTCGAGGAAAGCCTCTGCAAACTGCAAAAAAAACCTTAACCCTCACTCCGAGTGAAGCAATTACAACCACGACACGAGTATGATCTTACCGCAATGTCACCTTATAGTACTATTTTTCTTTTCTTGCATTCTTACATGTTCCTCATTTGGTAGAGTCATAGACCATGAGGGTTTAGTGGAGTGGATGTAATCTGTCATCAATAGGGGGAATTTTTGAGGTCTAAAAATGGGCCTCCTAAGGAATATAAAATAATAATGGAAATAATAAAATAATATTTGATTACATCATCAAATTTTAGAGGGAAAAAAGGAAAAAAACTACTTTTTCAACTCATATCTCAACTTATCTCCCAATGTTTTTACTCAAATTTTGAGCGTGAGTACTTTTTGGATGAAACATTTAATTCCTCATTCAATGAGTACCCATGTTGCATACTTTTTGATGGACTCTACTACACGAAAAAATGAGAAATACATTAAAAACGTGATTCCAACCACGTTTTTTCATGCATTTCTTCTTTTTTCGTGTAGCATGGTCCATCGGAAGTATGTAAGATGGGTATCTTTTTTGGATGAGGAATTAATTTTTTTCATCCAATGAGTACTCCCACTCGAAATTTGAATTAAAAAAATTGGTAGATAAGTTAAAAATATGAGTTGAAAAAGTAGTTTTATTATTTTATTATTTTTTAATATTTTTTCCCTTTTACTTAAAAAATTGTGAATCATCCCCCATGGTTGACATCATCATATTCAATCCTATTGGTTCTTATATATTTTATTTTGGTTGTAAATTTTTCTTAGGAGGGCCATTTTAGACCTAAAAATTCCCCTAATGGAGTAAGGCATGCGTAGTAAGTTGCTATGGTAATCGCTCAAGGTGTAGAATTCCTTTTTACTGATAATGGAGTGAGGCATGTGCATTAAGTTGCTATGGTAATCACTCAAGGTGTAGAATTTATTTCTTTATCATACTTACTCGAGCTCCACCTTTTGATGGCTCATGTTAATTTAGAGTGAGGGAGCTCCCAACGTTTTCGAGGATAACACAAGGTTCATTCTTCTTCGGATGTCCTAATTAAATATTAACTCCTTCATTTATGAATATTATTTCTGAAAACAAATTTCCCAAAATATTTGGTTGCAACTAAGGGTTTCAATGTCGGATACCTATTTTGGAGCCATATTTAGAAATGTTCCCTCTCATCATCTCCATGTTTTTAAAATATGTCTCTTATTCCTTACGTGGGTTCATTCTATTGCAATATTTTGGCTCGAACATAAGGTTAGTGAGGCTTATACTCGTAGTGTGTCGTTGGTCGTTAAGGAAATTTGTTTGCTTTGAGAATTTTTAAGAAAATTTCATGGGTTATATTGTAAATTTTAGACCATCATAGAAGTTCCATGCTTCTTGTAAATGAATTTCAGAAATTTTTTAAGAAGAATATCATTGTACATTAGTTGTATCATTAAACCAACAGTTGGGATTTCTAATTTATGAGAAATTTATGCCTTTTTATTTTTTGTTTTCATATTTAATAATATGTAAAGAATATGTACTTGGAATTTATATGCATAAATGCTACTTGTTATTGTTTCTTGTATTTTTTTGAGAAATATTTACTTTATTTTGTGTTCGTTATGTAAGGAAATAAAGTTTTGCATGGATAGACAATGTCTTTCATTTACCTTATGACAACTCTATACTTGTGGAAAATTGGATATATGAATTAATCTATATAAATGGTTTATACATCTTCCTAAGAAGTCTATCGAGTTCTAGAGGAGTTTCATAATGTTCACTTGATTTAACACCATAGGTTCCATGCTTACAACCATATGTATCGTACTACAATCCCTTGTTCAACAAAATTTATTCTTTAGTTATAGCCATGTACAACATTGGTTAATACGATCAAATCTCGTGCTCTATTTACTTGTTCATGACCTATATATGTTTATACTTAGACCTATGTTGGATGAAAGGAGGGCCTTGAAAGTCATTTTAGACCTATCGACTCCACCTCTTCGACGAGTTAAGGTATTTTATTCACATGGATTAGATTATTTATTTGAAAACTTCTTTTTAAAATAGGGAACTAACCACCTCTATCAAGAAGAGAGTAGAACCACTAATTGTTTTCTAAGGTTAATGAAACATCCTTGTAATTCTTTTGTTTTTTCCTATATATACATTATTCCATATATGTATATTTACAGATGGTTTTCGAATATTACAATATTCTTAGCAAATTTATTTTTCGAGAGTCTTGTTCGTTTTGTCGATAGTTTCTTATTACAAAGGAAACAAAATATACCAAATATTGGTCCCAAAAAATGTATTATTCCATTCTTGATTCAAAACTTAGAATAATATATATACATTTCTTTCATAATAGAACTATTGTGAGTTTGCAATTTAAATATATGTATTTTCCAACCAATCATGGAATTTAACTGGGAAGAAGACTCCTTCACCCAACCAGAGTGATATTGTCAATTACGTCCAAATCTCCCCCACGAGCTTCTTCGATTTCCATAGTAGTTAGCAGACAATAATATTCTCTTAGACCTCAAGGCTCCTAGTCCATCTAAGAACTTCTAAACTTCAGGGCTTTCATTGGCTCTTGTCTATCTCAAGAACACCCTTCAACAACATCTTGCTTCACCTTAGGAGCATCCTTCTCATGGTTTCTTCTCTCCTTTCAGTTTCCTCGGGCTTATATATCCTCGCTTTCCTCTCTTGGCTTCTAGTCCCCAACTGAGATGTTTTAATGTCTAAAGGAGGAGGAATTAATTGTCTCAACTACTTGGAAAATAAATATTTTACTTTTAGGGTATTTTCCTATAATTCCATGACTTCACAAAAGGAATTTAAGAAATAAACTTTAAACATCTAAATTTTCTTGACTAGACTTTCATTAGTCCATAATTGACCAAGTCTTGTACTGTAAAAATAAATAACAAATATTTACAAAATCAGCGGTGTTACACTACTCTATTTTCGTTTTCATATAAATTAATCTCCAATTTACTTTAAATTTTAAATTAATTAACTCCACCACTTCTCACAATGAGGGGTTACAAAAATAAAATGATAATCAAATTGGGTGTTAATAGTTTTTCAAAATATGATATGATGAAAAAATCTTTAATAAGCATCAAAGTTTTTTTTCTCTACTCCTTTTTTATTTATGGATTTGTCTAAACATGTTATGTTTAAGAATTTTTTATTTGAATCTAGTGAAATTTTTGGGGCCAAATCTTAATCTTTGTTGTTTAAAATGAGCTTTTGATTGCATATATGGATTCAACACCCTTAAAAACATTGAAGAACTAGGATTGTAGATATTTAACAACTCAAACTTGTGATTCCAAGAAATACCTAGTGAATTCTAGCAAATTATACTAGAAAATATATCGAAAAACCCTTCAAAACTACATATATTTAAATTGATATATTATAATAATATAATTAAATAAATATAAAATTAATATATCTTAATTAATAATTGAGTTAGATTATTAAATATTATTATTAAACATGTTGAATGAACTATTATAATAAATACCCATACTAATCATTGTGTTCCTTATACACTAAGGAAAACTACACAATAATGAGTATATACTTTATTTTCATTTTCTTATCTTATTAAAAGGGTAAAAATACATAATAATTAATTTCTACTACTAATTAGTGTAATTATACAAATTAAATAGTTTGTAAATGTGCTTAGGAATCACTCCATAATACTCATTGAAACACTTCTTTCATCATACATTTAAAGTGCTAAAATATGTTTTTTTAAATCATAAAAATTAACTAAATTATAACTTTATTTTAAAAAATAAAAATTGTAATTAATAATAAAAATGATTAATATATATGTTAGATATATATGAATTTAAAAAAAAATACATGTAACAAGATTATTAACCATGGAGATTCACTTCCATTTTATTATGGTTATTATTAATCCGTAAATAGGCTTAATCTCTAAATGGGCCAAAACCATGACTTATAAATACCACGTGCTCAAAAAACCATAACTCATTTCATACCAAGTTCTTTCATGACATTTTTTAAATAATGAATTTAAATAAAAGGAAAAAAAATAAAAACATAACTACTTTGGAAATAAATTTTAGCCTTTGATTTATATGTGCTACTAAGAATATTATAGAATATTCTATAGATGTTAAATCTTTATTATCCACCTAATAATTATTGATAGTTAAATTAAAATTCTGAAGTCCAATTCCCAAAAGAGACGTCTCTCCATAATTATTTAATTATACAAATTAAATAATTATACTATGTTATTTTATTTGGATTGTATAATTTGTTAATTAATGTTCTTAATAATTAAAAGTTTGATACCTCGATGGGGGTGTTGGAAATTGAATGAGTGGAGTGGGAAATGCATGTCAACCCACTTTCTCTCATGACATTAAATAGGGGGATGGCATGACTAGTTCCCCCTATGCAATCACACATGTTACTAGCCTCAACACCACAACAAATTAATATGGAAACCTCCACACGCTTAGGGTTTTCCCATCCAACTTTTTTTTGCCTCACCATTTTTTCCCATCTCCATATCTTCTCTAGGTTGCAGGTGCCATTTTTCTCATGCAGATCCTAGTCGTTTGGTTATATTGTGATGAAAGATCCAATCCCTCACCACTTGGACCCCCATATACTTCATTCCATTGCGGGGAGGATAATTGGAAGCTCTATTTCTGACTCAGGGGAGAAAAATGTTGGGAAGGAGAGCTCTCTAGTGGTGGGGTTAGCAGTAGAAGCTAGTGAAAAATTTTCAAGATTAAGCATGTTATTAGCGATTCGATAAACAATATTTTGACCACCACCTTCAACTAGTATAGTCTAGTCCTTTATATGTTTTTTTTATTTTAGATTCTTGTATGCGGGGTGGCACAATTAAGGAAGATTTATCTTCTATAATTCGAGTTGTTTTGGTCCCTCTCAGTCCCCTTCATTCATGGAGCTCTCTCCCATTAATTTCTTTTGTCTAGATTTTCACAGTCAATATTTCTACTTAGCTTGGGATCTACTCTCCTCGCTGCATTTTTCCTTGTTTCAATTTACTTATTAATCTTCCATTGATTCTCACCACTTTTTGGATTTTCCTAAAATTTGGTTTTTTCCTTCTCTAGGCACCATGCCAAGGTAGAGAATGCACCTAAGGCACAAGTTTGCGGTTGTGGCTCCTCGGGTAGACCTAAAGCCCATCCTCAAGCCTAGTTCATCGCTGAAATTTATCCCTCTATCACTCCATCCAAATTTCAATATGAAATTCAATAATTGGAATATTTGACCACGACGGATTGAAAAGAGTATTTAGATCCTGAAATTCGAGTTGAATTTAATGTTTGGGTCCCAAACCCTATCCACACTAGGGGATGAAGGAACCAATATTTTAACTCTATAACCCTTCATTAGTAAATGAAAATTTTACTAGGTCGTGTCCTTAAAGAGAAACACAAGGGACCGCAATGATATTATAGCATGCCTTAATGACATCCATTGGATTCAACTCCACCAAAGCACTCTCGTTTGGTCAACTTGGATACTTGACTGTCCCATACTCGAGGGACATATTTAGTGTGGGTGTCAATCTCGAGCATGCCTAAGAGCATAAGATCCAACCTCAACAACATCTTCAATTGAATGATACATGCACAAGTCTTATGTTTTATGTTTCTATTTAAGATCTTTTTTTTGTTTTCATTGATCAGCTACAACTATAGCTAGCCAGATCCACCTAGCAGATTGTATCTAAAAAATTTTGATTATGAAGTCAAAAAAAATGTCTAGGTGTAGGGTAGCTCAACACATAGTTTTAATCTTGATCATTTTGATAAACACAAAATTAGTAGAAAGTCTCCACCATTGTTGTTGTGATTTCCCTTGCAATGGACCATAACACTAAGAAAATTACATGCAATTTTTTTTGTGCCAAGTTTATAATATAATATAAAGTAAATGTGTGATACCCACCATTTAATGCAATTAATAAACATTCAAATTTAAATAAACATTTGTAAAAGTAATTCTATATGAAAATTTTTATTATATTTTATTGATTGAATTTATGAAGAGTTAAATTTTATTATGTTAATTTCACACAAACTCGAGTGAAAAAATAAAATATTTTATCCTTTAAAACTAATAGAAAAAATAAGCATAAATTTTTTGTGATTCTTGATTTTTATGTCGTAAGGCATTCCCTCTTGGAAAAACACTCATGGATGCCACTCTGCACTATTAGATTTGTTGTTGTTAGATGATTTAACCATCGCCTACCATCAGATGATACTATAACCATCTCATGACTCTGTTTTCCAAGGAATCCATATCTGTCTCACACGTGATTAACGAGCATTAATGATTTAGGCTATGTTTATTTTATAACCTGGAAACTACCCTAATCGTTTCTTCCATTCTCAAAATGCTAATGTAATCATTCTTCATCTTGAACAATTGGAACTCAACCAGTTCCTTTTCGGAAAGCCATCAAGCTTAAAATGTGTAGGTCGGGATTTTCGTACGAATTAGGAATGAAGTCTAACATATTGGGTAGAAATATAAAGTGGGTATGAAAGGTAAATATGAATCGAGCTCTAACATATTTGGGTCTAACTATTGAGCGGGAAATATTAAACGAGAAAGAAATATAATTTATAATTGAATGACAAACTGAAGGAATAAATTCACATAAAGAAATACATAGAATTTACATGGTAAAACCCTTGACGGGGTGTCAAGGAAACCTCCACGTGGGGAAAGGGATTGGAAACTCTATTAATAAAAAATGATTCTCTATACATTCAAGCCTCTCGGGCCATTCAATTTAACTTGAGCCTATTTCGTTATTCTAACTTCATTTCATTACTCAACCAATTAATCGGTCAATAAGTAATTTTGCCCAAAATTACATTATTTACAATTTGTTGTCATATTTTTAACAAACTCCACCTTGAAAAAAAATTTCACCTAATCCCCTCGCCCATGCCCATTCATCATCTTTTTTGCAAGTCGAGAGAAGCGAGACAAGCGAGACACCATCTCGACCCTTCTCTACTCATAGCCCGGCTTTGTTAATATATCTCGCATGATTTTCCCCGTGTGCGGACCTTCTTGAGAACTACTTTTGCCGCCTTCGATTACATGTCTCACAGAGTGATACCTCACATCGATGTGCTTGATCTTCACTGATGATATGCTAGATTTATAGTCAAATGAATAGCGCTCGACTTTCACTAGAATACATTCACCTTCTCCTCGCGTCCTTCCAATCTCATCAAGTAGACCTTTTAACCATATTTCCTCTTTACAAGAATGCGAGCGACTATATACTCTCGCTTCGATGATGGACAAAGCAAATGTCTCTTGAAGCTTTGACATCCAACCGATTGCTCACCTACAAGAGTAAACACATAACTTGTAGTAGATCTACTTTTGTCCAAATCACCTACATAATCAGCATCCACATATCCGTCAGATCGAACCTTCACAACCATCAAAAGCTGATGCAATGGTCACTTGTGCATCTCAAATATCGAAGCACCCATTTCAATGATATCCAATGTTCTTCTCCTAGATTTTCCATGAACATCACTGACAACTCCAACTGCATGTGAAATTTCAGATGTTGTAGATACCATCGCATACATTAAGTTTCCTAACGCATTTACATATGGTACATGAGACATATACTTCTTTTCTTCATTAGTACTAGGACTTAAATCCGAAGAAAGCTTAAAATGGGAAGCTAATGGAACATTAATAGGTTTCACATTATTCATACCGAACTTTTCAAGGACTTTCTCCACATACTTTCGTTGTGATAACCAAAGCTTGCCATTATTCTTGTCTCTGTGTATCTCCATGCCCTAATATATGTTTTTGCTACTCCAAGATCCTTCATATCAAACTTCCTAGAGAGTGAGCCTTTAACCTATTGATTTCTTCCATGCTTTTGCTTGCAATAAGCATATCATCAACATACAACACCAAGATAATGAATATGCCATTGAAACTTTTGAAGTATAAATAATGATCATACTCACTTCGATGAAAATTATAGCTCACCATGAAGGAATCAAACTTCTTGTACCATTGCCCTGGGTGATCGCCCTCAAGACATACAATGATTTCTCGATCTTGCAAACTAATCTTCTGTTGCGACCTTGTACAAAACCTTCAGCTCGATCCATATATATCTCTTCATCCAAATCACCATGAAGAAAGGTTGTTTTAACATCTAACTATTCTAACTCTAGGATAAGTAAAGAATTTAGTGCTAACATAGTACGAATAGAAACAAGTTTAACTACTAGTGAAAAAAATCTCATGAAAATCAATACCTTCAACCTAAGAATACCCTTTTGCAACCCTGATCTCACCTTATACCTCTCGATAATTCCATCAAATTTCCTTTTCAACTTGAATACCCATTTTAGTGCCCAACAACACTTCTCCTTTCAGGAAGTTCTACAAGATCCCTAGGTATTTTTCTTGGCTAAGGAGTCCATTTCTTCTTCCATAGCCCTTTTCCATATCTTTCTATTTCGCATCATCTATCGCTTTCACGATAACAAGAAGGTTCCCCATCTTTCGGTAATCAATGCAAAAGATGAAGCGAATCTTCATACCTTTTTGGTTTTTTTTCTTTCCCTTGTAGACCTTCGTAGAGTGACTAGTTGCTGAATTTGTTATGGAATTTCTCCGGTTTCCTTTGCTTCTTCACCCTCTTCATAGAAGTCTCTCCTTCCTTTTGACTTTCTAGAAAAGGTTTAGTCTCCAATTAAATCTGTTGATTTGGCAATACTTGCTCTTGTTCAACTTTTTCAACATCTGATTTTAGAAGAGGAGATTCATCAAATGTTACATCTCTACTAATGACTATCTTCCGTGAAGAAGGATCACACAACCTATATCCCTTCACTTTACATAATCATATCCAACAAAGACACAACATTTCGATTTTGGATCTAACTTTGAACGTGATTTGTAGGAATAAGAGCATAGGCATCACAACCAAAAATCTTCAAATGAGAATAACCACAAGACTCGACTCGACCAAACTTCTTCGAGAATTTTATATTTTATTGCAACTAAAGGTGATCTGTTAACTAAATAACAAACAGTGGATATTGCTTCTTCCCACAACTCTTTTGCAAGTTAGCATTACTGATCATGCTTCTGGCTCTTTCCATAAGAGTTTGATTCATCTGTTCAACAACGCCATTTTGCTTATGGGTATAAATAGAAGTTTTATTTCTAACAATCCCTTCATCCTTACAAAATTTTTCAAATTCTAAAGATGTAAATTCACAGCCATTGTCAGTTCTTAAACATTTAATTGATTTTCCTGTTTTCTTTTCCACCATTGTTTTAAATTGTTTAAAAACATGAAATACATCGACCTTTCTTTTTCAACATATAGACCCAAACTTTCCAGGAGAAATCATCAATAAACGTTAAGAAATATAATGCACCTCCATAAGACATAGTAGGAGATGGTCCCCATAGATCATAATGAATGTAGTCTAAAATATGTTTACTATTATGAGTTCTAGTCTTTAACCTTTGTTTACATTGTTTACCAAACACACAATATTTACAAAAATCCAAATTCAAGGATTTCAAATCATGAAGCAACTTGTGTTTCATCGCACTCTGAAAGATGTGACCCAACCATTGATGACATGTAGGAGAACCTTCTTCTCGCTTTTTCCTCGATACGATCGATGCTTCATCGACTTGAGTGTTTCCTTTCGAGTCTGTATAGATTTCTGATCTTTTTCTGCCTTCATAACAACCAAGGCTCCTTTTGAGACTTTCAACACTCCATTCTATCATTCGTAACAGGGACGTAGCGTACATGCCTAACACTAGATAATATTTTAAACTCGTATCATCATACATTTTGATTTTTACATTACCAATCCCAAGAGTCTGTCAAGATGCATTATTTCCTATGAATACGTAACTACCATTTATAGTTTTCATATGAAGTAAACCAACTTCAATGCGGACTCATATGAAGAGAAGCACCGTAGTCTAATAGCCAATTTTCATCATCTTGAGAGATATTAAAAACAAGGAGAGCTTCAGCTATTAAAACCTCATCAACCATACCTTAATCAACTCGATTTTCTTCGTTGTTATGGTTTTATGACTCCTTTCATTTCCAACAATATTTCTTGAGGTGTCCAAGTTTATTGCAATACCAACACTTGGCTTTACACTTCTTGCCACCCTTTGACTTTGATCGGAAGAACCTCTTTGCTTTCTCCCCTCTTTCCTTTGACCGATCTCCGGCTACCATGGCTTTTGGTGCGGATGTCTCAATGCTAGATTTCCTTCGTACCTCTTCGGATAAGAGAGCACCCACAACAGATTCAAATTTTAATGAATCGTTAGTGCTCAAACCGATTGAAGTTACGAAGTGGTCCCATGACTTGGGCAGAGAGAGCACAACAAGGTTATTGCCTTATCTTCTTCTGCATTTTTTACTTCCATATACGACAAATGGCAAATAAGTGTTTTAAAAAAAATTTAAATGTTCGAAATTTTGGTACCCTCCTTCATCACACGAAGATCTATACATAATTTGTATTTTTTAAAATAGATTCTATTTCGTAGATTTAGTCATATACAATGTTTCTAGTTTTTTTTCCACAACCCTTCAACCCGTGCTGCGTCAACAATATTGAAGAGAACTTCTATCCCTGCAAACATAACCAAATGAGTACTGAGAGCTCGAGCATCCAAGTCCTCCCGATCCGAATCTGTCATGCTTGCCGATTTTTTATTTACCCCATCTAATGCTTTGTGCAACCCTTGTTGCACCGGGAAAAATCCCTAACCTTCAGTTTCCACAATGCAAAATTGTTTTTCTCGATGAATTTATCCACCTCAAACTTTGCATTTGTCATTTTTGCCATTTCTTCCTCCTAGTTTTTTTCCTTCTTTCTTTAATTTCCAAATAGGGTCCAAAAATTTTCCCTTCTTCTAGGGTTTCCCCTCTTCTCGCTAGGGTTTCAAGGGCTTTCGAGCTTTATTTTCCCCTCTTCTGTTATGGTTTCAAGGGTTTCAAATTTTCCTTTCTTCTACTAGTTTATAAAAATAAATAAAAATTACAATTTCTATTTTTTTTTCTTTTTTCCACTAAATAAATTCTTTAGAAACTTGAACCTTTTTTTAAATAAACAATTTTTGTTCACAATTTCATTCACGTAGAAAAAATACCACAATGTAAAATTGTTTTTCTCATGAATTTATCCACCTCGAACATTGCATTTGCTCATTTTTTGCCATTTCTTCCTCCTAGTTTTTTTCCTTCTTTCTCTAATTTCCAAATAGGGTCCAAAAAAATTTTCCCTTCTTCTTCTAGGGTTTCCCTCTTCTCGCTAGGGTTTCAATGGGTTTCGATTATTTTCCCCTTTTTCTCGCTAGGGTTTCCCCTCTTCTACTAGGTTTTCAAGGGTTTCATATTTTCCTTTCTTCTACTAGTCTATAAAAATAAATAAAAATTACAATTTCTATTTTTTTTTCTTTTTTCCACTAAATAAATTCTTTAGAAAAGTCGAACCTTTTTTTAAATAAAAAAATTTTGTTCACAATTTCTTCACAGAAAAAAATAAAAAAATTCGTGCTTCAAGAATAATTTCTCACAAGAAAAATTTCCTTCGAAAAAAATTCAAACCATAACGAGAAGATACCTCTATCCGCTCCATCAATTAATGGTTCTACAATGGGCTCGATACTTTTTGGTTGCACTCGGTGGTTTGCTATCAAGAGGCATTTAAACTCGTTCAAACCTCGCCTCGTTGTCTGTGGGAGAATTCGAAAACTTGCATTAAAGCCCACTACTGTCCATGGGAGGAGTTTGCGTGGAAAGACAAAGCCATTGTTGTCTATCCATGCGAGATTCGGAGAGGTTGCTTCCATTGAAGGAACTCGAGGAGGACGCAGAGTCCGGGGTTTGCTCGAGTATTTTCGCTGCGAGAGAGAAATGCGGAGGGGTTTTTTGATTGAGTGCCAAGGTGGTTTGATGAGGCTGCAATCGTTGAAGGAACTCGAGGAGGAGACAGAGTCTGGGGTTTGCTCGAGTCTTTCTCTCGAGTCCAAGAAAGAAGTTGTCGCGGGGTTGTGCAAATGATTGCTTGAGTCTTGTGCAAATGATTGCTTGAGTTTGAGAAAGAAGTTCCAAGGTCTACTCGAGTCTAAGAAAGAAGTTTCCATGGGGTTGTCATCCATTAGAATCAAATCTGCTAGATTAAAAAAATCATTTCCCGAAATCGAAATCCGCTGGAGAGGATTTTTTTTTCGAAGAAAATTAAAATGGGGTCATTGTAGAACCATTAATCGACGAAGTAGACAGAGGTATTTTCGTTATGGTTTGAATTTTTTCGAAGGAAATTTTTTCTTGTGAGAAATTATTCTTGAAAACAGACTTTTTTATTTTTTTGTGAAGAAATTGTGAAAAAAAATGTTTATTTTAAAAAAGGGTTCAGGTTTCTAAAGAATCGATTTAGTGGAAAAAGAAAAAAAAATAGAAATTGTAATTTTTATTTTTTTATAAACTAGTAGAAGAAAGGAGAATCTAAAACCCTTCAAACCCTAGTAGAAGAGGGGAAACCCTAGTAGAAGAGGGGAAAATAACTGAAACCCTTGAAACCCTAGTAGAAGAGGGGAAACCCTAGAAGAAGAAGGGAAAATTTTTTGGAACCTATTTGGAAATTAAAGAAATAAGGAAAAAACTAGGAGGAAGAAATGGCAAAAATGATAAATGCAAAGTTCGAGGTGGATAAATTCACCGGGAAAAACAATTTTGCATTGTGGAAAACCGAAGGTTAGAGATTTTCTAGTGCAACAAGGGTTGCATAAAGCATTAGAAGGGGTAAATAAAAAAATAGCAAGCATGACAAATTTCGAAGTGGGAGGACTTGGATGCCCGAGCTCTTAGTACCATTCGATTATGTTTGAGCGGATGAATTTCTCTTCACTATTGTTGGATGTAATACAGTCGAAGAGTAGTGGAAAAAGACTCGGAAACATTGTATATGACTAAATCTATAACAAATAGAATCTATTTAAAAAATACATTTGTACAGATCTTCGAATGAAGGAGGGTACAAAAAATTTCAAAACATTTAAATGTTTTTAATACGCTTATTTTGTCGATTGTCGATATGGAAGTAAAAAATGCAGAAAAGACAAGGCAATAACCTTGTTGTGTTCTCTCGCGCCGAGTCATGGGACCACTTCGTAACTTCAATTAGTTTGAGCAACTGCTAATTCATTAACATTTGAATCTATTGTGGGTGCTCTCTTATATGAAGAGGTATGAAGGAAATCTAGCATTGAGACATCTGCACGAGAAGCCATGGTAGCCAAATATCGAGTCAAACGAAAGAGGGGAGAAAGCAAGAGGTTCTTCCGCATTGAAGTCAAAGGGTGCCAAGAAGTGTAAAGCAAAGTGCTGGTACTGCAATAAACTTGGACACCTCAAGAAAGATTGTTGGAAATGAAAGGATTCGGAAAACCATAACAAGGAATAAAATTAGGTTGATTGAGGTATGGTTGATGAGGTTTTAATAGCTGAAGCTCTCCCTGTTTGTAATATCTCTCAAGATTTTGAAAATTGGCTATTCAACTCTCGTGCTTCTTATCATATGAGTCTGCACTAAAGTTGGTTTACTTCATATGAAACTATAAATGGTAGTTTTTGTATTCACGGGAAATAATGCTTCTTGTTAGACTATTGGGATTGGTAATGTAAAAATTAAAATGTATGATGATACAGTTAAAATATTATCTAGTGTTAGGCATGTGCCTGATCTAAAGAAAAACTTGATTTCCTTGGGAGTTTTGGATTCAAATGGTTATAAATTTACTGAGTTCGGAATGGAGTGCTAAAAGTCTCAAAAGGAGCCTTGGTTTTTATGAAGGCTAAAAAAGAATAGAAATATGTACGGACTCAAAGGAATCACTCAAGTCATTGAAGCGATGATTGTATCGTGAAAAAGCAGAAAGAAGGTTCTCGTCTATGGCATCAACGGTTGGGTCACATGAGCGAGAAAGGTCTTTAGGTATTGATGAACCACATGTTTCTTCCCCGATTTGAAATCCTCGAAGTTGGATTTTTGTAAATATTGCGTGTTTGGTAAACAATGTAAACAAATTTTTTTAAAGATTTGAAATCATAATAGTAAACAGGGTTTTTAGACTACATTCATTATGATTTCGTGGGGGACCATCTCCTACCGTGTCTTATGGAGGTGCATTATATTTCTTAATGTTTTATTGATGATTTCTCCCAAAAATTTTGGGTCTATATGTTGAAAAAAGAAAGTCGATGTATTTAATTTTTTTCAAACAATTTAAAATAATGGTGGAAAAGAAAACAGAAAATCAATTAAATGTTTAAGAACCGAAAATGCTAGTGAATTTACATCTTTAGAATTTGAAAAATTTTGTAAGGATGAAGGGATTGTTAGACATAAAAACTATTGTTTTATACCCCTCAGCAAAATGGCGTTGCCGAACGGATGAATCGTACTCTTATGGAAAGAGCCGGAAGCATGATCGAGTAATGCTAACTTGCAAAAGGAGTTGTGGGTAGAAAAAAGTATCCACTGCTTGATATTTAGTTAACGGATCACCTTCAATTGCAATAAACTATAAAATTCTCGAAGAAGTTTGGTCGGGTCAATCTTGTGATTATTCTCATTGGAAGATTTTTGGTTGTGATGCCTATGCTCTTGTTCCTAGAAATCGACATTCAAAGTTTAGATCCAAAATCAAAATGTTGTGTCTTTGTTGGATATGATTATGCAGTGAAGGGATATAGGTTATGGGATCCTTCTTCACAAAAGATAGTCATTAGTAGAGATGTAACATTTGATGAATCTTCTCTTCTAAAATCAAATGTTGAAAAAATTTAAACGAAGCAAGTATCGCCAAATCGGAAGATTCAATTGGAGACTAAAGCTTTTCTAGAAAGTCAAAAGGAAGGAGAGAATGCTTGATGAAAAGGGTGAAGAAGCAAAGGAAACTAGAGCACTCCCATAAAAAATTCAGCAACCAAAGTCACTCTACAGAAGGTCTACAGAGGGAAAAGAAAAACACCTAAAAAGGGTATGAAGATTACTGCTTCATATTTTGCATTGATTACTGAAGATGGGGAACCTTTTTTGTTATCGTGAAGTAGTAGATGATGCAGATAGCAAGATATGGAAAAAAGGATATGGAAGAATAAATGGACTCCTTAGCCAAGAACAATACCCTGGGATCTTGTAGAACTTCCCGAAGGGAGAAGTGTTGTTGGGTGCAAATTGGTTTTCAAGTTGAAAAGGAAAGTTGATGGAAGTATCGAGAGGTATAAGGTGAGACTCGGTTGCAAAAGGGTATTCTCGGGTTGAAGGTATTGATTTTCATGAGATTTTTTCACCAGTAGTTAAACTTGTTTCTATTCCTACTGTGTTAGCACTAACTGCTTTACTTGACCTAGAGTTAGAATAGTTAGATGTTAAAACAACCTTTCTTCATGGTGATTTGGATGAAGAGATATATATGGATTAGCCAGACGGTTTTGTACAAGGTCGTAGCAGAAGATTAGTTTGCAAGCTCAGGAAATCATTGTATGGCCCGAGGAAGTCACCTAGAAATGGTACAAGAAGTTTGATTCCTTCATGGTGAGCCGAATTTTATCAAAAGTGAGTATGATCATTGTGTATACTTCAAAAAGTTTCAATGGCATATTCATTATCATGGTGTTGTATGTTGATGATATGCTTATTTCAAGCAAAAGCATGGAAGAAATCAATAGTTTAAAGGCTCGACTCTCTAGGATGTTTGATATGAAGGATCCTAGAGCAACAAAACATATCTTAGGCATGGAGATACGTAGAGACAAGAAGAATGTTAAGCTTTTGGTTATCACAATGGAAGTATGTGGAGAAAGTACTTGAAAAGTTTAGTATGAACAATGTGAAACTCGTTAATGTTCCATTAGCTTCCCATTTTAAGATTTCATTTGGATTTAAGTCCTAGAACTAATGAATAAAGAAGTATATGTCTCGTGTACCATACGAAAATGCGGTAGGAAACTTAATGTATGCGATGGTATCTACAAGACCCGACATTTCACATGCAGATGGAGTTGTCGACGGTGTTCATGGAAAATCATAGGAGAAGAACATTGGAGAGCAGTGAAATGGTTGCTTCGATATTTGAGAGGCACAAGTGATCATTGCATCGACTTTGATGGTCGTGAAGGTTTAGTCTGTAGGGACATGTGGATGTTGATTATGAGGGTGATTTGGAATAAAGGAGATCTACTACATGTTATGTGTTTACTCTCGCGAGTGGAGAAATTAGTTGGATGTCAAAGCTTCAAGAGACGATTTGCTTTGTCCACTAATGAAGCAGAATATATAGCTGCTTCGGATGCGTGTAAAGAGGAAATATGGTTAAAAGGTCTACTTGATAAGATTGGAAGGATGCGGAGAAAGTGAATGTATTCGTGACGTATCGATGCGCTATTCATTTGGTTACAAATCCAGCCTATCATAGCAAGACCAAGCACATCGATGTAAGGTATCACTTTGTGAGACATGTAATCGAAGGCTGACAAATAGTAGTTCTCAAGAAGGTCGCACACGAGAAAAATCATGCAAATATATTCATGAAGCCAATTACGTAGAGAAACTAAGATGGTGTCTCGCTTCTCTCGGCTTGTAGAAAAGATGATGAATGGGCATGGGCAAGGGATTAGGAAAATTGTTGTCAAGGTGGATTTTTTTAAAAATATGACAACAAATTGTAAATAATGTAATTTTGGGGAAATTACTTATTGAAAATTTGTTGTCATATTTTTTAAAAAATCCACCTTGACAACAATTTTCCTAATCCCTTTCCCATGCCCATTCATCATCTTTTCTATGTTTAGTGAGAGCGAGACACCATCTCAACTTCTCTACCGTAATTAGTTTTTCGTGAATATATCCGCATGATTTTCCCTGTGCGCAGGGACCTTCTTGAGAATGACTTTTTTTTTATCCAAACGGATTTGATTACGATGGATGACAGCCCCGCGGGAACTTCTTTCTGGACTCAAGTAAACCCACGGAACTTCTTTCTCGAACTCAAGCAATCATTTCCACGGCCCCGTGGCAACTTCTTCCTTCGACTCGAGCAAACCCCGGACTCTGCATCCTCCTTGAGTTCCTTCGACGGCGGTAGCCTCCTCAAACCAAAAAAAATAAACCTTGGCACTCGATCAGCCAAAACCCTCTCGCATCCTTGAAATTTTCTCTCGCAGTGGAAAGACTCGAGCAAACCCGAACTGCGCATCCTCCTCGAGTACCTTCGATGGCGGCAACCTCTCCGAATCTCTACGGACTAGACAGCAATGGCTTGTCTTTCCACACGTACTCCTCCCACGACAACAACGGGCTTTAATGCAGGGTTTCGAATTCTCCCACCGACGGCAGCGAGTTTGAACGCGTTTGAAAGCCTCTTGATAGCCAACCATCGATGCAACCAAACAAGATCAACTCCCAGTGCTCCGATACCACTTATTGAGCGAGAAATATTAAACGATAAAGAAATATAATTTATAATTGAATGAAAAAGCTGAAGGATATAAATTCATAGAAAGAAATACACGAAATTTATGTGGTAAAACTCTTGACAGGGGTGTCAAGGAAAACCTCCACTGGGGGCAAGGGATTTGGAAACTCTATTAATCCAAATGATTCTCTCGTACATTCAAGCCTCTCGGGCCATCCAATTTAACATGAGCCTATTTTTTTATTCTAACTTCATTTCGTTACTCAACCAATTAACGCGTCAATAAGTAATTTTTCCCAAAAATTACATTATTTACAATTTGTTGTCATATTTTTTAACACTAACGACTTGGGCAGGGAAGGTATGGAAGTTCAAAAATAAGATCGAGGTATTCTGAATTGGGCAGTTAGTGAGGGGTTAGTTCATATAAGGTTGATTGACCCGTGCTTCTTTATTTTTCTATGTACGAAGGCTCATCTTCAACGAACCATTTCCATAGAATCTACATGTGCTATTGTATGTCCACTCTTCATCCAATGTAAAACCTCGTCGGATCAAGAAGGTAGAACTAGGACCAGTTTAATGGTATGAAACAAAGGTATTTATTCCAAGACACGATAGAAATGTTATGAAACATGGCTATGGTCAAGACCTCAACTAATGCATCTAGGTCCCTAGCCCATCCACCAAAGAGACTATACCCCAAGGAGGCTACGAGCAAAATTCCCCGCGGCTGAGAACCAACATACAAATGACCTAGTGTCAAGCTAGTTCCTCTTATTTTCAAAGATGATGGTAGATGAACAACCATTATAGTTGCATATTTATGTAGGCTGGAGAACCAGAATACATGTCCACTCCGTCCATTTGAAATTCCTATATAGCGTAAATCTCTTTTATGCTGGATTAAATTACGCCAAATCTCCAAATATCAGTCTATAATTCAAATCACCCTTATAGTCCTTTCAACCTCTTGAAATAATTTAATTTTATTATAATATGAAGGAAAATATGAATATGAAAATTTATTTGGTAATATTTTTATTCTTTTTTGGGTTTCTTGCTTTGAACCCATTTAATTTCATTATACATGTTTTAAATGAATATCCATTTATTCTATGTTGTTTTCTTGTTTTCAAACTATTTAATTTTACAATATATTTTTTCACTAAAAAAGTTGAATATGTTTATTTTGAAATATAATGTTTTTTGGTTTAATTTGAAATTAAAAAAAAATATAGAAATTATTTTATTTTTTTGTTTTAATTGATCAAATATATCCATCACCAATAATTTTATGAATATGTCATTTTTCATCTCCAAAATTACTTGCAAGTTAGAAGTTTCTCTAATGATATTTTAGCCCAAAAAAAAAGGTTTTGGCTTAAGTTTTCATATTTTTAATTTGAAATGTTCTCACCCCCTTGAAATAATTTATTTGGTAATCATTTTATTTGTGTTGGTTGGAGCCATTTAATTTCACTATACATGTTTTAAATGAATATCTATTTATTATGTGTTGTTATCTTGTTTTCTAATTATTTAATTTTATAATATATGTTTTACTAAATGATTGTCTATTTATTATTTTTTTTAAATGTTGGATATGTTTATTTTGAAATATAATTTTTTTGGTTTAATTTGAAATTAAAAAAGTAATTAGAAAAAAAATTGATTTTTTTTGTTTTAATTGATCAAATATATCTATCATCCATACTTGTATGAATATGGAACAATGATCTAAGATGAAGAAAAGAATTTCATTTCTCTCTTTCAATCATTTTGAGAATCCTTTACTTGTATGAATATGGAAAAATGATCTAAGATGAAGAAAATCATTTTCATTTCTCTCTTTCAATCATTTTGTGAATCCTTTTGTGAAGCATGATGGAGCTTGGACTCCATTTGCTAAATTTTTGCATTAGAGGAGTATTTGAAAGGCCTAGGTTTAAGAACTATCGAACAAGTTAAAGTCTTGTATGAATATGGAACAATGATCCAAAATGAAGAAAATCATTTTCATTTCTCTCTTTCAATCATTTTGAGAATCCTTTTGTCAAGCATGACAGAGCTTGGACTCCAATTGCTAAATGTTTGCATTAGAAGAGTATTTGAAAGGCCTAGGTTTAAGAACTATCGAACAAGTTAAAGTCTTGCACATAATGACTCGAGTTCTAAAAATGAGTTGATCCAAACAGATTCGAATAACTCAAAATGAGTGCATAAAAAATTTGTAGATTTGAAAACTCCATAATTTTTGGCCATCCAACTTGTTGGCAACATCATAAGAGAGAATTGATGAGTGCATAAAAAAATTTGTCCATTTGAAATGAATAGCATAAAGCTTTTTTCATGCAAGGATTAAATTTTACCCTAACATGGTGACTTGAATTATGTAAAATACATTATTAAAAAAAAATTAATGGGTAGAGAGGTGTGAAAACAATGACTTTTTGAAGGATGTTTTGTATGTTTTGTTTTGAGATTCGTCTTCGTATTCAATTTTTTTTGGGTTGTTTGATTATTATAAATTTTTGAATTTAGCATAAGGCGTGATATTTTGTTATTTTAAAAGTTTTTTTTATTATATGTGTGAATTCAACACTCTAAGAAACCTGAAACATTAAGATGGTGGGAAATTTACAATTCAAAAAAGATATTTTATGTAGGGATGCAATTTGACTCTCACATGGTGAATTGAATGATGTAAAATACATTAGAAAAAATAATTTACTAATGGATAGAAAGGTGTGAAAAGAATGAAGGTGATTTTGTTTTGAGATTATTTTCTCTGTATTCAAATTTTCTTTTGAGTTGTTTGATTAATAAATATTTTGAAGTTTTCTTTCAGAATTTAGCAAAAACATTTTTTTTTGTTAAAATGTGATATTTTGTTATTTAAAAAGTTCTTTTGATTATGTATTTGAATTTAACACTTTGGTAAAACTAAAACATTAAGATGATAAAAAATTCACAATTCAAAATTGTGTTTTCATAAAATTTATATAAAATTTATATTATAGGTTAAGTAACATGAACCTAAAAATATGGCTTCACTCCAAAACATTTTATGAGAATACTATTTTTTCTAATTATTAAATTTAAATAGAGCTTAGAATATACTCACTAATACAATTCTACTAGCAAAGTTGTAATTTATTAATAAATACTATAACCAATCCAATAAATTTTTTTTAAACATGGAATAATCAACCACAATCCTTTTAATATTTTTTTCTTTTCGATTTAAAATGAAAATAACAATTCTTTTAATATTTTTTCTCTTTGATTTAAAATGAAAATAACAATAAAACCTAAGTATCAAATAGTAATCTACTATAGTTAGTTAACGACGTTTCTTTTTTTTAATAATTTATCTTTCATTTATATTGAAAATAACCAAAAAAAACACATGAAGTTAAACAAGAAGAAAGGCAACATTGTCTAAGTTTTATAATAAGCTTATTAAAATAGAAACATTTAAGAATTTAATATTTCTTTAATATTATTTAATTGTTATATATATATATATATATATATATATATATATATATATATATATATTAAATAATAGGTTGAAAATGCTTAGTCCTTTCACCAACTTGAAAAAATTTCACATATTTTAGTAAAGGAATATCCATTTATTCTGTGTTGTTATCTTGTTTTCCAATTATTTAATTTTACAATATATGTTTTACTAAATAAATGTCTATTTATTATTTTTTTCAAATGTTAAAAAAACAATATTTTTGAAATGTAATGTATTTGGTTTAATTTAAAATTAAAAAGAAAATTAGATTTTTTTTTGGTTTTAATTGATTAAATATATCCATCACCCATAATTGTATGAATATGGCATTTTCATCTCCAAAGTTACTTGCAAGTTAGAAGTTTTTTCTTTTGAGATTGTAGCACAAACAATTTTTGGTTAAGCTTTCATATTTTGTTATTTGAAATGTTTTTCTAGGAAAAAATGATCTAAGTTGAGAGAAAAGAATTTTCATTTCTCTATGATGCTCTCTTTCAATCTTTCTTATATTCCTTTTTTTCAAGCATAAAAAATCCTTGGAAATCTATTTAAGGATTGGTCATCAATTGGAGGACTCAAGTTGTTTAATGTTTTCTTTAGGGGAGGATTTAAAAGGCATGTTAGGGTTTCAAAGCTATAAAACAAGTAAAATTCTTTTGCATGATGATCAGTTCTAAAACGCTTTGATCCAAATGGATTGGAATATTTCCATACACTTTGGACATCCAACTTGTTTGCGACATCATAAGAGAAAACTGATGAGCATACACTTTGGAGATCCAACTTTTCCATGACATCCTAAGAGAAAATAGATGAGTGTGACCAAGAATGAATGCTCATCTTTAAGGGAAATTCGAAGAGGCCTAATTTGAAAATTACGAAAAGTATTTTCCAAAAATTTAGAGACTAATGAATGGATCCTTGATAATCTACAATGAGATTATTGCTCGATCATTTATCTCTTTCTAGTGAAGCACAAAATCCCGAAAGGAATTTAAATAAAAATTCGACGATCACCTAAGTTGGGATATGAAGGATCTCTTCCTCCAAATGAAAGAAAATATTTTTGAAAGCTATAGAAGTTCCTAAGAAATTTAATGTTAAAAATATGGTTGAAAACTCATTTGGGAAGGTCACCATTTAGATTGTTTGTGTTGTCATGCTGGGAGAAATTGTTGGTGTCTACACTCTCTTTCCAGTTAAGAGTTATACTACTCGATTATGTAATCTAGAAATTCAATTCCGAGTGGTAAAACAAGTGATTGTGGGATAAGTATGCACATTCTTTCCTATACTTGTAATTTGATTTTTCGATAGGTCTTGATAAATGGAAAAAATGGATTTTTTGTATTGTAGTGTTTTCCTTTAAAAAATGCCCCTTACAAAAGAGTCTTTCATCCAATTGTTACAATTTCAATGTATCTTCTTCTAGCAATCATGAGTGGCAAGAGGAACATCCTCCAAGGCTTCAAAAGTCCCCCATATCAACATCCAACCTATAGTTCCGGATGTTGGCAACAACTCAAGCTTGTATGAGGGACCTAAGCTTGAAGAGCATGGTTGGTCCTATAAAACTAGAGATTTTAGCCTCTCGAAAGCAACAATGGAGAAGAGATAACCCCTTTGAAATGTTTGCTTCTTAGGTAAGATTTTTGATTTTATGTTTTTTGGTCGCATTTCATAATGCGAGTTTTGGTTGGTTAGGGTTTAAATCTAGTGATTTGTTCCTTGTAGCTACATTTTTAGGTTGTCTAATTTTTTTTCTATGGTCCTTTTCTTGATTGATTTTCAAATACCCAAGTGATTTCTTTCGAGATATTGTGAATCATATTTTTTCTTTCTAGGGCCCCTATTGAATGAAATTTGGAGTCCCAATCAATCCATCCCCACATGCAATTTTTTTGAATTTTTTGATGAGGGTCAACATCTTAAACCAAGCACCGAAAGACATTATGGTTTTTTTTATGTCTAAATAGATCCTTAATATATAAATTTGATCTCACTCTGGAAGCTATAGGGTTCCAATTAATGATTGGAATTTATTTTTTTGCAATATGTATTGTCTTTGTGCTCGGTATGTGTTCTCTCATATGCGCATGTCTTCCCATGCTTAGAAGTTGGAAAATTTTATTGCCATATTATTGTTTTCGAGGCGAGCAACATAGGGAAAAAAAGGAAATTACTACGAGACTTGGTAATAAGCATCACACTATCAATAAATTAGAAGGACATTGGAGTTCCATAAATTCTAGTAATAGGGATTTTTTTAGGAATAAATTGGACTATGAGTTTGATCTATTCCTTATTTATGAGCTATGAAGGGAGGATTGTCTTCCCATGTTTTTAATATTCTACTACATCTAACATTTCTTAATGGGAATAATCGACCTCTATTGGCTCTTGAATCACATGGATTTTTTTTTGCATGGCTTTTGTGCACATCACCATGAAATTAGGTGTCAAGAATGCCTCTTGGTCAAAAATTGTATTCTTTCCAAACATGAGCTTTAAGAGGCCATGAGAATGAGAGTATTTTCAAAATCCTCACAGGAAACTCAAGAAATTATTAGAAACAAAACAGGCTCAAAGTAATCTACGGATATGCTCGTGATGAATTTTGATTATTTTGATGACTACAATCCTACTCTCTTTGGTAGTGGATATCATCAAGAGTAACAACATTAGTATCACAAAGTAGTAGTAAAGGTCATTGATTGATTGATTGATACATTTCCGTGACGGGTCGGCAAACACAAACCTCCCTCTAAACACACTTGTTATTGTCCCACATTTACGCTGAGGGTTGGAAAAACACAAACCTCCCTCTAAACACTATTGTTATTGTCCCAGTTGAGTAGGAGATGATCTAAGACTTTTCATATGGATCAGTGTTATGCCCTTATTGAGGAGTAGCAACATCCCATGACGTAAATGAATAAAGGCCCATACTTATATCCATATTGACCCCTTCCTATGATGGAGATGAATCCACTTTTATGGTTGTGGTGGAGGATTTGATTATGGAGGCCCAAGCCTCGGATGATTAGGAGCTCAAATCTGAGCTTGGGAAAAACCTCAAAAATGAAAGTGCTCAAATTGATTTGGAACATAAGCGACGGGATAGGCCTCGGCAATATGATCGCAACGCCGTGAACGACACTAAAAACCGACGTTGTATGAAGAAGTTGTTGCACTTTAAAATCGCCCAATAACCTCTAATGTTGAATGGGTATTGAAAAATTTATGTGTTGGAAATTTTTTATTTTAATTAAGGTTTAATTAATAATTTAAGTTATATATATATATATATATATATATATATATATATATATATATATATATATATATATATATATGTATATAGTAATGTTTGTATGGTTTCAAAAAAATCATATAATATATTATTATATATATATATATTTTTATTATATTTAAAACTTTATTTAAAATAAAATTAATACACACATTTATTTTAAATTTAAATTATTTTAAAAAAATTTCAAAGGTTAATATAACTGGCAACATTTAATTCAAAAGTCACGTGGGCAAATTAAAAATGGTTACATGGCACGGTATTGAATGGTCAGAGCGGAATTCAATGGGGGAGCTTTGGGCTAGCCCCCTCCCCTAACCATATAACCCTATACAACGTGACTAAAGCAGATGGCGGAAAGAACTAACAACAAACGATTACATTATTTAATGTTACGGATAAGACTACATGTGGTCACCCTCAAACTTTAATGCTAACAGAAAATTTTCTGCCGAATTTAGCGCTGGATCCTCCACTTTAGGCGGAACTCCAATTTTATCTGTAGTTAACTACAGTTGGCCCACAATTAGTGGGATTTTTGTCTAACATTGGGCAAAAGATCGTTTTTGATGATATCTTTTCGGATGGGAGATCCTTTTGGAGTGATTGGTCTCTTCGACCTTTTGGAATCAATGGAGCAGGTCTGAAATCTAACGAGAGGTCATCTTCGAGAGTTAGTTTTTAAGCATCGAAGAAGATGAAGGAGCCATCGAGGGCCTAGAAGGAGAAGGTTGTGTATTGGATCGTGTTTCTCTGTTTAAGGTAAATGAATAGGCATTATTAGCTATTTCATGCCTTTTGAATCTGTTTAGATGGTTTGCAGAGCTTGTTAAGAACTTTAGAAAGCCGAAAATCTTCATTTAAGTTCTAGAGGTTATTTTTCAAATAGAGTGTGTAGGTAAAACCGGAGCATCCAGAGGCGGTTTTTGATGAAAAAAAACTCTATATTGACTATTTCAGTCATTCTGGAACCAATGGAAGTGGTTTCAAATCATTTTTAGTACTTCTACATCTCAGGAAGTTGATATGAAGTTGTGGGAAGCCCTGGGCAAACCGTGGAGGAGAGCCATTTTTGGGGATGTTGTGCTTAATGTAAGAAAATTATCAATTGATATTTGATGTCTGATCATTATTAGATGCAAAAATAGTGGTTTCAGGAGTAGAAATAGAAATATGAGGGATTTTGTGCCATTTAGAAGCTCAGAGAAGCTTAGTGCACCAATAGAAGGATGTATGTCCATGGAAGCCTAAAGTTGTTTGCAAGAATTGGACAACCATTAAAGGGATTTAAAATGGTATTCTCATATCTTTGAATCATTTTCGTATTCATTTTGATTAAGTGTGGAGCTTGTATAAGAATTTAAGTACCTTAATCCCAAAGAGTCTAGTCATGTTGACGAAGCTCAAAGGAGATGTAGCCCAAGAGTTCGGGTGAACTCCTATATTATATCACTGTTGTGTTTTGTTATTCTATGGCTGAATTATGTTGCTGATATACATGTTAAGTTTCAAAAAAAACAAATAAACTTAAAACACATAAACAGAAGAAAAGACATACACCTCTTCCAAGCAAAAAATTTCGCATAATGTCAATTTTGAGTAAGGTCATTTTTAATTAAGTCTAAGTGTTTACTTCTATTATTTCTTTAAGCGAGTCCGTAAGAGGGCCGGGTAGCTTCTCGAATTCATCCTTTATTTGAAAGGTGACATTTCCGATAAATGCCCCTACGATCTATCTACCCGTATTAGAAATAAGAAGTTCTCACATTTTCAGATTTAAAATTTGGAGTATTTGCACTCACTTACATAAATGAAAATGGATACCTTGCACCCTTTTCAAGTACAATCCATTTTCAGATCATCGGCCCAAGCCTCAGCCTAAGCCTCGACCTGAATGAGTTCAAGGCCAATCTATATGGATATTATTATGTGGAAAATCCTAGATGGAACATATCACTCCAATATTATCAGTCTGGGTATTCTATTATAAATATGGATGAGAGAGTAAACCAAGTTATGGGAGGATAGAAGTCCTTTTTTCCTATGTTACCACCTTACGGTGTTTCCTTTGCAACATATGGTGCAATAGCTAGTTTATCTTTGAAATAATATCTAAAATTTTGAATACCCTCCCGATGATTGCTCAACGACAAAAATCAAAAAGCCCCCTAGGGAAAATTTCCAACGTAAGATTAGGTTGGTGATTTCATTAACAAAAGAGATGACAACATTTGGATACTATAAGGAATGTTAGTTAGAAATTAATAATTCAATCCATTAATTTTATGTTATTTTGCAATGTCAAAATGCAAAAAACAAGATAAATATTTTGAGTAATTAATAATTCAGTCGATTACTTTTATGTTATTTTGCAATGTCAAATTGTAAGAGTAAGATAAAAAAAATTATTCAAACAGTATTTATAAATTTAACGAGTGATTTTGTTCGAAAATTATTTAGCTTCATTTAGTTATGTGTAATTTTTTAAAATTATAATTGTTAGTTTTTTATTTATCTCATTTTTTTAATAAAATAGTTATGCAAATATTAATTTTGCAATTTATAAATTATGGCTTTTTCCATCACAATCAAAGACCAATTTTACAAATTATATCAACGTTTTCACAAATATTTTTTAATTTAGGTTTAAAGATCATAGCGGATCAAATTTTCCACCTATTCCCCACTTTGAGATTCACAACTACCTTATTACAAAGACTAGGCAAAGGTATAAATCTCTGGGATCGATCTACATTGTTGCACTCCATAACTTCTTAAGCTATTGCAAGAATGTTGGATTGATCTCCATGGTGGAAATTCCACCATTTTTAAACATAGACTCACCCAACCTATATTGGCACTCAATACAATGGAATAAGGAACAATTATGTCTATTATTCCACTATGGCCCCTCTCATAATCCTACCATAATGTGAAAAATAAATTCATCTTGTCAATATCTTAAGAATAAAATTATTATATATACTTTATTGGATAAAAAAATCATGGTTTTTTAGGTCAACATTGATGTATGGATCCTATGGTTCTTTTTAAATTTTTTGAGGATTCCTCATTGTAACATATAAAAGTTGAGCAAGATGAAGGTTCATTTGGCTAGGGCCATGGTGTAGACTAAATTAGCTACATTTAAGTTAAAAGATAATATATATATATATTAGGCTAGTTTTTTCTATGGTTGGAGTTATCTAGGGTAGATCACCATGTACATGATCCATGTGTGTTATTGTTATGTATGATTTGTTATCATTTAAAGAAAAATTACCAACTTAACAAGAACTCATACTTAGTTCTCTTTTCATGCTAATTTTGAAAAGCGTTGATTCAACGTCAATTTTTTTTAGCATATTTTTTGACACTTTAAATTAGTATGGACATTTTTTTTAAAATATTAGTGATTTTCATGCCGATTTTTGAAAAGTGTTGATGTAGCATCAACTCCTTTTTGGGCTTCTTTTTCATATTTTAAATTAAGTATGGATAAAAAATTTAAAATGTTGGTGATTTCACATTGATTTTGAAAAAGTGTTGATGCAACGTCAATAGTTATTGAGGGTATATTTTTCAAACTTTCAATTTTATTATATCTTATGTATGTACAATTTTTTTTTAAATGTTGGTTATTTAACCATTTTTTCAAGTTGTTTTTTTTCTTTGTTTTATTACATTATGTTTTTTTTTCAACTGTGCTGCAATATCTATTTAAATGAAATTTTCAAACTAAAGAAAATATAATTTTAAACAATTCCAAAAAATTACACATTTTCATATAGATATAATTAATAAATTAAATAGAAGCAAGTTGAAAAATAACAAATTTTATGTCCAAACATAATAATAACCACAAATAAATCAATCAATCAATCAAAATAACAAATTATAGATATATATATATATATATATATATATATATATATATATATATATTCAAATATGAAACAAAATTAAATCATTATCTTAGTAAAAAAACAAAACAAATTCAAAAAAATAAAACTAAATTTAGAAAATATATATATATATATATATATATATATATATATATATATATATATATATATATATATATAAACAAATATTATACAAACTTTTTAAAAATAAATAATAAATAACATTTTAAAATATAAATCTAGAAAATTTAATAAAATATAAAAATGATTAAAAATAAAATCTAAAATAATAATAATAATAAATATAAATAAATAAATAAATAAAAACATAAAAAATAAAATTCAAAAAACAACATTGGGTGGACCCACCCCAATAGCGATGTCAAAGGGTCAGTTGGCTAGTGGCAAGTGTTGCCAATGAGTAGTTCTTGGCATTGTGGTCGGGGCAACAAGGTTAATTCTCGGAATCGGCCCCTCGCCCAATGCAATGTGTAGCTAGTGCGTTTGAGTCGAGGGATCGATTCTAGGAATCGACCCACTCGCCTCAATCGTCGCACTCGAAGGACCTTCTACAAGTGACGGGGAGCGGTGTTTTGTTGCTCCTACACGATAGGGGCCCCTTAGTGTCATGGTTGGGGCAAAAATATCAACTCTCGCTTAAGGGGCACACAACTAGAGACAGGGAGTAGCGTTGCCACTCTTGCCACACATCATGGGGCCCTTATCCGTCGTTATCGAGGAAAAGTGCACCAAAAGTGTGTTTATATTTTATTTTGTTTTTATTTTTTTTATGTTTTTTTTCTTTCTTTTTTTTCTTTTTATGTTTTTTTTTCTTGAATTTTTTTTGTGTTTTTTAATTTTTTTTAAATATATTTTCTTTTATGTTTTTTTAAGTAGAGTATTTTTTATGATTTTTTTTCATATATTTTTTCTTTATTTAATTTTTTTGAATTATCTTATATTTTATTATTTTTTCTATTTTATATTTTTATAATTTTAATTGGTTTTTTTAATATATTTTTAAAAGTGCACAATATATTTTAATTTTTTTTATTGATTTTTTTAATGTTTTAATTTTTTTATATTTTTTTTTCTAGAGTTAAGGCTTCTCCGAGTGGAACAATTTTGGTTTGACATTTCCATATTGATCGCAGTAAAAATTTATGTCTAGCGAGCAAATGAAGTTTTATTTTTATTTTTTTATTTAATTTCATCTATTTATCTATTTATTTATCTTTTACTTTTTTTTGTAGGGTTTGTTTTGATGTTGCACTAGCAACCCTAAACCCCTAATATGTGTCAATTTGATAATTGATTTTTAAGTTTTTGTTACAATGGATTAAATCTTTGTCCACTATGTGTCAATTTGATGGCTGGTTTTAAAATTTTCATTATGATGGGTAAATATTTCCCCCATTATGTCAATTTGATGGTTGGTTTTAAATTTTTCATTATGATGGGTAAATTTTGCCCCCACTATGTCAATTTTATGGTTAATTTTTACATTTTTCGTTTCAATGTGTCAAGTTGTCTTAGGCTAAGATTTTAAAAAGAGTTATACTTTTTAACATTTGGTATAATGACTCTTTGATTTAGGTATTCATTTTTAAAGGTTTTTTTTAGATATGATATTTGGTCTCCAAATATTTTTGAAGTTTCTAATCTTTTATAGTCATAATATTTGGATTTAATTCCGAAGTTGAACAATGTCCCCACGCCCTCCCCATGCGGTCACACATGTTACTAGCCTCAACACCATAAATAATTAATATGGAAACCTCCACACTCTTGGTG
This sequence comes from Pinus albicaulis, assembly GCA_034641835.2. Lineage (NCBI taxonomy): Eukaryota > Viridiplantae > Streptophyta > Pinopsida > Pinales > Pinaceae > Pinus > Pinus albicaulis. The sequence goes on along the minus strand of JAXQQM020058388.1, from coordinate 234,128 downwards.
TTTTTCTATCTAGCGTTTTGTCGCCGCACCCTTTTTTTCCCATCTCCATATTTGCTCTAGGATGGAGTGTGCCATTTTTTTCTCATGCGGGATCCTAGTTGTTTGGTGATATTTTGACGAAAAGACCCAATCCCCCCCCTCACTTAAACCCCATATCCTTCATTCCATCGCAATGAGGATAATTGGAAGCTATATTACAGACTCGAGGGAGAATATGTTGGGAAGGAGAGCTCTCTAGTGGTGGGTTAACAATAGAAGCTAGTGAAAAATATCGAGATTAAGCATGTTATTAGCGATTCGATAGAAAATATTTTGACCACAAAAATAACTAATAAAAAATATTCCCTGTAGGTGGCACGAGTCGAGGAAGGTTTCTCTCGCTATAATTCGAGTTGTTTTGGTCCCTCTCGGGTCCCCTTCATTCATAGAGCTCTCTCCCATTAATTTATTTTTTATAGATGTTCACAGATCAATCTTTCTAGTTAGCTTGGGATCCACTCTCCTCACTTCATTTTTCCTTGTTTCGGTTTTTACTTATTACTCTTCCATTTATTCTCACCACTTTTTGGATTTTCCTAGCATTAGGTTTTGTCCTTCTCTAGGCTCCATGCCAAGGTAGAGAATGCACCTAAGGCACGAGTTTTGGGTTGTGGCTCCTCGGGTAGACCCAAAGCCCATCCTCAAGCCTAGTTCATCGCTTAAATTTACCACTCTATCACTCCACTCAAAGTTCAATATGAAATTCAATAATTGGAAGATTTGACCATGACGGTACACGCGTATTCGGTATTCGAAATTCAAGTTGATGTTGATGTTCGGGGTCCCAAACCCTAACCACACCAGGGGACGAAGGAACCAATATTTTAACTCTATAACCCTTCATTGGTAAATGAAAACTCTACTAGGTCATGTCCTCCAAGAGAAACACAAGGACTATGATGAGATTATAGCATGCCTTAATGACATCCACTGGATTCAATTCCATCAACACTCTCATTTGGTCAACCTAGGTACTAGGCTGTCCCATACCGAGGGACATCTTTAGTGTGGGTGTCAATCTCCAACATGCCTAAGAGCATAAGATCCAGCCCCGACAACATCTTCAATTGAATGATACATACACAAGTCTTATGTTTTATGTTTCTATTTAAGTTTTTTCTTTTTATTGAGAAGCTACAACTATGGTTGGTCAAATTTGGATACTAGGTTGTCCCATACTGAGGGACATATTTAGTGTGGGTGTCAATCTCTAACATGCCTACGAGCATAAGATCTAGCTCCAAAAACATCTTCAATTGAATGATACACACACAAGTCTTACGTTTTATGTTTCTATTTAAGTTTTTTTTTCATCGATAAGCTACGACTATGGTTGGTCAAATCCACCTAGCGGATTGTATGTAACAATTTTGATTATGAAGCAGTAAAAAATGTCTAGATGTAGGGTAGTTTAACACATAATTTAAATCTTGATCATTTTGATAAACATAAAATTAGTAGAAAGTCTCCACTATTTTTGTTGTGATTTCCTTTGCAACTGAACCATAACATGGAAAACTACATGCTAAATTTTGTATGCCAAATTTATAATATAATAGAAAGTAAATGTGCGATACTTACCATTTAATGCAATTCATAAACATCCAAATGAAAATAATCATTTGTAAAACTAATTGTATATGACGAAATTTGATTACTTTTTATTGATTGAATTTATGAAGAGTTCAATTTTATTATGTCAATGTCACACAAACTCAAGTAAAAAAATAAATTATTTTATTTTTTTGAAACTAATAAAAGGAATGAGCATAAATTTTTTGATTCATGATTTTTTATGCCATAAGGCGTTCCCTCTCGGAAAAAGCTCTCATGGATGCCACTCTGCACCACTCTATACCGTTACATCTGTTGTTAGACGATTGAACCATCGCTTACCATCAGATGATACCATAACCGTCTCATGACTCTGTTGTCCGATGGATCAATATCCGTCTCACACGTAATTAACGGGCATTAATGATTTAGGCTATGTTTATTTTATAACCTGGAAACTACCCTAATTCTTTCTTCTATTCTCAAAACGCTAATGTAATCATTCTTCATCTTGAATAGTTTGAACTCAACGAGTTCTTTTTAGGTAAGCTAGCAAGCTTAGAATGTGTAGGTAGGGATTTTGGTAAGAATGAGGAATCAGGTCTAACATATTGGGTAGCATTATAAAGAGGGTATGAAAGGTCAATATCAAACGAGCTCTAACGGATTGGGATCTAACGACTTGGGCAGGAAGGTGGGGAAGTTCACAGTAAGATCGAGTTATTCTGAATTGGGCAGTTAGTGAAGGGTTAGTTCATAGAAGGTTGATTGACCTGTGCTTCTTTATTTTTCTGCTTACGAAGCCTCATATTCAATGAACCATTTCCGGGCAGAATCTACACATGCTATTGTATGTCCACTCTTCATCCAATGTAAAACTCGTTGGATCAAGAATGTAGCACTAGGACCAGTTTAATGGTACGAAACAAAGGTAGTTCAAAGACGCGATAGAAATTTTCTGAAACATGGCTATGATCGAGACCTCAAGGAATGCATTTAGGTCCCCAACCGAGCCACCAAAGAGACTAGACCCCTTAGGAGGCTACGAGCGATTCATGCGGCTCGGAACCATCGTACAAATGATTGAGTGTTAAGTTGGTTCCTCTTATTTTCAAATATTTTTGTTGAATTTAAATTCAACCTGCAGCAACACAGAGAAGGACAAACGTCGAAGGAATTCTTCGCTACACGCTAACCATAAATTAAAATTCGCATTTAATGAATTTCTGCAAATTGTTGTTTAATATCTCTGCAACAAATCTGCTTTCGAACATTGATAAGATTGTGGTTTCAAATCACGCAACCTGTAAAACTTCAATGTTGTCCTTACCGTCTCTTAAATTTCGCAACCACCACATTCAAAGCTCGTAAATTCACCGCCATATTTTTTGATTGATTGAAAGGGCCACATTGAGTAAATATATTGAATCGCGTTGGTTTTGAAGCTTACGTTAGCAAGAAAAAATCTGGACCTCGAACTTTTATAGGGTGGATTTAATTTGGAATTCGCATAACACTTTGGGCCTACGATCGACATCCCATTTTGGAACGTGAAAACCCTTTTTTTAGTAGAGTTTGATTTATGTTTGAAGTCCGTGAAAGTTTCATGAAGTTTTTAAAAAAACCTTCGATAAAGAGTTTTATATATATATATATATATATATATATATATATATATATATATATATATATATATATATATATATATTTATATATATATATGTAGTGTTTTATTTTTAAAAGTTATGACTGCGGAAAGTTTTTAAAAGGCACTGAAAGCCAAAACAAAAAAGGGCCGTGAATGTAATTTTTAATTAGTGTGTAAATTTTTTATTTAAAACACACACAACAATAGTGTGTATAAAAGGTGAAAGACAGATTGTAAATTTTAAGTTTTTACACACGACAGAGTGCAAAAGTTTGAAGTGCACAAAGCAGCGCGTTTGTTTGTTTGAAGAAGTGAAGCAGGTATTTTCTGTGTGAGACGAGAGAAGAGTTTTGCTTGGCACTATGTCTTGTAACAGTCCCAAAGCATCTTGTAATTCCTCATAGAGGAAGAAGTTTTTTTTTGTAATAGATTTTTATAGTGAATGAAATAGTTTGTTTTCATGTGTTGAACTCGTCTCCCTGTGAGTGAAATTTGTTTATATTTCTCCGTGTTGAAGAGAGAGTTTTATTCTCCATTTATTATTCCGGAATTTTCAAATATTCCAACATGGTATCAGTAGCTAGTTTAGGCTCTTTGAAGGTTTCAAAGAAGTTTGAAGAAGAATAAGACTTGTTGCGATGATTTCTCCAGTAGTGTGAAAAGCTTAACAGAGATCAAAGTTCATGTATTTCTCAAAGATAACAAAGTTGTGTTCGGTTTAAGAGAAATGGGTTCGACCAAGTACGAGGGAATCGAGTCTTGGAAATATGCAACTTCCACAATTTAATGGAAAGAATTATGATTATTGAGCCATTACCATGAGAGCCTGTTTGTTTCACAAGACCTATGGGAACTTGTAGAAGATGGTTTTACGGAAACCGACCGATGAGCTGAGCTTTCAATGCCTTAAGTCAAGCGAGAAGGATTTATTGAAGAATAATAGGAAGAAAGATGCTAAAGCTCTCTTCTTATCGTATCAGACTCGTAAGTGAGAGTGTGTTTCCAAGGATAGCGTAGCTGGCAAGAAATCCAAGGAGGCATGGGAAACTTTGAAAGTAGCCTATCAAGGTATGGAGAAAGTTAAGACAACAAAACTTCAATTGCTCTGAGAAGAGATTTTGAAACTCTTTTGCATGAAAGAGTCGAGATAATGTAAAAACATTTTTTTACACATGTGATTGGGATTGTAAATCAGATAAGATCCCATGGATAAACTCTTGAAGAAAGAATGATTGTGGAGAAACTTTTGAGATGTTTACCCTCAAAGTTTGATGTAATTTTTACCACCATAGAAGAGACCAAATATCTCTCACAGTTCACAGTGGATGAAATTCATGCCTCACTAATAACTCATGAGCATAGATTAAGCGAGAGATGAAACCTCATCTCTTGAACATGCCTTCAAAACCCGGATGACTTCGAGAAGAGGAAGAGGTCAAGGAAAAGGAAGAGGAAGAGGCGAGAAGCTAGAACAAAGGTGGAAGGAACAACCCTTCACATTCACATGAAAGGAGCAACGATCAAAATCGAGCCATGGCCAATGCTGACATTAGCAAGGTGGACATCAACACCAACATGCTCATGGACAAAGGTATGAAAAATCCAATGTCCAATGTTATTATTGCAAAAAAATATGAGCACTATGCCAATGAATGTAGAAAGAAGCAAAATGACATGAAAAATAAGCGAATGCTAATGTAGCAAAAGAAGAAAAGAACCCAAGTAATGTGTTGTTAGCTTGTAATGTAGCACAAGACGAGAGAAGATGATGTTTGGTTCTTAGATTCGAGATGTAGTAATCACATGACTGGAAATAGAGCAATGTTTGCTAATCTAGATGAAGAAGTAAAATCGAAGTGACCACGAGGGACTGATACTAAAATCTCTATAAAAGGAAAAGACGAGATTAGTATTAGAGCAAGAAATGGCGAGCGAAATTTGTTCCCTGATGTGTATTATGTACCGAGTCCGAAGTGTAATCTTTTGAGTGTTGGGCAGACTCGTAAACAAAGGTTACAATGTAGTATTCAAAGATGATGTGTGCACAATAAAATATATACCTCCAAGAAAGAAAATTATTGCTGAAATTCAAATGACCGACGAATAGAATGTTTCCACTCAAGCTCAACATTAACTTGAAAGGAAAAGGAAAAAGCATAGCAATCAGTAACACAAGAAACCTTTCGGAAAGAAGCGAAAGTTGTAAATTGGTTATGGCACCTAAGATTTGGACATCTCTAATTTCGGAGGATTAAATTTGATGCACGGAAAAAGGAATGGTAAGAGGTTTGCCATTGATTGAGAAGCCTCGACGACTATGTGAAGGTTGCATTCGAGAAGGCAACACGAGAGAAAATTTTCCTTCGGGGAAAAGCATAAGGGCAAAAGCACCCTTAGAGATCATTCACTCGGATTTATGTGGGCCGATGCAAACAACATCAGTTTTAGGCAGCAATTACATGCGCGACCTTCATAGATGATTTCATAAGAAAAGTGTGGGTTTATTTCCTAAAATATAAGAGTGAAGTCTTTCGTGAAATTTTTTCCATTTTAAAGCTCTTGTAGAGAAACGGAGCGGGCCGCACATTAAAGTTCTCGAACCGATAGAGGAGGAGAATATATATCAAAGGAATTTCGATGTTTTTGCAGAGAGAATGGCATTCACAAGCAGTTTACCACAAGGTACACACCGCAACAAAATGGAGTTGTCGAAAGGAAGAATCGAACCATAATGGAAATGGTGAGAAGTATGCTAAAGGCAAAACACTTTCCGAATGAGTATTGGGCGGAAGCAACAAAGCTGTGACTGTGTATATTTTAAATAGATGCCCCACAGCAGTGATGAACAAAGTTCCGGAGAAGCGTGGAGTGGCAGAAAACAGGGGAGTCACCCACATGAGAGCTTTTGGATGTGTGGAATATGCACATATTCCCGAAAAGTTGAGAAAGAAGTTGGATAGTAAGGGGGAGAAGTGCATTTTTCCTTGGATATTGTAAAGATTCCAAAGGATACGGATTGTATAACCCATCCACAAAGAAGTTTGTCATAAGCGGAGATGTGCAATTTATTGAAGAGGAAGCATGGGATGGAAGCATTGAGAAAAACAATCAATGTTAAAAGTTGTTTATCTCATGATGAAGATGAGGAAGATGTAGTTGAAATTAACAACTCATCAATAGAACAACCTCCACCAACACAGGGGATAGTAAGGGACGCCTCAAGCGGCGGTAAGAACACCCTTGAGAAGAAGCGGGAGTGCATCACCCCAGCACACCACATGGGGCGAGAATTGAGTGCTTCATCAAGCATGATTACACCAAGTGAAAGAGGAACAAAGTTCAGAAGTATTAGAGAAATCTATGAGTAGGGAGCAAAAAACGAAGGTATGAATTCCCTATTTGCTTTGTATTGTCAAGTTGATGATCCTATTCATTTTGAAGATGCTATTAAAGATAGAAAATGGATAGAAGCTATGGATGATGAAATTAATGCCATAGAGAAGAACAAAACATGGGATTTGGTTGATCTCCCGTAAGGTAAAGAAGTCATTGGAGTTAAATGGGTCTATAAGACCAAGAGTAATGCTCGAAGGAAAAATAGAAAGGCATAAGGCCGAGACTTGTTGTCAAGGGTTATAAGCGATAATCATGGGATAGATTATGAAGAAACTTTTGCCTTGGTTTCTACAATGGAAACCATGAGAGCATTGTTGTCCATATGCAGCACAAAACAAATGGAAAGTATACCAGATGGATGTAAAATCTGCATTTTTTAAATGGAGTTTTTAATGGAAGAAGTATATGTGGAACAGACCTTTGGGATATGAGAAGAAAGGCCAAGAGCATAAAGTACGCAGAATTGAAGAAAGCTCTTTATGGGCCGAAGCAAGCACCAAGAGCATGGTATAGTAGGATAGACTCCTATCTACTAGAAAATGAATTTGAAAAGTGCGGGGGAGAACCCACCCTCTACATCAAAGAAAAATATGGTAAATTGTTTATTGTTGTTTTATATGTCGATGATTTAATTTTTACAGGTAATGATGATTACCTTGTTGAAAATTTTAAAACAATCATGAAAGATGAATTTGAAATGACTGACATGGGTTTGTTGAGATACTTCTTAGGAATAGAAGTGGAACAAAATGAAAAGGGATTTTTATATCTCAAGCAAAGTATGTGAATCAATTTTTAGAAAGATTTAATATGCAGGAGTGCAAGTCGCAATTACTCCCACAATAATGGGATTGAAACTGAGTAAGGATGACAACAGCAAGGAGTTTGATCCAAGTTTATATAAAAGCATAGTTAGTAGCCTCATGTATTTGACTGCAACTACACTAGATATAATGCATGTTGTTAGTTTAATTTCCAGATTTATGGAGAAGCCAAAAGAAGCACATTGGCAGGCAGCAAAGAGAATTCTAAGGTATGTTAAAGGCACAAAAGGATTTGGTATTTTGTATACTACTTCAGATAATTCAGAATTAGTTGGATACACTGACAGTGATTGGGTTGGAAGTGTAGATGATCAAGAGCACTTCCGGTTATGTATTTCACATGGGTTCGGGGACCCATTTCATGGGCTTTCTAAGAAACAGACCAATTGTGGCATTGTCTACGAAAGAGGCGGAATATGTAGCGCTACAGACGAAGACAGCAGACAAGCGGTTTGGATGAGGAGAATGTTGAGAAGTTTGTGCCAAGAGCAGGACAAAAGGCACAGTGATTTATTGTGACAATAGCTCACCTATTGCATTGTCTAAAAATTCGATTTTTCATAAAAGGACAAAGCACATTGACACCGAGTTTCACTTCATACGTGAATTGGTTAACAATGGTGAGATAGTCTTGCAACATTGCGAGATGCAGTAGGATCAATTTGCGATATTCTCATCGCAGCCACTTGTGCATAAAAGCTTTGAACATTTCGGGAAATGCTCGGGTATGCGAGAAAAACCCATAGTTGAAATTTAAGGGGGAGTGTTGAATTTAACTTCAACCGCAGAGCAACGTAGAAGAAGGACAAACACTAAAGGAATTCTTCGCTACACGCTAACCATGAAATTAAAATCTGCATTTAATGAAGTCCGTATATTGTTGTTTAATATATCTGCATATAGCCGCCCGAACATTGATAAGATTGTGGTTTCAAATCACGCAACGAGAAAACTTCAATGTTGTCCTTCACCGTCTCTTAAATTCTGCAACCACCACATTCAAAGCTCGCAAATTCACCGCAGTATTTTTTGATTGATTGAAAGGGCCACGTGGAGTAAATATATTGAATCGCATTGGTTTTGAAGCTTACGCCGACAAGCGAAATACTGATCCGAACTTTTATAGGGTGGATTTAATTTGGAATTCGCATAACACTTTGGGCATGCGCATCGACATCCCATTTTGGAATGCAAAGACCCTTATTTCAATACATTTTGATTTATGGTTGAAGTCCGTGAAAGTTTCATGAAGTTTTTAAAAAAAACTTCGGTAAAAGTTATATATATATATATATATATATATATATATATATATATATATATATGTAGTGTTTTATTTTTAAAATTTATGCTTTGGAAAGTTTTTAAAAGGCCATAAAGCGAGAGGGATCGTGAATGTAATTTTTAATTATCGTGTAAATTTTTATTAAAAAAACAAAAAAACACAACAACAATGCGTGATAAAAGGTAAAAGACGAGAATGTAAGTTTTAAGTTTTTACACACAGAAAGTGTAAAAGTTTGAAGTGCACAAGAACGCATTTGTTTATTTTGAAGAAGTGAACATAGTATTTTCTCGTGTGAGACAGAGAAGATTTTTGCTTGGCATCGTGTCTTGTAACAGTTCAACATCTTGTAATTCCTCATAGAGGAAGAATGTAATAGATTTTTACAGTGAATGAAATAGTTTGTTTTCAAAGTGTTGAACTACGTCTCTTGTGAGTGAAGTTTGTTTATATTTCTCTCGTGTTGAAGAGGAGAGTTTTATTCTCCATTTATTATTCTGGAATTTTCAAATATTCCAACAATTTTGGTAGCTGAACAACCGCGAGAGTTGCATATTTATGTGGTTGGAGAACCGGAATACATGTCGACTATGTCCATTTGAAATTCCTGTATAGCATAAAAGAGATTAAATGACGCCAAAACGCTAAATCTCCTCTATAATTCAAATCACCCTTATAGTCCTTTCAGGGTGAAATATGTTTCACTAAAAGATATGTTTCACTAAAAGAATGTTTATTGATTCTATTTTTAAAATGTTGAATATGTTTATTTTGAAATATAATGTTTTTGGTTAAAAAGAAATTAGAAAATAATTTTTTGTTTTAATTAATCAAATATATCCATCACCGGCATTTTCGTCTCCAAAATTTCTTGCAAGTTGGAAGTTTCTCAATAAGATTTTAGCCAAAAAGAAAAAAAAAAATCCCAAGTTTTCATATTTGGTTATTTGAAATGTTCTCACCCCTTGAAATATTTTATTTGGTAATTATTTTATCTGTGTTGGTTGGAGTCATTTAATTTAGCTATACATGTTCCAAAATGAATATCCATTTATTATGTGTTATCTTTTTTCTAACTATAATATATGTTCTACTAAATGAATTTCTATTATGTTTTTAAAATGTTGAATATGTTTATTTTGAAATATAATGTTTTTTGGTTTAATTTGAAATTAAAAAATAAATTAGAAATTTTTTTTGGTTTTTTTTAATTGATCAAATATATTTATCATCCATAATTGTATGTATATGGCATTTTCATCTCCAAAATTACTTGCAAGTTGGATTTATCCAATATCATTTTAGCAAAAACAAAATCTATTTGTTAAAATTTTATATTTTCTTATTTAAATGTTTTTATATTTTGTTATTTGAAATGTTCTTCTTGAAAAAAATGATCTAAAAATGAAGAAAAACATTTTCATTTCTCCAGTTGCTAAATGTTTACATTAGAGGAGGATTTGAAAGGCCTTGATTCAAGAAATATTAAACAAATTAAATTCTTGCACATGATGGTCAGTTCTAAAATGTGTTGTTCCAAATGGATTAGCATAACTCCAACTTTGGTATAACTCCATAATATTTGGACATCCAACTTGTTGGCAACATCATAAGATAAAATTGCATAAAAATTTGGAGATTTGAAAATTCCATAATTTTTGGACATCTATCTTGTTGGCAACATCATCGGAGGTGCATAAAAAAATTGTCATTTTGAAATTGCATAAAGCTCTTTTATGCAGGGATGCAATTTTACCTTCACATGCTCGACTTGAATTATGTCAAATACATTATAAAAAATTTTTTTACTAATGGGTAGAGAGGTGTGAAAACAATGAATTTTGGAAGGTAGATTCCTCTCTCTGTATTCAAATCTTTTTTTTGGGTTGTTTGATTATTGCAGATTTTGGATTTTTTCGTTTGGAATTTAGCATAAGATGTGATATTTTATTAATTGAAAATCTCTTTTTATTATATATGTGAATTCAAGACTCTAAGAAACTTGAAAAATTAAGATGGTGGAAAATTCACAATTCAAAAAGCTATTTTATGTAGGGATGCAATTTGAACCTTACATGGTGATTTGAATTATGTCTAAATACATTAGAAATTTTTTTGCTAATGGTAGAGAGGTGTGAAAACAATGACTTTTGAAGGTGGTTTTGTTTTGAGATTCCTCACTCTATATTCAATTTTTTTGAGTTGTTTCATTATTAGAGATTTTGGAGTTCTGTTTTGGAATTTAGAAAATAAATAAATAAATTAAGACATGATATTTTGTTATTTGAAAAACTCTTTTTATTATATATGTGAATTCAATTTTTTTTGGGTTGTTTCGTTATTAGAGATTTTGGAGTTCGTTTTTTGGAATTTAGAAAAAGCTTTTTTTGTTGTTTAAGACATGATATTTTGTTATTTGACAAACTCTTTTTATTATATATGTGAATTCAACACTTCAAAAAACCCCGAGATATTAATATGGTGGAAAATTCACAATTCAAATTTGTGTTTTGAAGTGAAGTTATATTTTTATTTTCAAATTGCTCAAATTATAATAAAGAACATTTTATGATAATACTACTTTTTTCTAATCACTAAATTTAAATAGAACCTTAAAATATACTCACTAATCCAATTATACTATCAAGATTGTAATTTATTAATAAATAGTATAGCTAATCCAACATTTTTTTTAATAATTTCTATTTGATTTAAAACTGAAAATAAATAACAAAAAAAACTTAAGTTTCAAATAGTCCTCTACTATAGTTAGTTAACCAAGTAATAATTTTGTCTTTCATAATTGAAAATAACAAATAACCACATAAACATGAAGAAGAAAGGCAACATTGTCTAGATTTATTATAAATTTAATAAAATAGAAACATTCAAACATATAATATTTTTTTTAATATTATTTAATTATTTTTTACTTTGTTTTTAAACATGATAGATTTATCTTCTTAACGTTAGTGGATATATATATATATATATATATATATATATATATATATATGAAAATGTTTAGATCCCCTTTACCACCATGAAACAATTTCACTATAATATAGAATAAAATATGAATATGCAAATTTATTTGGCAATCTTTTTTATTTGTGTTGAGTTTCCGGCCATACTATTTAATTTCACTATACATTTTTTAGTAAAGGAATATCCATTTATTCTCTGTTGTTATCTTTTTTTTCTAGTTATTTAATTTTATAATATATGTTTTTCCTAAATGAATGTGTATTTATTATGTTTTTTCAAATGTGAAAAAAAGTTTATTTTGAAATAGAATGTTTTTAGTTTAATTTGAAATTAAAAATAAATTATAATATTTGATTTTATTTTTAATTGATCAAATATATTCATCACTCATAATGGTATGAATATGGCATTTTCCTATTCAAAGTTACTTGCAAGTTAGAAGTTTTTCTATTGATATTTTTAGCAAAAAACAGTTTTTGGTGAAGCTTTCATACTTTTGTTATTTGAAATGTTCTTCTGGGAACAATGATCTAAGTTGAGAGAAAAACACTAATTTCTCTACGTCGCTCTCTTTCAATCAATTTTCTATTCATTTTTGTCAAGCATGAAAAAACTTTTGAAATCTATTCAAGGATTTACCATCAGTCGGAGGACTCAAGTTGTTGAATGTTTTCTTTAGAGGAGGATTTAAAAAGGCCTGTTAGGTTTTCGAGCTATCAAAGCAAGTTAAATTCTTGTGGATGATGGTCATATAAAGCTTGTTGATCCAAATGGATTGGAATAACTCCATATGCTTTGGACATCCAACTTGTTTGCGACATCATAAGAGAAAATCGATGAGTGCGACCAAGAAGGAATGCTCGTCTTTAAGGGAAACTCCAAGAGGCCTAATTTGAAATATTACTAAAAGTATTTGCCAACAATTTACATGTACCAATGAATGGATCCTTGATAATCGCAATGAGATTATTGCTCGATCATTTCTCGCTTTAGTGAAGCAAAAAATCCCTAATGGAATTTAAATAAGTAAAGTCGACGATCACCTTAACACCAAGAAATAAGTTGGGATATGAAAGATCTCTTCCTCGAAATGAAAATAAAATCTTGTGGAAGGCTATAGAAGATCCTAAAACATTTAATGTTAAAAATACGGTATGAAAAACTCATTTGGGAAGGTCACTATTTAGATTGTTTGGGTTGTCATGCTAGAGAAATTGTTGGTGTGTACACTCTTTTTCAGAGTCAAGAGTAACACTAGTCGATTCTCGTAATATAGGAGTTCAATTCTAGTGGTCAAACAAGTGATTGTGGGATAAGTATGCTCATTCTTGCCTATACTTGTAATCTCAACAGTCTTTAACAAATGGAAAAAATGTATTTTTGTATTGTAGTGTTTTCCTTTTAAAAATGCCCCTTACTAAAGAGTCTTGCATCCAATTGTTACAATGGCAATGTATCTTCTTCCCGTAATCATGAGCAGCAAGAGGAACTTCCTCCCAGAGCTTCAAAGTTCCCCCATATCAATGTCTAATCTATAGTTCCATATGTTTCGGTAAAAACCCAAGCTTGTCCAGAAGAGCCCAACCTTGAAGAGCATGGTTGGTCCTATAAAACTAGATATTTCCAGCTTTCTTTGAAAGCAACAATGGAGAAGAGACAACCTCTTTGAAATGTTACTTCTGTGTAAGCTTTCAATTATATGTTTTTTTTCCGCATTTCGTAATGCAATTTTTTGGTTGGTTAGGGTTTAAATCTAGTGATTTGTGTCCTTGCAAACTACATTTGTAGGTTGTCTATTTTTCTCGATTGATTGTCAAAGACCCAAGTGATTTCTTTTGCAATTGTGAATCATCTTTTTTATTTCTGGGATCCCTATTGAATTAAATTTGGAGTCCCAATCAATCCATCCCCCAAATGCAATTTCTTTAATTGTTTTATGAGGGTCAACATCTTGGACCCAGTAGTGAAAGGCCTTAGGGATTTTTTTTATTTTTTTAATCCAAATAGATCCTTGATATATAATTTTGATCTCACTCGGGAAGCTATAGGGTTCAGACTAATGATTGGAGTTTATCCTTTTGCAATATGTATTGTCTATGTGCTCGTATGTGTTCTCTTATACGCACTTGTCTTCCCATTCTTAGAAGTTGGAAAATTTTATTGCCATATTATTGTTGTGAGGCAAGAGCATTGTGGAAAAAATCAATTACCATAGACTTGGTAACAAGCATCACAAAAGTATCAATAAATGAGAAGGACATAGGAGCTCCATAAATTCTAGAAATAGAGATTTTTTTGCGAAGAACTTGGGTTGTGGGTCTGATCCGTTCCTTATTTATGAGCTATGAAGGGAGGCTTGTCTCCCCATGTTTTTTCATTTTCTACTACATCTAACATTTCTTAATGGGAATAACTAACCTCTATTGGCTCTTGAATCACATGGATTGTTTGTGGCATGGCTTCTGTGCACATCACCATGAAATTAGTGTCAAGAATGCCTCTTGTTCAAAAATTGTATTATTTCCAAGCATGAGCCGCAAGAGGTCGTGAGAATGAGGGGATTGTCAAAATCCCCGTCAGAAACTCAAGAAATTGTTAGAAACGAAAGCATGATCGAAAGTAATATTTGGATATGCTCATGATGCATTTTGATTAGTTTGATGACTACAATCCTACTCTCTTTCGTGGTGGATATCATCAAGAGTAGTAACATTAGTATCACAAAGTAGCAGTAAAGGTCAGTTGATTGATTGATTGATACAATTATGTCGAGTCGACAAACACAAACCTCCTCTAAACACACTTTTTATTGTCCCAATTGAGTAGGAGATGATCCATGACTTTTCATATGGATCGTTGTCATGCCCTTATGGAGAAGTAGCAAGAGCCCATGACGTAAATGAATAAAGACCCACACTTATATCCATATTGACACCTTCTTATGATGGAGATGAATCCACTATTATGGCTGTGGTGGAGGATTTGATTATGGAGGCCCAAGCCTCAGCCTAAGCCTCAACCTGCATACGAGTTAAAGGAAAAATATATATGGATATTAGTATGTGGAAAAATCCTAGATGGAACATATCACTCCAATATTATCAATCCGGGTATTTTATTATAAATATAGACGAGAGAGTAAAAGAGAGTTATGGGAGGAGAAGAATTAGTTGTCTTTTTTTTTCTTATGCTATGGCTTTATTGTATTTCTTTTGCAATATATAGTACAATTGCTAGTTTATCTTTGAAATAATATCTAAAATGTGATAAAATCGAAAAGTGCCCAAGAAAAATTTCCATAGTAAAATTAGGTTGGTGATTTCATTAACAAAAGAGATGAGAACATTTGGATACTATAAGGAATGTTAGTTCGAAATTAATAATTCGGTCGATTAATTTTATGTTATTTTTTCAATGTCAAACCGTAAAAAATAAGATAAATATTTTGGAAAATTATTAATTCGCTCAATTAATTTTATGTTATTTGTACAATGTCAACCCGTAAGAATAAGATAAAAAAATTATTCAAATAGTATTTATAAGTTTCACGAGTGGTTTTGTTCACGATTATTTAGCTTAATTATGTGTAATTTGTTAAATTTATAATATTGGTTTTTTCTATTTATTTGATTTTTTAATAATATAGTTATGCAAATATTTAATTTTGCAATTTAGAAATTATAGCTTTTTCCCTCACAATCGAAAGACCATTTTTACAAATTATATCAACGTTTTCACAAATATTTTTTAATTTACATTTAAAGATCACAACGGATCAAATTTCCACCTATATATTTTTTTAATTTACGTTTAAATATCACAATGGATCAAATTTCCACCTATTCCCCCACTTTGAAGACTCACAAAGCTCACCTCTAGGCAAAGGTAGAAATCTCCTTGGTCATCCTTTATAAGTTCTCTCCCCGGATGGAAATGAATTGTTTCATTATATGTTAGGTTCTTAAGCTATTGTAAGAATGTTGGATCGATCTCCATGGTGGCAATTCCACCATTTGTAAACATAGACTCACCCAACCTATATTGGCACTCAATACATTGGATTGGCACTCAATACATTGGAGAAAGGAACAAGTATATCTGTTATTCCACTATGGCCTTTGCCATAACCCTACCATAATGTGAAAAATAAAATCATCTTTGTCAATATCTTAAGAATAAAATGGTTAGATATACTTTATTGGATAAAAAAATCAAGGTTTTTTAGGTCAAACATTGGTGTATGGAGCTTATGGTGCTTTTAACTCATTGTAACATATAAAAGTTTAACATCACTGTCTCACTTAGCTAGGTCATGGTGTAGACTAAATTAGCTATATTTAAGCTAAAATATAATAGATATATTACTAAGTTAGTTTTTTTTTATGGTTGAGTTTTTTTTAGGGTAGATTACCATATACATGATCCATGTGTGTTATTGTTATGTATGATTTGTTATCATTTAAAACAATTTAGTTACTAACTCGAATGAGAACTGTACTTAGTTCTCTTTTCATGCTAATTTTGAAAACTCTGTTGATTTAGCGTGAACCTTTTTTTTAGCATATTTTTGACACTTTAAATTAGTATGGACATTTTTTAAAATATTATTTGATTTTCATGCTGTAATTTTGAAAAGCATTGATGTAGCATCAACTCTTTTTTGGGGGCTTATTTTTCATACTTTAAAACTAAGTATGGATAAAAAGATTTAAAATGTTGGCGATTTCATTCTAATTTTGAAAAGTGTTATGCAACATCAACTAGGGTATATTTTTTAAAATTTAAACTTTCTGTCTTATGTATACGCATTTCTTTAAATGTTGGTTAATTAACCATTTTTAAAAGTTGTCTTTCTTCATTTTTTGTATATTAAAATGAAATTTTCAAATTTTTTTCATGAGTTAAAAAAATAATAATAAAATAAATATTTTTAAATATATGATTTTTATATATTTAGATATCATTAATTAATACTACAATACATATAAAATATTTGTCACTAAAAATAATAATAATTTTAAACACTTAACAAAAAAATACATAATTAATAAAAAAAGATTTCCAAAAATAATGATTGGCATAAAATTTTAAGAAAAGATTTAAAAAGCACATCAACAATAATAATATATATATATATATATATATATATATATATATATTCAAAAACCCAAAAAATATGAAAACAAAATTAAATCATTATCTTAATAAGAAAACAAATTAAAAAAATTAAAAATAAAATTATTTGAAAAAACAAATATTATACAAACGTTTTTAAAATAAATGAGTTAATAACCTATTAAAATATGAATTAAAAAATTTAATAAAATATAAAAATGATTACAAAAATAATAATAATAATAATAGTAATAATAAATATTTAATTAAATAAATAAATAAAAAACATAAATAATTAAGAACAACATTTGGTGGAACCCACCTCGCCAATCGTCGTGAGGGTCATTGGTTAGTGGCAGGTGTGGTCAACAAGTGGTCCTTTCGGTGTTGTGGTTGGGTGAAAAAGCTACACCGCTCGAATCGGCCTTTGCCAAATGCAATGTGCCGCAACATGCTTGGTAAGATCGATTCCTGAGAATCGACCCGCCACTCCCAATCATCACACCAGAAAGTGCTTCTGCAGGCAACAGGGTGAAGCGGGCATGCCACTGCCGCCTGCCAAAGGGACCTTAGTGTCGTGGTTGGGGTAACATGATCGTCCTCACTCAAGGGGCCCACAACTAGCGACAAGAGTAGTGTTTGTCACTCTTACATCCATGCGTGGGCCCTTTACTATCGTGGCAGGGTAGGAAAGTGCACCGAAAGTGTGTTTATATTTTTATTTTATTTTTATGTTTTTTTCTTTTTAATTTTTTTTCTTTTTTTACTATTTATGTTTTTTTTCTCTTTTATTTTTTTGTGTTTTTTATTTTTTTTAATATTTTTTTTTTTTTATGTAAATAGAGTATTTTTGTATGATTTATTTTATATATTTATCTTTATTTAATTTGTTTGAATTATCTTATACTATATTATTTTTCTATTTGATATTTTTATAATTTTAATTTGTTTTTTTTAAACATATTTTAAAATATGTGCATAATATAGTTTAATTTTTCTTTCATTGATTTTTTAATGGTTTAATTTTTTTCTTTTCTCCTCCATAGTTAAAGGCTTCTCTAAGTAGAACATTTTTGTCCGATATTTCTAGATTTATCACGTAAAAATTTGTAGTTGACGTTTCTAGCCATCAAATGTAGTTTTGTAATCATTTATTTATTTATCTTTTATTTTTTTTGGTTGTATAATTTGTTTCGATGTTGCACTAGCAACCCAACCCCACTATGTGTCAATTTGATAATTTATTTTTTAATTTTTTGTTACAATGGATTAAATCTAGGTCCACTATGTGTCAATTTGATAGTTGGTTTTAAATTTTTCATTATGATGGGTAAAACTTGCCCCCACTATGTCAATTTGATGGTTGGTTTTAAAATTTTCATTATGATGGTAAAATTTTTCCCCACTATGTCAATTTTATGGTTGATTTTTAAGTTTTTGTTTCAATGTGTTAAGTTTTCTTAGGCTAAGATTTTAAGAGCTATATTTTTAACATTTGGTATAATGAATCTTTGATTTAGGTATTCATTTTAAGGTTTTTTTACTTATGATATTTGGTCTCCAAATATTTTGAAATTTACATTATTTTATATTCATGATATTTGGATTTGATTTCATGGTTGAACAATGTCAAAATTTTAAGTTTTCATAGTCATGATAAATTATCTTTAACGCTATTGTTAGGAAAAAACAAAGAATGTAAAGTTTTTCATAGTCATGATATTTACCTTTAACATCATGGTTGAAACCTTTTTGGAATTTTAGGTTTTCTAAATTCATGATATTTTATCTTTAACACAATTGTCAAAAAACTATTGGAATTTTAATAACAAAAAAATAGTGTAGGTGTCGTGACCAAGCATCAACACTTTTTTAGTGCATCAACACGTTTTTTAATGCATCAACACATTTTTGTTTCAGATCATGTTTTATTAAAGAAAAAAATCAATTCCTAATGTCAGTTATATTGGAATTTTAACCCATAAAAAAATTGATGTTGCATCCAACATTTTCAATTTTTGTAAGTTTTTTTAGCTTTATTGCACAAAAATAGTTTTATGTCATTGCTAAAAGAAAAAATGAAATTTTAACCACTTGCACAAAAACAAAGGTTTTGGGCTAGGGTCTTCCTTTTGAGGTTACAATTCTCATTAAGTTGGTAATTTTGTTTTATTTATATGGTATGCCTATCTCTAACAATTCTCGCACATTATATGTTGAGGTCAAAGCCGACTAGAGATAAAGTCAGCAAGGGCATGGTTGAGCAACCTCGGGAAAAATAACTCCCAATAAGGTGAGGTGCAACCATGACATGAGAGCACTAGGTGTTCCAAGGTTATTAAGTGTTATAACTACTTTAAAAAATGGAGTTGAAAATTTTGTAAGCTATATGTATATGGCCATATGCTTCGTAAGACCTTGTTAGGACTTGTGTACCCTTGTAAAGTTAACAATGATGGAGGGGGCCTACAGAGCTTCGGATTTGATCCGAAGAATTTCTATAGCAAAGTTTAAACTAGAATTTTTAGGTAAAATTAGACTCAATAAAAGAGTCTCAGGCTCCATAGCAAAGTTTAAACTATAATTTTTAGGTAAACTTAGACTCAATAAAAGAGTCTAGGCTCTTAGGTCAACACTTCAAACTTGGTATTCGTGACCTATGGTATTGCGCTAGTGGTAACATGTAGTTAAAGCCTCTAAAATATTTGGGGAATATGTATTGTAATGTGTCATATTTAACCAAGGTAAAGACTCACTTAAAGATAGTTAGGATGTTGATTAAGCCAAAAAGATAATATATCTAATACTTTAAGTTTTCCAAAATAAATCATGTTGTGTACATGATTTATGTGTATATTTCTTTATAATTATTTTTATCTTCACATCATTCTAATTATTAGGAAAAATCATAAAATGAGTACTTAGAATGTAAATATTTTCGAAAGATTACACTTTAGTAAGAAAAGGAATCAAAGAAAACCATATCAATTGTAAATATAACTTGTGAGATTAATTATTTTTTTTCAAATTGATCCCTAACATGTTGTAAAAAATATTGAAAGTATTGCACGTTGCAATCTTAGATTGAGAGCAGGCTATGTGTCTTGTTTTGCAAATCAAATTCTCAGCATGAATAATAACATGGGGAGTGCAAGGAAATAATATAAAAGTCGTAACAACTAACACGCACAATCTTTACCTTTTTGTTTGTAATTATGATGTTTGAACTCTTAGCTATGTTTTGGTTTGAAAAAAATGCATCAAGCAATAAAGGCCACACCAGCAATAATGTTTGATTTATTCGTGTAATAAAAATGTGTGATAAAACCCAGACGTGGAACTGCCTAAATAGTGTTATATTTGTCTCCTTAACTGCACATCCAAGTCAAGCTTGGTGCTACAAACTAACTTGCGTGCTTTTCACTCTATTTAGTTCAGACATGCACGCGTCGTCCTCATCCCGCCATAACCGTACTTTCAATAATTAATAATCTCGCAAAAAGTTATTGGGTAACTGAGAGGACCAGCATAATTGTATGGAGCATCATTGAGAACAATGGCAGCTCTCGTCTGCAATTCAAGTGCCAACATTCTATGAATCCACGTTTGATTTGCTCATGTCATAGAATTGTACCATAAAATTTAGATATGCCATAAATCTTAGATGTCAAACGTACCTAAATAGTGTTATATTTGTCTCTTCACCCGAAGACCCAATTACATCCAAGCCAAGCTTTGGTACAAATGGCCGCGTGCTTTTCACTTTTATTTAGTTCCCGTAAAGCACTCACCAACTTCGTCACATTATAACCGTACTCTCAATATTCAAGAATCAGAAATTCATTGGCAACAAAGAGGACCAAAGAATTGTGTGGAGCATGACAAAAAACAATGGTGGTAGTTATCTCATATGAAGTGTCAATATATTAAGTGGAAACTCCAAAGAATAAGTATCAAGGAAACATTTTAAGAGTAATAGTGACTATTGGTAACATCTTCCTTCCTTTCTTTGGGCGCCCCTACTCGTGGTTTTGATTTCTTGGCCACCATGGTTCTTTTCTTTTCATGAGCCGCAAAGGCAAGAGGGTCACTTCCATTTCCATTAGAGGCATACTCCATCATTCTTGTTTTCCTCTTGAGTACATCTCGTCAATATTTCATCAAAAATTAGGAATCTGCATTTTTATTAAGAATAGTGGTGATAAATACATGCCAATCACCGTGGAGACCTCCAAGTGCAATAAGAACCATCTCTCGATCAGATATTTCTTCCCCAATAGCTAGGAGGTTATTCCCACTTCGTAGTGAGCCTCATAAAAATCGACCAATAGATTCATCCTTCTCTTCGATATTCTTCAATTGATTCTTTCAAAAAGAGGATTTGATTAGCATCTGCTAGCCCTAAACATGCTCATCACGGCTTATCATGCATCTCCTTAGATGTATCCAACTCCAGAAATGTAAGAAAACAAGTGCTTATGAATAGAATCCCGCATAATCATATTTTGCTTTGATTTCCCTTTTCTATACTTTTGTTTCTTTTGTAGAGCAAAGAAATGCATTTTATGGAGGCCCTTGAATATTCCCCCTGCACATAGCCCATGACATCTTGATCTTCTAGCACCAAATCCAAGGACATCTTCCATGCATGATAATCAAACTTATTCGTCAATTTATCATCGCCCACGAAACCCTTGTAGGTCGAGGAAGCCATTTGTCCTTGATAGGATTCTTCCTTCCCGTTGATTTGCTTCTAACACTATTGACCTTGACTTTGTTTTCACCTCAACTCGATACCAAATTTATATAACCATGGTGTTCTATGCTCGATGGAATTTTACTCTCAACCTTTCTTAGGCTCGACACAAAATAGCAATCACATAAACATGAAAGTAAAATTTTGATAGCACACAACAATAGATCAACAAAAGATAAGCCAAATATAGATCATATTTACAATCCAACAAATATATGAGATATTGTTGCATTACTAGTCAACAGATGCTCAACAGAAAATTATTTCTTGGTCAACGCAATCCTTCATGTGTCACACCCATAGCCCTCAAAGACAACTCATCACAAGTCCATGTTGGTAAACCCAAATTCAATGCGAGAAACAACAGAAAATTCAATGCTAGGGCTTCGATCAAATAGCTCTGGATTTCCTGCGATTTTAGTGCCCAGTAGTACGACCCTCCTAAAATCGAAAATTTTGGTAGAATATTGAGGTCAAACGACAAAGGGTTGACCATGGTCAACGTTGGTCAATGTCTGCGATAACAAGCCCTAAATAGATTCGTTAGATAGCTTTGCTCCACACGTGTGAGGGGAAAAAGGCCTCCAAAGGTCGTCGAACCAATCGCATTACAATGAGAGAATGTGTGATAGAGATGATGAGCAAATGAATTCTAAGTCTCTCCAATTTATATCCATTAGTTAGGTGTATGACACACCTATTATGCATGTGAACCTACATTACAAATATGGCCAACCTTGCACATGTGGAAAATAAATTCAAAATAAATGTTCTTCTCATATAAACAAGATGATCTTTAGATCAATCTTGCACCTCTCCAAAAGAGGAATCCAACAAAAATATGACCATCGTCATATGAGCAGTGCAACTGTAGTTTGGAACTAGTTTCCCAAAATTAACAATCTAGCCCTCTTGTATTTATCAATGTTGCAAACATCAGCATTGGGATAAAATTGACAAGGGTCCGGAAAACCAAAAAATTGGGAAAATAAAGGAAATATCAGTAAAAATCGCCAAACATCGAAAAAATTAAGATACCATAAAAATATTTTTAAAAATTCTGGCAAACACTATCAGCTAAGCCAACAAATCATGATTTTAAGATAAATCCGGGATGTTATCGAGATGTTCGCAACAAAGTGGTATTTATAGATTTCTTTGAAGGGATTTTTCTCCTTAATTGATTGAGGTTCACACAAAACCCCAACTTTGGGTTTCTTTGCCAAGTTGCCCCCAAAGCTTGCTCCTCCATTTCCCAAACATTGGGTATTTTAGGGTTTTCCTTTGTCAAAGACTATAGCCCTATGGAGATTGATAGGCCACTTCATCTTATGGAACTAATTTTCTTTCAGGGGACATTACAACCGTGCCAAAAGCCCTCACTCCAAGCATATGATTGATGGCAAATACTATCGCAAATCTAGGTTGAAAGCCCCCTACATGTGGGAGCCTTAGGACAGAGTTGTTGTTAGAAAATTTTGATGAGTATATACTAGATAAGTGTTTTTCATCATGGGCAGAAACAAAGTTCACCATCATGATTGATGGATGGATATATCAAATGAATAGAACCTTGATAAATTTCCCCATATCTAGTCCAAAGGAAATAATGTTTCTCAAATTATGTAGGGTGCCTCAAAAAAAGTTAATAGTGCCCAACTAATTTTCTGAAACGATGAAAGTTGTTTAGGAAGTGGGAAAATAAAACGTTGTACAAATTTTTAACAACAATGCAACTAATTATATGGCTACTTCTAGAATTTTTTGTGCTTAGGAACTTTTTGAGCTTAAGAATCCCTCCATATTTTGGAACTCTTGTGCTACACATTGCATAGATTTAATGCCCGAGGCATTCTAAGAATTTCACTGGATACAAAAATTTATGTATAAGGCAAAAATCCATAACTAAATAAATTTACAATCACACAAATGACCTCAAAAATACAACAATATTCATCTGAAGGCAAGGAACTTGTCTTTCCCACGCTGATTTCAAAATTTCCAACAAAAATTCATGTCTCTTTTTCAATTCATGGTCGACCAAAGGGTAAATCTCAATAGGATATGTTTGGGACCCGAGTGGATGGGATCAAGAGACACGGAAAAACACATCAACGCATTTTTAATTATTTCTCTTTGTGTTTAGTGACATGGTTTCTAGAAAGATATCGAAGAGATTATTGTGGTGACAAGGTCACTCGCCAAAGTGCTCAGTGCACTTAAGTCTTTAACTTTTTCAATGTTCACATTCAAAGTCAAACTTCATTTCATTTTAAAATTTTATTTATACTAAAATTTGAATGTTTGACAACGATTTCAATCTTTCATGACTGGTTGATGTTGAAAAACCCACTAGGGGTTAGCATTTATAAGGAAATGGATCTCACCTAGGAGGCCATCAAAAGGAGATATAATGATGAGGTGGCCAAGAATATATGCCAATTACATGCCCCTCTTATGTGCTTCTCGAGTAGATTTTTAACCTCTGCCACTTTGTTATATCTTTGGGCAAAATTTTAGCAATGATGTGCCGATCTTCAAATATTTTCCATTCAAATCTTGAGCCATACTCTACAATTCTTCAAAGTTGTGGGTGCAATTGGAGCATGTTTGAGAAAATGCATGCCAATATTAACACAAAAAGCACATAAATAACCTATAACGGTCCACTTTGACTCTTGACTTTTGCAATAGGAAAATCCAAGGTGAGACATC
This sequence comes from Pinus albicaulis, assembly GCA_034641835.2. Taxonomy (NCBI): domain Eukaryota; kingdom Viridiplantae; phylum Streptophyta; class Pinopsida; order Pinales; family Pinaceae; genus Pinus; species Pinus albicaulis. The sequence continues at coordinate 209,808 of JAXQQM020058388.1, read as the reverse complement.
AAGAAACACAAGACTAAACTCAATTTTATCTAAAGCTTAAATACTTGAATTGGAAGAATTGTATTGTGAAATTTTAGTTCACATTTTAATGTTTCATGATAATGATAGGTTTGGATCATTTGGCTATTGACTAAACTTGGAATAGCTGATCCTACATCATATTGGCCGATCAAACAAAAGAAGCCCTCATTTTCACCTTAAGGACTTTCATGGAACTCTGAGGGTCAAAGAGTTAAGGACATGGGAGAAACTCGCATCTTAGATTTTTTTATATAGAGTATTCAACATTAACTCTTCACTTAACCTTTATAAGTATATGCTTTTAGTTCTCGGCTTTGACCCATATTATTTGGGATACCTATTAATCCATGAAATTTTGGACATTTATGGATAGTGCATTGTATGGACATGGTTTTATTGAATATCAATAAAAAATACATATTTTTTATTTAAAATGTGTATATCTTTAATATTTATGCTTGCTATGTTTTTCACGATTTATTCCCAAACCAATTCAAGCACATCTCTTTTTCATAGAGTCTTTCGTTGATTCCGTGTCTTGATAATTTTTGATCTATAAGGACTCGGTCAAATCTTTCCAGTTGTAGACAACTAGCTAGCATAGAATATTGGTAATTAGGAACATATGAGACTGAGAGTCTAATACATGGGTTGGATGTGCAAACACCTATACTCTTTCAAACAAAAATATTAACTCTTTTACATGAAAGGAAATTATTTAAGGTGTCCAAAGTGCTCATCCTATGACTACGGATATTCTAGCAACAATGATGGATCAAAACCAATAGGGTGGTACAACTTTAAGGAACGATGCAGATCATTTGAAGCCTTGATTAGAAGTAATGTAAGAATTAAAAAGGAAAGCAGACAGAAATAGTTTGATCTAAAAAATCCTTGAGTGGATAAATATATTGCCAAATTAGGATACAAAGAAATGTTTTCCCGAAATGAGTCTCAATAGTCAAAATGATAAGTCACTGTGGTGGAAATCACTATGTAAAAAATAATTCCCATGTGGGTGGCCATAAGGAATAAAAAAATGACTTGCGAAATACTCCAAAACAAGAGCGAGAGGGACCTAAATGGTGTGTTTGTATGACTCTGGGAGAATGCATCGAATGCAAGGATGGTTCCTTACTATCAACAAATATCACTTCCCTATCCACAACATAAGATAGTCTTCAATGCAATATGATAAATGATTGCATATGGACTATTCTTCAAAGTGTCGAAAAAATTTGTAAAGTGAATACTCATCATACATCTACTTGATATGATTGATAGAATAGATATATTATGCAAGATGGATAGATCAATATTGTCTCTTATTTTTCAATCAATTAAAAAGGATGTATGCTCTTTTCTCCACGATTCTTAAAGTACATATATATAGAACTCGAACACTATAGAAGATACTGTAGTAAAAAAAAGGTCTATTGCAAAACTTGAGAAACAATTGTAAAAATAGGTAGTCTATCTAAAGAGCTAAACGCATTCCATAGTAAAAAAACTAAAATAGAAGAAAAAAATCACTGAAGAGGATGAAGATAAGAAATGCTCGAATATATGTGAACAATAAGGTTTCAGCAGGATAAAGTACGGAACCTTGGCATCATGTCGTTAGCACTTTGAGAATAATATTTGCTCGATGGGATTAACAAGGACAAAATCCTTTGACATACCAACAGAATATAATTCATATGCACAACTATAGCTTGTGGAGAACCATGATCCCTCCTAAATATTTGTGATGCAAGTGCTCGTGAAAGATATCTCATGGAATCAATTTGTAAATGACTATTGCTGAGGTCCCGCTCGATACCCTCAAGTCTCATCGACTGTGTTGCAACTCCCTCTTCCTAGTGAAATATAGAATACTGCATCTCTCTTTTCAACTTCTTCCGCCAAGTCCAAGGGCTTAAGAGAGGCTCGTACCTTTTTTTGCCATTTTTTCCTTCCGGTTGGTCATGTTCATCCTCCTTTTTTCATCGAAACATCATCAACTGCGTCCTTTCATTTTTCTCTTTTTTAGGCATTTATTCGATTCACATCGCTTCCGCTTTTTCTTGAATAATCGTCTCTCGTTAACTCTAGAAATTTGAATAGGAGCATTTCTTGTTTCTTCTTCACCGCCTAATTACAATATATTATGATCACTATCCAACAAAAATTACTAGATTCATATTTCTAAATTTCCGCACAAATATTAGGGTCGAGATCATAAGATGATGGACCTTTTTCCATGCATTCGTGATGTTGACTACTTTTGCCAATGTTAGCACAACCCATGCGACTTCGTTGTCTTTTCACTCCATACTCGATATCACCTTGTCCCTCTATTTCTTCATTCTTCCAATTTATAATTATTTCATCATCGTTTTCTCTTTGTCACTATATTTGTTTGAGCGATAAATTTCTTTTTGGGTTATGAGTCTTTAGTGAGATCTTCCTGCTTTTTGCCATAAGTATGCATCTCTTTTTTCCATTTCTTTGGGTCTAGTAAAACCGAGATCATATGGCACACTAGTTGAATTATCCCCAAATCGAAACAAATCCTCTAAAATACATCCGAACTAGCCCTATACTCCCTCCTTTTCCTCTTCTTCCGAAAATTGTCTAACTTTTGAACTAGACTCTGCACGAGCCCTGCTAAATCAAGACTCTTTTGAGATAGAATGTTCATCTTCTTGTTGTTTATCGTTGTGGGCATGCGTACTAAGAATAGGTTGAGATGCAGCTAGGCGCCAGCAGTATAACTCCGTAGTTTCGACTTGGTTTTACACTTCCAAGAAATGAAGAAAAAGAAAGTGGAAAAAGAGACAAAAAGCAAAAATACGAAGTAGGTGTTTAAGAGAAAATGATGAAGGCTTACCAGTAAAATCCAAGAATGTAGACTTCTTCATGCTCAAATTAAGTCTCAATTCAGCCAATTCTCAAGCTCGCACCGAACTTTGTTGGAAATTTCATTTTTTGTGAAATCCATTATCTATTGAATGCAAGGGCTTTTCTCTTTCCCTCTAAAGTTGAACTATATTTATCAAAAGTGGGAAAATCTAGTTTCTCTTCTCTTTATTTTCCATCGAAATGCAAGGGCTTGCGACACTAAAGATACACTTTGCCATGACAGTGATGACACTTTTGCAATAATGCATAAAAATTTGGGAATGAGTGCAAAGCATGTCTGCATGACTAAGAGGAACTCGTCAACACTAAATTTACCCTTAATGAAAGCTGCTAAAAAACTCCACTTTACACAATAAGCGACACTTCCCATGCGAAAAGACGGCATTTTCTATATAAAGAGAAAAGTGCGAACGACACTTGCGATATGCAAACGACGATAAAAGAAACACATGAAAAAATGAATATAACATGAAAATGACATTAATTAAAGTGAAATAAAGCAAAAGAAACAGTCGAAAACATGAAAGCGACACATGTGAAACTGAAGGTGCACAAAAGAGACAGTTTGAAAAACTCACCAATATAGAAGTATAAACACAACCAGACACGAGAAATTGTCAATGAATATGCGCACTGACTACAATATGAATTGAAAATTACATATGCACTGCCGAAAGGAAATGACCAAGAGGACAGCAGACACTGACAAATTTTAACTCTCATGCCCCCATTCTATTGCTTCAACCTTCGCTTCAGCCTTTCCTTCAACTTCGCCATCCCCTTTAGAAACCAATTATTCTTTTTTGTTGTCCAGCCCTCTTCAACCTACATTGATCCTCACTTTAAACCAATCGCTTCTTTCCCTTCCTCCATTGATACACTTCCTCTTATTCCCTGTTATTTTCCTTCTCTTCCTTCAAATAGATCCAATCAATCCAATTTCAGTCTAATGTCGGCAGCCATGGCAGCTCAATCGCTTGCTCTAATTAAAAAATAGGTTTTAATTTTAAATTAAATATTAGTAATTATTCTAAAACCTGTTTGAGTGTATATTTCAAAAAACATTTTTAATGGTATTTTGAATCCCAATTTTAAATATTATTCTAACTTTTTTAATGGTATTTTCATCCCTATTTTTAATAATTTTAATAATTATTCTAATGATAGAATTTTAGAAAAAAAATTCAAATTTTATCTTATTTTTGAACGTTTCCCTATAGATATTATTTTTTCCATTGAATCCATCTCCCACCACCTTCCCTCCCATGTTGGGAAAGAGCTTCGGCAAGAATGTGGATTCATTTAGTCAACGAGTGCTTAACTCGAGTGGTAGGGATGGTGGTTTTCCATCCCATCCACCCAATTTCATGTTCCTGGAGACATGGCCCGTCATAGTAAAGCTGGAAGGATAGGTGTCCCGTTGGAGTCTAGAATCTCAACTCCAATTCCGATGGTCTCTCGAAATCTCGGTCCTAGGATAAACTATTAGTTCCTGATATGTGTGGCTTGTGAGTTGTTGCATATATCTGGGGAGATTGCTAGTTTCTTATCAAGATTTTTGTTGAAAAAATAATGTGCACACAATCTTCAAAGCTCCAAGCTCCCCAAACCTAACCTTACCAAAGAGGAATTTATAGCCCTTTGTAGCTCAATTCCAACCTAAAAATTCTCATTCTAAATTTTGATAAAGAAAACAATTCAGTTGTTATGAATTCTTCTGATTATCATCGTAAGATGCTTGATCTCAAATCTCAAAGATCCCTCTAATTTTTCATGCTGGTATTGTAAGTTGCATATTTTCCTATTTTATCATGTAGTGTGAACTTAAACATAAGCAAAATTTCATCACGTAACTCATACTTGCATTCATGAAGAGTAACAACAAAGGATTTTGTGACGGAGTTCACCCCTCCTTGGCTACATCTCTGGGCCTGCCAACATCGCTATATTTCTCCATATATTCAGTGAAAAGGAGTACATAAAAGTTTGTTGATAAATAAGTGGTTATTTCCCCTTCAAGGAAATGTTCTCCTTCACCCTTCGTCTCAATATTTCTTGTTTTAGGATGCCAGGTAATTCATTCACCCAACCATTGCAAAGCCCTACATCTAAAAAATATAGTTAAAAAAATGATACTTCTGAGAAGCATCCAAAGATAATTATCTAACTTCAATATTCTTTCCTGGTGTATGTTATTCAATCCCTGCTCTTATTTTTCCTTTTTATATAAATATTGTGAGAGAAAGTGTATGAGGAAATTTCATTTGACATTGCCTTTTGGGCATGATGGATAAAATTTGAGGAAATATGTAAATAAAAGCACATGATAGAGTTAATGGCTTAAGATTCATGCAACCATGAGTGTTTAAACTCCTCCCCTTGATAAAATTAATTTATATTAATAGGCTTTTGGATTGGCATTGACAATAATTACACATTACTGAAATGTACAGTGATTTGTTTATGTCCAAATCATGTGTGATTCACTACTATGGGCATGGAGACACAGACTCAGGGCATATCTTTCCAACTTCATTCCAATAGACGCCCTTCACAGCGAGGGCATAGAGCATACCCTAATGGCGATGAAACAAAATACTTCCAAAATGATTTATTTTCCAACTGTCGTGGCAGATGCATCTATTTGTCTTAGGAAGAAAACTTTTCTTTTTTTGCGTGTTAATCAAGGTTTTCATGAATATTTTTCACAAATTAACAATATTCCTCTAGTATAAGTCGTACGTAAATGAGGGGATGAACTGTCGTGGAAGAAGTGTCATCCACAAGCACAATCTCCTTGATCCTAGAAACCACCATTGATATGCCCGGAAGGCATGAAATATATAGTAGTTGTTGTTTTAAAAATATTGAAATATATGTGATAATCATTTGTGATAGACATTTTTTGGACACATGATATTTGATCATTTAGAGAGGATAAATAACGGTAAATGGGTCCGACATGTAAAAATTACCTTGTAATTAAAATTTTGATTAAGAGTCCCTACATTAACATCCATCTAAACAAAATATCATATCTATGTATTTATTTGTAATCAAATTATATTTGTATTATCAATATGGTGACAAACACTATGGAATATAATTTATTTTTTGTTGTATTTGTAGAGAGAGTAGCATCATCATATGTTTGTTGTTATATATATGCAGATTATAGTTGCTTCCTATGCTATTGTTATTGCGTTTTTTTAGGATCACTAGGTATTTTTTCTTGTGGTTAAAGTAACTAGGTAAATTCTTCTAAACTCATGAGTTTTGCTAAATTACTATGTTTTTTTGTAAGTGTCAAAAAGATAAAGAGTTGATTAGTTTCTTATTGTTTAATTGTTCAATTTGATGGAGCTTCGAGTGTTGTACTTTGATGAGTTATGTGGTTTTTCCTTATCAAAATATAAAGAAAGGATTAATTTGTTTTTTTAAAACATTACAAATTGTTTAATTGTTTTATGAGGTAGTGATTAGTTGCTTTCCACCTATATTTATATTTTATCTATTAGGTATTAAATAAATTTTGTATTACTATATTTGCAAACTTGTTTTTCAAAGTTTATGAATATAATATTAATAATAATTTATTTTTAAGGTTGTTGTCAAGACAAACACTAATTTTTTGTATGACAACCCTTTCTTGTAAAATTTTATCATATCCATGAGGCGTAGACCAATTGGTTTAAGTGGATTTTAGTCCCCAATTGGTCTCATGTTCAAACCTTGTGGGAAGTGTTTGTGGATGGAAGCCAGTTATTGGGGAATTAAACTATCCCAAAGAGCATCGATGCTCAAAAGAGCTTCACACAATCCTTGGAAAGAACCATGAATCTTATCTTACTTTTATGTTCATTTTAAAGTCTTGCCTACGTGCATTCTAGATTCCTTAATAGGAATATTTCAATCTTTTTTATTCAATATTATAAGGTGGTTTCCATTGACAAGGATGAAATGAAAGAGAAAAAAGTGGATTTCAATCTTATAAGGTGTTTTCCATTGCTAAGGATGAAATGAAAGAGGAAAAAGGAGCTAGTGGGCACCGCACTCCCACCCCGTGATGGGAGACACCCACAAAATTCTTGCAAGTGTTGGAGCCATCAATGCCACAACTCAATATGCACATAATTTCCATGAACCCGTAATACTTGTAAATGGTGATAGAACATAGATAAGGGGCCTAACCTTTGAAAAAATAAAGGGCCATGCCCTTGGCAATAATGTAGTGTTTATAAGTTTTAAAAAATATATACAAATAATAAATGTAAAATGAAAAATATTGAGAGTAGAGAAATTTGAAGAGGAAAAAACACCATTTCACTTTAAACACATATATTTTACCTCCGTGTTTCCATGAATGCTACCATAAAATAGGTTAAATCATTCATATTGAACCTAAAAAAACAAAATAAAGCAATACAAGCAATGAATTAATAACAATGCAATAAGAATAAAAGAAATCAAGGGTGAAAGTGAAAATAATTATCTAAGAATAGTAGAAATGCACTAAACTTATGCATTGGTTTACTTGGGTTCATTTACTAGAATCCTCAAAGCATCCCCAAGAATTTATGGATCTATGGATTCATGTAGTCTGTTTTGAAATTTCTTGTGAATTTTGTCGATGTTGATTTTTAATTTCCTTCCAAAAAAAACCTTAATATTCTAAATATCATTTTAATTTTGGATTATCAAAATTTTTGAGATCAAAAAAACATAATAATGTTATAAAGATACACAATGATTAAGTTAGATTATTGATTTTTTTTATTTTTTATTTTTTTAAAATAAAAAATAGATTAATTATTGAGAATCTAAATATTATTTTAAAAAATATATATTTAAATTCCCGCCAAGCAAATTTTAACTAAATCTAACTAAAAACAAATACATTAAAAAAAAAAAAATTAGTGTTTGCTTAACGAGATTTTGGCGTTACTTAACCATATTTAAGTCTGTGGGAGGGGTTTATAAAAACCCATTTTTTTTATAATGTTGAGCTCTTTTGGGATAGGTTGGAGGAGGATCGGCTTTGCCTCTGGCGCTGTAGTGGAAACAATTCATTGGGTATGGGAAAGAATTTGAATTTCACCTCGAAGCTCTGGAAAGAGGTGATCCAAAGTTGTCTTCCACTCTCTACATTCTCTAGAGAGCTCGGGTTGTAGAGAATACAACAACCAAAACACCGCGCTCGCTATTGGTTGACATGATGGATTAATTGTTTGGCCTGTGTGAGGGCATCCTCCATCTTTCTTAGTATAATTGCACGGACATGTGAGACTTCATCCATTCCATTTGGCTCTAACATCACGATAGCTGTTAGCCTCTGTGAGGGTGATACCGTGCCAGTATTTTGTTGGGTTATTCAATTTTCATTTTCTCTTCGCTTTCAATTTCCACCGCAGGAAATACTGGCACAATAAGGATTTTGAAGGGTGTTTGTTTCAAATCTTGGCAAAGCTTAAAGTGGTAATCGTAAGTGATAATGTTAATTCTCCCTAGACTTTAATATTTGAAGGCAGACAATAAAAATAGGATGAGTTAAACTTATTTTTATCATTCAATTTATAAGCTATTTTTCAATCTCAATATATACAAATGTTGATACACAGTGTCCATACTCATTAGGTACTCACATTCTCTCCATCTATTTATGTACCTACTACCAGTGTCAGAAATTTTTTATCATCACAACACAGCCATTAGGATTTTTTTTACGATTGAGAATGTTTTAGGCCTATTTTCTGCCTCACGAACACTATGTGGAATGGGAAAAGAGAACTGGGTTGTTGCACCGAAAGAAGCAAGGTGAGCTACAGCCCTGATGGGGGGAGATCTTCATTACTTCATATGTGTGTAATGCCTAAACAAAGGCCAACATGAAATAAAATTTGATTTCTAAGTGGTGTATTTCCTACAACTGGTGGAGTTTCATCACAATTGGAAGTCGCAATGAGTGATTTCTCTTGTTGTGAAGGGATTGAGTAAGAAAGGTTGACCTATTCAAAACAGAGGAGCTGAACCTCTAGGATAACTAGTTTAATTTTGGTGATATATAATATATACAATTATAGATCAACTTAGCTTTAGTGGGTTAGCTAGATCAGTTTGAACCAACCAATTTCAACGCAGAGATTAGTGAGAGGTCATGGGTACAATTCTAGTAGAGTTCCTCTAGGTTAAGAGTACATATTATAAACTAGAAAAATTTATCCCATCCCAGGTACCACTCACGCAATGTAAGGAGGTGCCTAAAAGGTTTCCTCGAGGAATTTTTCCAAATAAAATAAATAAGAAAAACATAGATCTATCTTAAGACTAGATCTATTAAGCTTCAAAGAGTTTAAACACGGTGTTTTTCAATCTCTCTTAGTGTTTAATAGATTCATGTTAAGATGGATCTATGCTTAGTGTAAAATTTCTAGTGGGTGGTGAAATTCCTACAACTGATTGAGTTTTATCACAAATTGAAATACCACTAGAAGTGCTTTCATTCCTAGTCTGAGAACTTAATGAGAAAGGGACTTAGTGAGGACATTTGAGTTATTCAAAACTGGGAAACTAAACAATGGTGATCATGGTAGGTTCATAATAGGAAAAATGAATTTCAACACTCTAGGTGAGTTCAAGTTTTATATGGTTCTATTATTAACAATCCTGCTTTAGTGGGTTGTGTAGTATTTTTTGATCTTGTGTCAGAACATACATTTCGATCTAAGAAATACTTGTTTAAGTCATTGGAAACTGGATATATTAGAGGGGATAGTTCAAAGCGGAAGAATGAAAACCCTGACGATAAAACTTCAACAGAGAACGAAAGCAATGTAATTTTCAAAAAATTAATTCTGAGCAAATTTTTGTTTACCTTCCAGTTAGGCCATATGCTAATTCACACTTTTTATCTCAAGCTTATTGCCTTGGAATTTCATCCTAGGCATGAAGATGCCAGAAATGAAAATACACATGTTTCATCATTGTCCTCAAAAAAATTCATTGAACTGCATAATACAGTAGGAGTGCATTCTAGTAAGGGACCTACTAAGGTTAGATGGGTTCTGAATAGTTCAGAAGGATCCTGGGTACCTCTTTTAGATGAAGACGAGATGAATGGATCATGAAGTAAGGGGAGCTTATTTTTTACCTCTATGTTAATGAAAAAACATGTAAATAGTACTTTCATCTCAAAATCCTTTTATTTTCCATTTTATTTCTCCATAGCATGATAGCCTTGCATATCATTTACTGATGTACATGTTATTTTTCACAGACATCTATTACACTCCTTTTAATAGTTAAAGCTTGTTGTATTGATACCCTTAAATATTTTCAGTGAATAATTTCACTAGAAGTAACATTATTTTCGTTTCTCTATTTCTTATGTATTGTTTAATTCATTTCAGCAGTTTTAGTTTTTGTCACTTGCCCTGCTGAATACTTTTACTTGGGAGTAGTCTACTATTAGACGAAATGGAGCTCCCGTTTGGTGACTCCCTCCAGTGATGGGACAACTCTGGCCAACGCCCTATCGACATCCATTGTTCTGAATCTACAGGTGGGCCCTTCTCCACCCCACTGCTCTCCATTGGTTGCCTCTTCCTCCCCTCCGCCAGCTGCTCTCCACTGGATGCCTCCGCCTCCCCTCCCCTCACTCCCGACCACCATTTTTAATTTAAATTATTAAATTCCTTTTGCGCCCGACTACCATTTCAATATTTCACTATGCTCGACTACCATTTCTGAGAGTCGAGCTTAAGAGTGCGAGCAGATTAAATTCTTCACCACAGGTAATTCTTCGCCATTTTAATCCTAGAGTAGCATTTGATATTTCTGAGAGGCTTCCTCAATTGGGAGAGGATGAAGGGGAACTGTCACAAAGCATATACATATGCAAGAAAAATGAAGAATTTGGGCCTTAAGGTTATCTATCCTAGCTTAGAAGATCATACTTAGTATGCACTTTTTAAGTCCATAGTAAACAGTGGGTATGGGTATGGAGGGATGTTGTGTGTGGACATGGACACGAAAGAGAGGGCTAATAAGCTTATGTACCACCTGCAGAATTATACGTAGTTTTGGCTGATGGCATGGATCTCTCCAGGTTTGATTCAGATGTAAATCAGTTATAGTGGGACCCTTGAGCATAAATGGAGCCAATTTGTGAATGTCGTTGACAAGATGACTGAAGTCCTTCCTTGTAAATGCCAGAATTGAATGTAGTGCAACTATGTTTTTTTATCCATTGTTATTTTGAAGATAGGAAACCTGAGGGTTTAAAGTTTGATTCAGGCACTTAAGTTCTTTCCAGAACCCACAATTGTATACACTAATAGTGGCACTATGCACTCTCTTTCTGTTTATTTCCCTGGCTTCCTCCCCTTCTTTTGTGGGCTGTGTGATGTGGATGTGTATGTAAATAAACACTTTGTGACTATGATTATAAAAACTTCAGTTTTTTCATTTCATACAATGTCTTTAAATGTCCGAAGGAGATTGTTTCAAAATGATAGTGGATTCTCCTGTTAAGATATTTGTTGATGAAGTAGAATCATAAGGTATAAAAATCTTTAAACGTCCAATTGTTGTTTCACAGTGGCAGTGGCCTCTTCTATTAGTATATTGCTTTGCTAAATCAACTCATGGAAATGTAAATATATAATGGGATACAAAATAAGGATGCAGAGCACCACCTCTTCTTAGCCCTCCATTGTTGTTAGGTGTTCCACTAGGTTTCAGGTTCTCCCTACCAAGTAGGGATCCTCTCCTCCCTTAACACCAACAAAGAGGGAAAAAGAAGCCCTCATGGCCAAACCTTTTCCATTGAAAAATTGCTAAAATAAGAGGATGCCTATCAATTGTTTTGACAAAATTCTAACAGATTTGTTGCAAAAGCTACAATAGGAAGAGTGGCACATGTAGAGATGGTAGCTACACCAAAAAAATAATCCAACAAAACACCAGAGCAATGATCCAACTCTCAAGGGGTATAATAATCCAAATTTAAATTACAACGAACTCAAGATGGAAAAACACTTAATTCTAGAGCATGCCAAACAACCATTTAATAAAATGCACTAAAGTCCAGAGCATGCCAAACAACTATTTTAAAAAATGCTTACAAGAAGAGACATGTTATTTGTCATGGACAAGGTCCAAGATAAGGATCATGAGGGGATCCCTTTTGAACAATAATGATTGATATTTGGTGGCAAGCAGTTGGAAGCAGACCATGGTGTGGAAAAATACATTATATTAAAGGATTCAACCTTGCACTTGACATTTCATCGTCAATAGCATTAACAGGGGTGATGTCATGAATCTAAATTTCAACTGAATTTTTCTTTGCAATTTTGAGTTTCTCAAGTCCTTCTCAGCACTTTGAGTCACATGTCACATGACACTACTTTGTGATAACCACAGGGGCTTGGCTAGCATGCACCTCGACTATACGGTTCCTCTTAACTTAAGTTCTATCCATCACATTCCCTTAAATAACAGTTTATCGAATGCAACTAAGTCCCACTTAACCAAGTTCATTCAACATAAAGCACACATCCAACTAGGGACTTTAAAGCATCCTAACATTACAATACACTTAGCTAATATTTCAGTACATAGCTGACACAATGCATTGTATGAAACAACACAACTAATTTCATCCAAATAATACAAACACAATAGTTGCTTGTTATAGTTGCTTGTTTTTTCATGGGGAAATTTTATTGTTTTAGATTAGGGAAAAAAATTTAGTAGCTCCACTAGACACTTTTCGATTTCTTTAGAGCTGCCATTCATTCCTAGAACCATCTTCTGCTCATCCATTCTTTCACCTAAGAGATTGAGAATAGAAAGGGCACAATCAACTATACATTTACCTGGTGAGTTAATGACACAATTCATGCACCATTAGAAAGTTTTAAGAGTGTAGAAAAGCATCATGGGGTCCAATGCTTAAGCGAGACAGTTTTGACCCCCAAAAAATGTCATTTAGTGCATCAAAATCACTCCAGGAAATTTCAGACCAAAATTATCCAAACTAGGACTCACTAATAAATATGGCCCTACAAGTTGATTCCACCAGTTTTCCCACTCTCAAAATATTGAAATAGGTGGTAAATAATATAATTGATCCAATTAGATCAATGACCCTACTACAATTTCATCTACAATAAAAAATATAACTCTCAATCCTTGGAATAACTAACTAAAATATTGTGGTTGGCCCACATCAAACTTGAGAAGTCAAGTTCAATAGCATTGTTGTTGAAATAATTGGATGTAAGAGTGAGCCTTAAGGATGAGGTGAAGCGCCCATCATCATTTACCTATTAAGCAAGAAAAAGGAAAACTGGACATACAACTTAATGTTTTATAGCCTCCACTAAATTTAAAATAAGGCTCCTCAAACGCCACTGAACATGCAAATTAATGTGATATAATCCTTCACCCAATGTATAGGTAGGCTCCTCAAACTACCATAATACCAACTCTACAATACAGAACCAATGTAACATGTGTTACCTACATATGCACAACTCATCCTAATAAGGGAATCTACTACACAAATTAGAGGGCAAGAGTGATAGTGGCAGCTACATTCACATACACCTAACGAATTTGCATCTTGGAATTGTTTCTAGGACATAAAACCCCTTCTATCTTCATACTAATTGAAACATAAATGGTGTCTTCCAGACTTAAACATAATACAAGTACAGGGACTTTCGTCACCATCCATGCTGCTAAAATTGCAAGCTGGACATTTCAAACTCCAAACATACCAATCAACAGAAGTTCTATACCTTACAGATATTATTATGAGAAACATCATGATATCACAGTAACTACTAGTGACAACAATACCAATGACATTTGCACGGTACAATTCTAAAACTATAAACTCGAGTGAAAAGAACATAAAAGGGAGTCTATTTGGATGAGGAAACTGTCCTATGCCATGAAAAAGGTAAAAATCATGACCTCGGGTGTATTTCTGATGTGATGCAATTAGACAAGAAGCTCATTGAACTACAGAAAACCATCATAAACTGAAATGGAAAAAGACAGAATTTTGAGTTGGAAATGAGAAAATTACAATGAAACAGATCAAGCATCCTTAGAAGGTCAAATGTAAATTCATTTTTTCTCAAACAAAACATATTTCCTCTTATTAATATGGTTATTTAGATATTTATTGTTGTTCTTGTCAAAATTCAGACATACAAAACATCAGTCTAGTTGCCATATGACTCGCTTACATCTAGGAGTGAATGGAAATATTTTTTCATATATGCAATGCATGCTACTAAGGTTATGGATTATTGGACCATATTCTAATGTTTCTAGACTTGGAAGTTAATGTTAGCATCTAATATTGCTTGAAAAAATATTTTCTAGACCTCAATTGTTGGCAAGACAAACATGAAATGTTTGAATCAAAGACCAACATTTAACAAGAAATAAATCCATATCAAATACGAAGTATATTAACAATATGAGGGATTACAATGGTATTCATAATGCAAAAATAAGTCCTAGAAACAAAGATAAGGATGGCATGAAGATACAAAATACATATATGCCTCTCTCAACTCTTTCCAACTAGCATATCCACTTCATGCAAAGGGAACATTTTCAAAATACCACATTCTCACATCCATGTATCATACTTGAATTATAAACCATATCAACTCTTTCTATCATATTATACTCTTATACCAAAGAAAACTAATTAAATGACCCCAATAAGAACCTCATACAGCACAAGAACAACATTCCAGAGAGCCAAAGTAAGACATCAAGAATTGAATGCACCCATGGAGACAAATGACATTTAATTTCATACCCATAAGAAACACACAAACGTATTTGACCAATAATCTACACAAAGCATCCAAAATCATGTTGATGCTAAACAGAGCAACATTATTGAAATCTCCTTCTTTGTGTATTCTGTGCCAAATTGTAATAGTTATCATATAATATTGCTAGTTTTATCTAGAGGCTTTATCTTTTATGATTTTGACTAAAGAAAGGAAATAATAAAAGAATAAGAACCCCATGATTTTTTTTCTACATGTATCCCCATCAAAATCATTCTTTGCAAAAAAATCAAAATCCTCCACTTTGGCAATCTTAGAGGAGGAAGAAAAAGATCTCTTTCATACCACACATGAAAAGGTGCATATTGAGCAATGATACACGAATTGATCAGCATTTATCAAATCAGTTGACATGCATCATTCCTATTGATACGATGACAACAAAGATATTATCAACTGAAGCTTTGCAATCCAAAGTGCTCAGCTCCTTCTCTCTAGTTATCTATGCATAGTTGGCTGTGGCATAGGGTAAGCAACTGGAAAAACATAAGGAGAATGTCCCAAAGAATGCGTTATAGGAGTGCCAACAGCAGAAACCATAGGCCCAGCAACGGGCTAACCAACAATAGCTCCATATACACCAGGAAGCCCTGGCTAAGAAGCATGATTAGCAGATTGCCCTGCAGATCGTGAAGATTGATTTCCTTGACTAGTTATAGTTCCCTGTGGTGATAATACATCACTTCCATTCACACTAGTAATATCATGAATTCTTGATCGTCTTCTGTCCCTGTTCATTGAATTCAACCAAATAAAATACTTTTGTGCATGACTAGCCACTTGTGTGGGAGTTCGAGAAATAACAAAATTCCGTGAGATGCTCCTCCAATCACCTTTGCAAAATTTTTCTAGACAAAGAAAGAACATTTTGCATCAGCAATGATACACACATTATCATTAAAATCAGCCAAGCTAGAGTTTTTTATGTCCTAATTTTTCCCAAGCATTCCTCTATCTTGAACAAAGTCAATTTAAGCAAGTTCTCATCTATGAGGATTTTTGAGAAATCTAACTAGTCCAATACCACTGGAGACATTAATGAAAACACAAAATGGATTACAACATTGACAACTGTCTGACAACTCTGTACTATATTCTTAGCAGCAGAGGAATAGGGGGTTATGATCCCAGTTTTATGTGTGGCTAGGATACATGGTTTTGCATAGTTTTATTTTACTTCTCATTCTCTATTTAGTGAGATTGAAGATGTCAACTCTCAAGCATTCATTAAGCTCAATAACAGCGAACTATCGAGCCCTCAATGCTCTCTTTTCAAATGGATATGCATGAAATATTCAAGGAGATAAGGCTTATTTTCCACTGGTTGTTATATTAAGTTTTAGGGGAAACTTTAAGGTTTCTTAGCACAATAGTCAGAGCTGGAAGATTTTTGCAACAACAGAGGGAACGTTACTTGGTTTCAATCTCTAGAAGGTTGCATAAACGAGAGCATGAGTGACTGGAGTCCTTCTTCGGGATGAGAAATTTCTCTATCATTTTCTGGAGGCATGGGACGGGATTATGTAAAAACATCGGTGTTGACTATGCTAAAGTAAACAGTGTGAGTTTGTCATAGGAGATCCTTTGTGGAATTTTGAAGTTGGTTTGGTTGGTTGTTGATTATGAATATGCCCACATTACTGGAACGTTACTGGATTCAACCTTTGGTGGTGGACATGAAGCAAAAGAAGCGGGCATAGGAGGTTATCAATAAGAATATACATGATTCAGAATCTCAGAAAACCATAGATAAAATTTTATTGTTGGCCTTGGAATGCGCCCACCCAAGAGTTATGTTGAGGCCTTCAATCTCAGAGGCACTGCTCACCCATGAAGCTATAGATGGCCCGTTGATGGTGAGCAAGGAAATTGAATCAGACTAGAGCATGCGAGAGGGAGTGGTCATGGGGGAGAAGAGGGGAGAGGAGGAGGTGGAAAATCCAGGTGACACAAGGGAGAGCGAGGTCCACCGGGAGGTCACAGGTAGTTGGATGATGGTGGGACGGGAACTTGGGGTAGTCGGACAATGGGGACCGGAGTTGTCCCATCGCTCGAAAAACCTTCCATTTCGTCGAATGGAAGACAACTCCTTTTACTTGTAGGTGGTAAAGAACAATTGAAAACTGTTGTTTTTTAGAATGTTTGTCCTTCTAAAGGACCAAAAAAATAAATCATTGAAGGAGAAATTGATTTGAACAAAAAAAAGGGATGACTCACCAAATGTATCACCTTTTGGAGAATTTTGGTGAGATCCTTGTCTAGAATTTGCTGTCAAAAATTTGACAGGAGAAATTCTTGTTGTAGATGATGATTTGGCCCTTCAGGATATACTTTAGAATTATTTTGCACCTCAAGCGAAGGCAAACGAAAATCTACGGAGTAATTTAAATATTTATGATCCATTAGGTTCTGTCAGTCTTGCAGTTGTCTCGGGCAGAAATAAACATCCTGAGCATCCTATTTCAACTAAAGAAAAAGCCTCATCATCCATGGTGGAGTTTAATAGAAGTAACGTGAATCAACACACTTTATCTGTTTCATATGGTTTTCCTAGAACTCTCAATAGAATTGGATATATGAGGAAAGTGAAGAAGGTTATGAGGCAAGATGCTAAAGACTTGCTTGAACCACTTGGGAGAAAACTATGTAAGCAAGTCTTGCCTTTTGTGAACGAAAGTAGGCACAAACAGTTAAACATATATAGATCGCAAATTCATAGAGTAGACTAAATCAAATGGACTAAACCTTTTAACAAAAGTAAATGATAAAAACAAATAGAACTGAATGATATAAAAAATACTAAAGCTGCAAATTGATTATTGGGGTGACTCCACCAAATGATATAGACTCATTGCTACCTCATAATATGCAATAATACTCATGAAAATATATTACAATGCACTTTTTCATCAAATTTTATTCTTGATCATGTGAACTTAGTAGTGATTTTTTTGTGGCATATACCTATCCATCATTGAATGGATGAAATTCAATCTGTATGCCAAGTTCCTTACGGTCCCAAGTTTCTTATTGACTCAATACTAAACGAATCAATTTTTCTATATTTTTCTAGTTGAGATGGTAGTTCTTGATTGGTATTTTACAAGTTCCAATATTATAGAACATGATGGTTATCGGTAGTCTTAATGAGGTAGCATGTTTTAGGATTTACATTTCTATAACAAAGTCCAGAAAATGTTGTTTCGGAAGTGATGCTATAAATTATTTATTTGCTATCAAATTGTAGAATGTTTGGTGTAGTATTTCTAACCTTTTTTTTGTAGTGGAATTTATAAATTTTCTTAACTTATTAATTCATGTTTTCCTTCTCTAAGGCAGGTCTGCTGATTTTTTCAAATCAAGACATTAGAATTGCTACTATTTGGTGTAATGAAAAAACTGTGAGGAAGGTTATTCATGCGGATGCCCAAACAGTATGCTCCTTTATCTAAAAATTTCCCCTTTTCCATTTATAGCTCTTCTCACATTTCTACGGTCGTTCTATATTTGTATGTGTGCCTTGATCTGGGTATTTAGTATTCATATTTGCAAAGTCAAGGAGTTAAGTTTCATTTGATTATCAATTTATATATGCCCTGGTAGAGGACTGAGTAATGGAAATAACATATTTGGCATAAATGTATTCTCCTTTTCTAGTGTGTATCATGTACATTCTTTCATTCGATGTTTGAATATGAGTACATATATGGAATTCAACATATAACCAAAATTTGGCTGGCCTTAATCTTTTTGTTATTCCAATAGAAATCAAAAGGTATACTATCATGGCTATTAAGCAGCACATTTGTTAACACTTAGATTCATTTCTTACATTAAAACTCACATAAGAACTTCTAGCATTTTAATGGATTGGTAGAATAAAAAATATTAAACACAAATTCAGGAATTAAAAACATCACTATGAATAAGAACAAACTCCATCATCTAGGAATAGAGAGCATTTATGCTATAACATTCTTCTCTCTATAAGTGCAGTTGACAAATCTTTGACTACCATGATTCTAAATGGATATTTCTGAGTTCAATCCTCCCATTAAACCAATATACTAAGACTTTGGAATTTCCAACCAGTTTGAATGTCTTACCTGTTTCCAATTCACATTACCATTAATTCAGCAACAAAATTGCTTCCTTGACTTATTCCAAGTTTGCACTTGATCATCACATCCTCAGAAAAAAACTAGACAGTCCTTGCTCTACATCTTCCCCTTTGGTTGACTCTATCAAAACAACCCCACAACCCTAGGTCAGAAATTTCCAGCTCCTTCACATCCCTTTGAGAAACAAGCAAAGGCCATGCCTATGTCATTTTACTTGTCCCAAAATTTTTGAATTGACTGTTGAGATCTGAAACAGGGTAGCTATTACTGACCATATGATGGCTATGACTATTATATGGTATTGATAGCATTTACTACTAGTGGAAAATGATTACCATGTCCATTCCAATTTTGTGCGATATGTGGCCCAGGTAAATTAGAAATGGAATTGTGTGTGTACAATTGTTACATTGGTGTCTAACCATTAGTGATGTGATGATTTAGATATCAATGGCTTACAGAGACATATATTTAATATGACCTCGGGAGTTTAATGAGTTATAGGCACAGATTTTTTATTTGAGAACAAGATTACATGAAAATGTGTCTATGACTACACGACAATGATTTTTTCAGTTGATCTGTGATGTACCAATTCTAAATTATGAAAAGAAATTCTTCCTAAACAAACATTCTTTGACAATTTTTAACAAATAGTTAGAGTGCAATAATTTCATTAAACACTTGGCGTGCACAGTAAGGTAAATTCTATAGTAAGAGGAAATAAGAGGAAATCATTAATTTTATTGCTTAATTCAGAGAGCTATTGCAATATAGGAATATCAAGGAAACTCGAGGTTCACTTGGTGACATCTTTTGACCAGTCTCAGCCCACTGGTATAGATTGGTATAAACTCATAAAAAGGGTACAAAATGTTATCCTCCTTCAGAAATTATAAACCGTTTAATCATGATGCTTAGTACATATAATTTGGCCTCAAATTTATGCAAGAAACATACATATTTTCTTAGCTTCATAATATGATGATTGATCTCACCGGATGCGGATGTGGTGGAGCATTAAAGTGCCAAGGGCACCTGCGCAGCTCCCAACGACGCCTGCCTGTTGTGCCCACATGGCCTCGCGCATTCCATCTTATGGCGTTATTAATACGCCTCGGTTCGACCATCGTTGTAGTTATTACACCCTTGCTCTGCGGTATATTGCGGTTGTGTTGTTGATTGCTTTCACTATGGAGGAAAAGCAGCATGAAGGGAGCCATGGGAGACCTCTGATTCCCTTGCGCAGTGTTTGTCCCCCTGGTTTCGCCAATTCGAGCCACAAAACGCAGACTAGGCGTCGTTGCTGCATTCTGGCTTGTCTGGAGACGATACCGGGTGTCCACTTCTCCAACAGCCCTTTCTGCTGCGCCTGCGCTTCATCTGGTGTCCAGGATGTGCTCATCATAGGTACTTTGCTTCCTTTCAGCTTCAATTTGCATTTACAGGGTAATTGTCCCTCTGCTAATTGGACCTCCAGCTCTTCAGCTCTTTTGACTGGCCTGTGTCACCCTGGTGGTCTCGCCACTGCTCTCCAAGCTCCCGACCCCTTTTTAGGCCGGCCTCGCTTGCGCCACCTTCTGTTAGCCATGCCACGCCTCAGGCAGCGAATGCGATGTCGGCATGGAGTCAGTCGAGGCCAAGCCTCTGTTTTTCCTCCTTCACCCCTTTCTGAGCTGAGTTCCTCCTCTGAGAGTGACGAACATACTCCCCCGCCTGCCTCACGTAGTGGTGGCGGCAGAGGCATAGGTAGAGGCCGTCGCGCTGAGAGTTCGAGTTTTGCTGGCAAAGGACGTGGGCGTGCGCGTGTTACTGGTGGCGATCCTAGTCAGTCCTCTCCTCCCGTCCCTCCCGTTCATCCCAGTCAGCTCCTCCCTCCTGACGTTTCTGCCCCTCCCAGTCAGCACAACCCTCCGGGCAGAAGGTTTCGTGGGTCCACCATCATGCAAACCACTCAGAACGCTGAGCTCTGTTTCCACTGCACCTCCTTCGACTCCATCATCACTGCTTTCATCACTGTCTCCCTGCGTGAAGAAATTCCTCTCTCCGCTTCCCCCATCCATCCTTCTGACCTTCACCCCAATCCCCCTCTTCAAATTGGGCTGCGTCCTGAAGCTGAGAACCAAGACATGAAGACTGAAAGTCAAGCAGGGAAGGAGGACAGCGGTGAAGAGAATGAATATGCATGCAGGGTTGAAGAGGAACCAATGTCTTCCGAGCATGAGGGTTGATCCCCCCGGCTCAATTACTGCTGGTTTTTTCGAGTTTTACTGTTCTAGTTGCCCACCTGTTGGGCAGAAAGATGCTTCTAGTTTTTTTGTTGCTGCTGTTTACGTGTTTTGTATAAACTCAAGGCCGGTTTCCCTACCATGGGCGGCCCAGATACTTATGCTTAATGGGTCGGTTTCCCGCTATGGGCGACCCAGAATTCTCAAGAACAGTTCTGATGATCAACCTCAGCTGTCTGGCTTTCACAGCAGCAGTTGTGGCAGTTTTGTATCAGTATTTTTATAAATTAATAGAATTAGTCTCACTTAGAAAAAAAAAATATGATGATTGATCTCCAATATTTCCTCCTAAAAATAGTGATATATGGTGCCAAATCTGAGAAAAATCACCCCTGAAATCTCAGGCCTCCCTCAGGAATATATTATCAACATATTAGTGTTGAACTCCACCAGGAGTATGACCTTCATCTCAGGTGCTCTTGGCCTGTGTACATCTCATTTTGTAACTAAAATGCCCTACAAACTTAGGTAGAGTAGGCTTGTGTATTTCAATTTTTTCAAGTGGTGACCTAAGCCCTGAATTCCTTTAAATGTTCTTCTTGAAGAGACATGCTCCAGTTATCTCCCCCTTTGACCCACGAACTTAAGTGTTACCTTAGATGTTTCTTTCGTTGGTCTAGATAACATGCTTCTAGCCAAAAAATTTCAAAAATCAGTTAGTATAGGATGACCATCAACTTGTATGCATGACAATATTACTCTTTTCTTCCACCTGACTAGATGAAAGTGCATGCAATTCTTGAGATTTCAAGTATTGAAGAGCATTCAATTTGTCAATTTGTTCAAGAGGCAAAGAACACCATTTTTCAAACTTCTGGTCATGGCTTCCACTATAACCAATTCCAATTCCAATGCTTGTTAGATTTTGCAGTGCACACTTAGAAATGAACAGTTGATAATGGAGAGAGTGAAACTTTATTTTTTAATGATGTTGTAACAATGATGTAAAATATTTCATGCACATCATGTCATTTATATTACCCTTCAGAAGTGATGGTGGTTAATCCACCAACCTATAGCATCATCATCTAATTTTTACATTGATCACATGTTAAAAAGTAAACATTGAAAGTGTCACATGATGCCAATGCTAAAAATAAAGTCATATAATAAACACTTTGTTGAAGCATGATGTTTGTTCCTCCAATATCTCCCTTCAAATATGAGCTATTAAATAAAGAGTTGTTTATCACCTCGTTCAACACAAACTTGTAGTTGATTACAATATCTTCTCAATCTACAGTCTCTGGGATATATTCTTGGGGACCACTCTGTTGGTTCATCATCACTTACATTTCAAAGTGAACTGCACAACATGGTATTTTGGTTGTAAACTTACACACCTATCATTGGACATCCTGTTAAATGTTCATCCAAGTCAAGAAATCACTTGTTTATTCACCCAAAACTTAATCTAAAATATTGGATATGGGTTAACTCCCATCCGTGAAGCCATATAGGTAATTAGTTGTTATGCTTGTTGGTTCATTAGGAGAACAACCTAGATACAGGTTGTGTCATCCAAATTTATTTGCATCAAAATTTTCAGTTTCTTAGTTTTTTTTTTCATATCTTAAAGGATGGTGATTTCTATCTCTACTTTTCCTGTTATGAGTATATAAAGTTGGCATTTTTTGTCCTTATTTACAACTATTGAGCTGGCACCAGGTCCAACACCAAGATACTTGGTTAGATAAACATTTTTCAACACTTTTGATCACTGGGCAAGCTTCGAGGTTCAATTGTTTACTTCTACTTAATTAGTCACATTAACTGGTTTTGGCTACCATTGAAAATTAATATAATCTTTTCTTTATTTCAACTTTTTTTCAAGAAACGTTGACACTGCAACTTAAATTGAAAGGTTTCATAATTTTCAAGAGTAGGGGTTAGTAGGGGTGGGGTTTATAGTGTTAGGACTCTATAATGTACCTTTTTGACCATACATTTTGCTATCATTCCACTCTTTTCCAGTCCATATTTAAAACCTATATTATCACTTTCATCCATTCTTCCAAAGGTATATAACATTCTTCTCTTTACTATATGTTTAATTTTTTTTACATATAATTTTACATTACTTTCATATTTAGCCATTATTTGGAAATATATAGTTGCTAAAACAGTTTGAAGAATGCAGAGAATTCATCGTTGTTTTCTAAAGACCACGTTTCTGAAACAGTCCACATCCCATTGCTGAAACAGTCAACAGCACGCAAATCCTGTTGCTGAAACAGTCTGTGATTTGCGATGCTGAACAATATTTCGGGTATGGCAGCAACAAGAAAGGATAATTAAGGGAGTTGTTACACTGGCCGTAACAACTGCACCTCAAAGTTAGCACCATCCTAACCATTGTAATAGCATTCTTGCTGTGGAAGAACAGAATATCCTATTCCAGCATAGAAGATCAGATTGGGTTAAGAATAGGATTTATGTAATGAAATGTGTAATAGATGTCTCCTCTTTAAAAAGAGGAGACATCAGCATTAGAGAAGGGAGATTATCGGGGGATTACAGAAGGTTTATTTGGAAAGAGACTTACAGAGAAGGAACGGGGACCCTTTATAATATGTTACATTTGAGAGATGAATAAAATCTTGTTCTGAGCATTTCGTTTTAATTTCTTCTCTTGGGGAATCTTGTGAGAAGGGAAGGGCCCACCTTCCTCACAAGATTCACCCATTTATTTCCATAGTGTGTTAACAGTGCTTTTCATTTACACCTTGTTAAACTCTATTTGCTAAAATCATTTATGCAGTATTGGAACTCTGTTATCTATTGTTGAAACTTTGTTTCCATTAATTGTTGCATTTTTTTCATACAATTCATTCCTAGGTAATTGTGGATTATCTTAATTGATAATCTTGTTTACAAAATGATTTTGTGAAACCGTGGTAATCAGAAACAGGTGCTGAAGATTCCTACTTGGGGAATAGGGTCATGTTCTTTGTTATAGCGTAATTGGTCTTTTCTTCTTCAGATTGGTTTCCTTTCCTAGATTGTTATCTTTTTAATTTAATCCAGGATTCTTTTGCTGATTGTCTGCAATAGAAAGATTGTCTTTGTTGTAACTCAAGTAGAACTTCAGTTTGTTTGAAGCAAGGTGTGATTAGTGTAATTTTTACTACAAATTTTCACTGCTTTTAAGATTGAGCATGTATAGTGCGCGATTGCCTTTGAAATAAATAGACTTCCCTGGGTTGACAATTTATGTAGCACTTGATTTTTTAGATTAATAAGAAATTAAAGTGACCAACATTTTGGCGTCGTTGCTAAGGAAGGCAATTATAGATTTCAAAAGCATTGATGTTTTTCTTTCAAATGTGCAGATTGCATAAGAGGATGCGGAGCCTATAAGAAAAATAACCCTACAGATGGCAAGGGAAAAGGAAGGGGAGGAAGAAAGACCTTTATTGACAAGATCGTATCAAAAGCTGAATCTTCTCAAAGGCTAAGCTCTCGAAGGCCAAAACCTCAACACTCCCCGCAATCGAACTATGAAACAGAAGAAATTGTGAGCCCTAAAAATGTTGACGAGCCAGCAGAAAGCGTTGAAGAACCAGTAGAAAGCGTTGAAGAGCCAGCATAAAATGTTAAGGAACCAGCAGAAAACATTGAGGAGCCAGTAGAAAACATTGAGGATCGAGCAAGTGTAGTAGGAGATCAAGCAATGGAGGGTAACAATGAAGGATTCTTCGGTGGAGGACAAGTAGATCCTGAAGGAGAGGAAAAAGATGAGAATTCTCTCTCTAACTTGGGATTTCCTATTGGGGATCTTCCTAGAGGAGCAACTCCCATGAAGAATATCCCACTTTCAACCTTACCTAACTTCCATGGTTTATCTTCTGAAGATCCTGATGATTTTCTTTTCGAGTTTGATATATTATGCAGAAGTTATGATTACATTACTAATGCCCAAAAATTGAAGCTATTTCCAACAACATTAAAAGGAAATGCATTAAGGTGGTTCATGAGTCTTGCAGTCCATGTAATCACAACATGGGAATAGATGAAACAGAAGTTTCTGCTTAAATATCAAGACTACTGCCGAACAAGAGAAAAAAGAGAGGAACTATTTAAGATAGTACAGAAGGAGGACGAAAATCTGGAGGACATTGTGGAAGGACTACAATATAATTTGCAGAGATCCAATCATCCCGATGTAAGTAAAGATATTCTTAAAACAATATTATTAAAAGGAGTAATGGATGACTGTCTATATATGCTAAATATGCTTGGTAAAGGGGACATATCTAAAGAATCATATGATGAAATTGTTAACCTCTATAAAATATGTTCAAGAGGAGCTACAAGGAATAGGTTAAACAGCAAGGATACCACATATTCAAGAGTTCAAAAATCAGCCAGTGGAGGAGCAACAAGAGTTGAAATAGGTAATTTACTTGAGGAATTTAAAACTGAAATGTTAAGTTCTTTTGCTTCATAGATTGACACCTTGCAGGCTAAGAAGAAACAAGCCGAAGCAGAAGTAGCTTTTTCTGTCTTTTTCCCCAAATGCAGAGATAAAAACCCACTAAGGGAATGCCCATTGGACAAGATACCAATTTTCACCCTTTGTGAGAAGGATCATGAAATGCAACAATGCCCTTCTTTACCAGGAATAAAAGCAGCATTGCAACCAATTGAAGAAAAAGCTAAAGCAGTCTATCTGTTGACACAGAGAAGGCAATGGAAACCGTGAGGACAAGGTATGAATTCTAATATGCCATTTACATCTTCTAATCATTGGAACAATTATCCTTCTTTTAGTCAAACGAATTACCCTCCCTTTAATCAAATGCAATACCTGCCCTTCAATCAAATGAATTACCCGCCCATGCAACAAACAAACCCTCCCTTTGTAGACCCAGCAATGTGGACTCCTTGGTCTCCACAACAACAGTCTTACTTTAACCAATGGAATCCAAATTGGAGGGGTCAAAAACTCTCGTTTCCAAATAAATTTCCTCAACTTCAGCAACCACTCCCTCTACCATCAGGTGCTCCACCAAATAATCAAATGATGAGACCCCAGCTACCTGTACAACCAAACCCTAACCCCAATAATAAAGTTGTGCAAGTTATTGATATTCAGAACCAGCCTATACTTCATGTTTTCCCTGCACAATGCAATGATATTCATTTACGATCTGGGAAATTAGTTGAACCCATTATTGATGACGTTACCTCTTTTGATTCTGATAAGGAAGAGACAGAGAAACATGACTTACATGAAGAGGTACCACCACCCTCTAATAAGGGTACTGGAACAACAGAACCACCATTCCCTAAGCATTTAGTTTTGACTAAAATGCCTAAGCCACCTGCTTTCAATCTTCTGGGGGAATTAAAAAACCTTTATGTCAAAATTCCACTCTTACAAGCACTAAGAGATGTACCAATTTATGCCAGAACTATGAGAGATATTTTTGTCAAGAAACCCGGTAGGAAAGCTAAAGATCCCTTACAGTTCATGTTATGGGTGATCTATCTGCATTAATGTCCAGAAAAGACCCTCTAGTTAAATATGGTGATCCCAGCCATCCTACTGTTACAGTGCAAATTGGAAAAACAATAATTCCTCAAGTTTTGGTAGATTTAGGTGCTGCTATAAATATTATGACCCTTGAAACTTCACAATTGTTATAGCTGAAGAACGTAATCAGAGATACACCAACCATTCTAGTGTTAGTTGACCATTCTACAATCAAACCGGAAGGAGTTATTGAGGACCTAATCATCTCAATTGAATCCTAGAATTACCCAGCCAACTTTGTGGTGTTACAGACTAAAACAAAGTTGGGGGGACATCCTCTAATTTTGGGAAGGCCCTGGTTAGCCACAGCCGATGCCTTTATCAGCTGTAGATCTGGTTCAATGTCAATTTCAAATAGATATGAAACTAAGCAGCTTACTCTCTACCCTCACGCTACACCCTTGATTAATAATGATAATTCTGTATGGATGGACTATGATGATCATGCTATTCAACCTATTTTGACTATCAGACAAGCTTTAAGCCTTAAAAATACCACTAAGGATGAGGTAATTAATAATTTCATTTGTGAACCCTCCTTCGTGATTCCTGAAACACATAATCAGTTGGCTGCACTTTTGAAATCAGATACCCAGGAAAATCTTAAATCTGAAGATCTACCTCAAACATCAACCACCATCTCTTCTAAAAGTATAACAGTAGAAATCGAACCTGGAAAAACACTGAACATAAACCCCAACTTAACAGTTGCTGAAACACAACAATTAATGAAGTTACTGTTTGAAAATAAGGAAGCATTCACATGGTACTATACAGATATGAAGGGAATCTCTCTTGAATTATGTACTCACCGAATCTATATCAAGGAAGGTTGTCGACCAGTCTGTCAACCCCAACGACGAATGAACCCTAATTTAAGAGAAATTGTCAAAGAGGAACTTCAAAAATTTCTTAATGCAGGGTTTATATATCCTATATCTGACAGTGAATGGGTTTCCCCATTGGTAATATTTCCTAATAAAAACGGGAAATGGAGAGTTTGTGTAGATTATAGAGCCTTAAATAAAGCCACTCAAAAAGATCACTTTCCTTTACCATTCATTTATCAGGTGTTAGATAGTTTTTCAGCGAAGAAATTCTTCTCCTTTTTAGATGGGTTTAGTGGGTATAATCAAATTAGAATTGAACCCCAAGACCAAGATAAGACCACTTTTACTAGTCCTTGGGGAACTTTTGCTTATAGAGTTCTCCCATTTGGACTATGTAATGCACCAACAACTTTTCAAAGAGCAGTTATATGAATCTTTTCTGATATGCTTAATGACTCTATGGAAATATTTATGGATGACTTTACCCTTATGGTGTGTCTTTTGAAGATGCATTACAGAATCTTGAGAAAGTACTTAAATGATGTATACAAGCTCACGTCTCCTTAAGCACCGAAAAATGCATATGATGATGAGTGGAGTAGTTCTTGGACATTTTATTTCATCTCAAGGAATTCAGGTGGATCCATATAAAATACAAGTCATTCAAAACCTTCCTATTCCTAAAACACAAATAGATGTGAGAAGTTTCTTAGGACATGCAGGATATTACAGGAGATTTATTTAAAAAAATTCCAAAATAGCTTCTCCTTCGTTTGTGTTACTTATGAAAAATGTTGAATTGAAGTGGACTGGTCTTTGCCAGGAGGCTTTTGTAGAACTCAAGCATCAATTATCTACAACTCATATTTTGAGGGGACTTGATTAGGCACTTCCCTTTCATATATATTTTGATGCTTCAGATACTACAATTGGAGCTGTCTTGGGACAAGAGGAAAACCATCTCCCTTATGCTATCTACTTCATTAGTAAGAATATGACTCCTGCTGAGCTTAATTATACAGTTACTGAAAATGAATTTTTCGCAGTCATTTATGCTATTAATAAATTTCAACATTACATTGTTGGTTACTCTACTTTTTTCCATACTCACCACTCGGCTATCAAGTATTTAATGAACAAATCTGTCACAAATGCTCGAGTCACCAGATGGTTATTGTTATTACAAGAGTTTGATATTACAATTGTAGATCGACCATGTAAAGAAAATGTTGTTGCTGATTTCCTTTCTTGATTAAAAACTAATGATAATACTCCAGTAGATGATTCCTTTCCTGATGAATATTTAATTTCAATTTCTGCTCACTCACCATGGTATGCAGACATTGTCAATTATCTAGTTGTAGGGAAGTTACCATCACACCTATCACATCGAGAGAAAAGAAAAATCATTCAAAAAAGTGCTCGGTATAGCTGGATAAGTGGGTGTCTTTTCTACATAGGACTTGATCATGAAATCTGAAGATTCATTAGAGAATATGAGGTTTATGATATACTAAAAGCTTGTCATGATGGCCCTTGCGAAGGGCATTTTGCTAATAAGAGGACGGCACATAAAATTCTTAGGATGGGTTATTATTGGCCCTCACTCTTTAAAGATGCAAGGAAATATGGCCAGGCTTGTGATAGCTATCAAAGAATGGGTCAACCTAATCATAGAGATGAAATTCCATTAAACCCCCAGGTAATAATTGAACCATTTGAAAGATGGGCCTTAGACTTTATAGGACCCATTAATCCTCCATCCAACCAAAGATTTTATATATTAGTCTTCATAGATTATATGACTAAATGGGTGGAGGCTAAAGCACTCCTTAGAGCTAATGAAGAAGTTGTCCTAGCTTTCCTATTTGAAGAGATCTTTGTTATATTTGGAGTGCCTAGATAGCTAGTTACAAATGGAGGACCTCCTATCACTTCTCATGGTTTTAAAGCTACCCTTCAGAAATATCATATTCATCATAGAATGACTACACCATACCACCCCCAAGCCAATGGAAAGGTGGAAAGTACAAACAAAGTAATAGAAGCCATTCTAACAAAAATAGAGAAGGAAAACTGGAAGGATTGGTCTCAAAAACTCCCTGAAGCACTATGGGCTTACAGAACTATGTATAGAAATAATACAGAATTTTCTCCCTATGAATTGGTTTATGGTAAAAGTGTTGTTTTTCCTGTGGAATTTGAAATTAAAACCTTAAGGACTGCTTTAGCTATTAACCTTGATTTGACTTATGCATAGATAGCCAGGTTGCAGCAAATTCATGAATTGTATGAAAAGAGATTAGATGCCATTCATCGGACAACTATGATCCAACAACAGAGAACAAGATGGCATGATAAAATCATCAAGCATAAGCAATTACAAAAAGGTGATTGGGCTTTATTGTTTGAAAACTTTCAAGGGAAGCTACGTACAAGATGGCTAGGACCATATGAAATAGATACTATTTTTCCCAATGGAACAGTAAGGCCCTTAACAATTGATGATTCTAAAACACCGTTAGTGGTAAATGGTCATCGGCTCCATATATACCAACGCACTATTTCCAAAGAAGATTTTAAGGCTACTTGCATGGCAGATTTACATTATCTCTTTTTAGGGGAGTCTCCTACCCCTCATTGCAATTAATTTTTCTGAATTGTATTTTTAGCATTAGAATTAGATTTTTTTTTTTAAACTAATAATCCCTGTCAAGGGCTCGCATGTTACATTTGGTTATTTTGCAGATTCTCCATTTAGGAAAGGCTTACCAAGAAAGGACAATTTCACCACAAGCAGATCCAAGCTTCATTTTGAGAAGCATTTCTCCCCTCACTTCAACTCATTCATAGTTCACTTCCCCATCTTCCAGTAACATTTCACCACTCATTTCCTTCATTCCTTTTTCCCTTTTCATGTCATTTTCCCTATTTTTCACATTGCTGAAACACCATTCTTCAGCAAATACTTTCCCTATTTTTTACATTGTTGAAACACCATTCTTCAGCAAACATTTTTCCCATTTCCCCACTGCTAAAACACCACTCCTCAGCAACACTTTCCCTACTTTCCCATTTCTAAAACACCACTCTTCAGCAGCATTTCATCCATTTTTCCTGTTGCTGAAACACCATTTCTTTCTCCAAAGATATGACTATGCATCATTTTCTTTCATGAAACCAAATTCTTTAGTTCTTTCATTCTCACTTCTCTTATTTCTTATGCTACTCCTGTCCTTTCACTGCCTTCTCCTATGATTAAACAGACCTCTAATATAATCTCCCTCATGTTTCAAAAAGCTTCTAAACTTCTTCCATGACTATTGAGCTATTATAAGCAAGCATTATATTTTTCGAAGTACAAATCAAAAGTAAACATGAGGTATGTAAATTTTATATGTAAGTACAATTAAACTATGGTTAAATGAGAAGATTTCACAAATCCCCATACATTTAAAGTAATTATTCCAGCCATAGTTGGGGGGGAATATCGAAATTATATGCCATCATTTCACAACATGCCAATTACCGTCATATTTCTTACCCATTACCTCGCCTCTTCACCGTTATTCCATGTTCTCATTCCCAAAATTTACTCTGTTCGAAGTGTGGTAACTTAGCTCTTTGAATGTGCATTTTACCAAAGTTGGTTAACTATCGGAGGACCTGATATTCGACACGAGCCCAGCATGATATCTCTGCTCGAATTATACCCAGAAGTGTATCATATTTTTCAACAGGCAGGCTGGGTAGGATATTTTCAGAGGCTTCAGGAGTTTGATCCACAACAGGTCCTTGAATTTGCACGAAATCTTCAGGAAGATCATTCTATTGTCCAGGAAGTGCGAATTCCAGTCTCAGAGGGTGACATAGCACAAGTTTCAGGTCTTCCGGTCACTAGCACTTCATACAAGAAAATGAGTTTTTAAAATCAGAACTGGAAGCCTACAAGCAAGAATTGATAATGGCAAGGGAAGCCTATGACAAGGATCTTAACTTGTATACCCTAGCTCACGCAACATCCATGGCAGAGAAAGACAAAGAAAACGACTAGTATAAAGAATACATGTGCAGCCAATGAGGGAATATTTATCATCAAGTGGGATATAAATTAGTTCAAGTCCCAATGCTGGGAGAATCTACGTCTTCTAAAGTCAAGGAGGAATGCCCTACTGTTACACAAGAACCAGTAGGGCCTTCAAGAATTCCAGAGAAGGGGCCTAATTTGCAAGTATCCTGCCCTACTATAACTATTAAATCTGAAATTCCTATTTCTTCTACTCAGATTATACATTATCCTACCACTTGCAATGACATAAACTGAACCATGGGATGAGCTGGAAATAATAAACAAACGGAGGAAAGAGTATGCCATTTCACAAGGTAAAATCTTGAAGGAGCATAAATTACTCTAGCAGAATCATATATATTCAAACTGGGAGGCTTTGGAACAAATAATCCAACAATATCGCGCTCACAAGAACCAGAATAAAGAGTTAAAAATAAAATTGAGCCTGATGTTTGATTTGGTCCAGAAACTATTAGATGCAAGGAAACCATCTTTGAACTACTCTCTTTTCCTTGCAGAATGCCTTGCATTCTTCCAAGTAAAAGCAATCAAAGATGGAAGGCCCTGCAAGGTGTTTAAATCTGAAGATTTTGTCCAAACTTTTGCAGAGGCCTCTACTAATGATCAGAATTTATTGTGTGAATTGTATCTTCAGAATGAAGCCATTCCTGAAAATAGAAACCTTAATCTTAACCCTCTTGTTGGCGATATCCAGATTCAAGCATTTGCCTCTTTCCTTGCTAATCAGATTACATGGCAGACTACTTTTCTTGCAGCCAGGCATAACGAAGATAACCGTCTTCTCTGGATACGGCCAGAACCAGAGAACCCTACCATCTTTGTGGCAGAATATTATCAATTTTTGAAGAAACCAGGGATGACTGAACATATATGGCAATTACAGGCTTCAGTACTTCAGGATTGTCACCATTTTATTAAATCCAAAGAAACTTTTGCCTTGAGAGAAAATAATATGTTTTGGCAACAATATTCAAAGGAAAAGAAAGAGTATAATACTTTTAGTCCTACTAATCTTGAAACTGCATTCTCCAGGGTACCACATTCCTCACAAGATTCACCCATTTATTTCCGTAGTGTGTTAACAGTTCTTTTCATTTACACCTTGTTAAACTCTGTTTGCTGAAATCATTTATGTAGTATTGGAACTCTGTTATCTATTGCTGAAACTCTGTTTCCATTACTTGTTGCATTGTTTTCATACAATTCATTCCTAGGTAATTGTGCATTATTTTAATTGATAATATTGTTTACAGAATGAGTTTGTGAAAGCATGGTAATCAGAAACAGGTGTTGAAGATTCCTACTTGGGGAATAGGGTCATGTTCTCTGTTATAGCATAATTGGTCTTTTCTTCTGCATATTGGTTTCCTTTCCTAGATTGTTATCTTTTTAATGTAATCTAGGATTCTTTTGGTGATTGTCTGCAATAGAAAGATTGTCTTTGCAATAACTCAAGTATAACTTCAGTTTGTTTGAAGCAAGGTGTGATTAGTGTAATTTTTACTACAACTTTTCATTGCTTTTGAGATTGAGCATATACAGTGCGTGATTGCCTTTGAAATAAACAGACTTCCCTGGGTCGACAATTTATGTAGTTGCAATTGATTGTTTAGATTAATAAGCAATTAAAGTGACCAACACATAGCAAAGTGTATGGGCATTGTAGTGCAAAATGTTAGGTACTGGAGATGGCATGATGTTTGTTCCTCCAACATATCCCTTCAAATATGAGTTACTCAATAAAGAGTTGTTTATCACCTCGTTCAACACAAACTTGTAGTTGATTACAATATCCTCTCCATCCACAATCTCTGGGACCCATTCTTGGTGGCCACTCTGCTGGTTCATCATAACTTACATTTCAAAGTGAACTGCACAACATGGTATTGTGGCTGTAAACTTGATTTTTTCTCCTCCAACATCTCCCTTCAAATATGAGCTACTCAATAAAGAGTTGTTTATCACCTAGTTCAACACAAACTTGTAGCTTATTACAATATCTTCTCCATCCACAGTCTTTGGGACCCATTCTTGGTGGCCACTCTGCTGGATCATCATCACTTCCATTTCAAAGTGAACTACACAGCATGATATTGTGGCTGTAAACTTACTCAACTATCATTTAACATCCCCTTAAATGTTCATCCAAATCAAGAAATCACTTGTTTATTCACCCAAAACTTTATCTAAAATATTGGATATGGGTTAACTCCCATCCATGAAGTCATCTGGGTAACCAGTTGTTATGCTTGTTGGTTCATTAGGAGAGGAACTTGGATACAGGTTGTGTCATCCAAATTTATTTGCATCAAAATTGTTAGATTCTTAGTTTTTTTTTTCATATCTTAAAGGCTGGTGATTTCTATCTCAGCTTTTCCTGTTATGAGTGTAGAAAGTTGATGTATGTTGTCCTTATTTACAACTATTGAGTTGGCACAAGGTCCAATACCATTATACTTGGCTAGATAAACATTTTTCAACACTTGTGATCACTGGGAAAACTTTGAGGTTCAATCATTTACTTCTACTTAATTAGTCACGTTAACTGGTTTTGGCTACCATTGAAAATTAATATAATTTTTTCTTTCTTTCAACTCTTTTTCAAGAAACATTGACACTTCTACTTAAATGGAAAGGTTTAATAATTTTCAAGAGTAGGGATTATTAGGGGTGGGGTTCATAGCAAAGTGTATGGGCATTGTAGTACAAAATGTTAGTTACTGGAGATGGCATCAGGCTCATGAATGGTTGCTAAGGCAATGTGGGTTTCTCTTGAGAGAAACATGGTGAGGAAAATTTCTGAATGGCTGTGACATTTTTATCCAGCCAACATTGAAGATGTAACTATTTGGATCATTTCCATTTGTAGGTGGTGCCAAAGAATGATCTATTTGTCTTTTTTGTGGTTGCACAATTTCTCATACAAAAACAGATCATGAATATGCAAATTTTAAAGTAGAGTATATTGTTATTTAAGAATTTTAATTGATTCTTCAACAATACATCAAGAAAAGGACTTTACTGACCCATGAAGGCTTCCACAAGTGTTAAGTATTCACCACTGAATGTCCAACAAAGATCACCAAGAAAAGTTTGATCCTCTCATCATGCCACAAGGAAACAAGATTGAATACACATTTTCTTAAGCTCTAACTTCAAACAAAGAATAGATATTGGACTGATATGATGATAACAATTTAGATCCAAGATAAATATATAAGAGGCACGAAAATGAAAATGTAGGATTACCTAGAGGGATGTAGCACGTGATTGGTCAAGGAGAGGCAACACAGGCCAAGGTGGGACCCAAGGCATAGGTTGGGCCTCAATGGATAAAAGGAAGAAGGGAATTATCATTTAGAATTCATTCATTTATCTTATTACTCTTGGTCATTTTGACTGAAGCACGCTTGAGCCAGAGAGCCAAGTCTGTAGTGTTGTTTAATGCACGAAATTTTCAAGCAGAGATATCAAACTCTACCTCGGGGGACTTGGAGTGCCCGCTCAGGAGAGGATTTCTGCATTTTGGTGGGGGAAATTACATGACAGTAGCAACAGGAAGAGCGTATCCCATTCAGGACTACATAAAATTATTGTAGGTTGTGCAGTGATTGTGTAGTTCAGTTCGGTGTGGCTATCGGGAGTGTGGAGAACAACGGAGTTTCAACAAGAGATTTGGAGGTGAAATTAGCCACCTCCTACCAGGGATTTTGGTAGCTCTCCAGAGGCATTTTCTAGTAGATTCATCCAAAGGTTTGATTTACCCAGCAACGTAGTGAGCCAAGCCTAAGAGTACCAGATTCTAAAGTCAAGCTTTGGGTGAACCCTTTCTAGGTTTTTCTGGGTTTATTGAGGAGGAGCCAAGATTAATTCGGCAGAATTTTCTGGGCAGATTTGAGGCTTCAAACAAAGATCCTAATGCAGGCAGCAATTAGAGGAGCGAGAGGAAATTGGGCCAAAATTCTGGGGTCAACATCTAGCCAATTCCTTCATGGGTTTTTATGGGTTTGGTGAGTAGAGTCTGGGGTTAAAAGCCCGGAATTTTTTAAGCAGAGGAAGTAGGCCAAACAACGTTCCAAAGTCAGCCAAAAACAACATTTTTGGGCTATACAATGCAAAGACTAAGCCATGCAGCAGCACATTCAGCCAAAGTTTTTTCTTGGGTTTGAGTTGTTCTTCAAGCCTACCTTAAGTAGGCCCAGGTGAAAAATTTCCAACACCTCAATTGTACTCTTTCCTAATATATTAATAAAATGGCTCAGCAGTGATTTTGGCTCCAGTTTGAGCATTGTAAAAGTGTTTGCATTTTTTCTTGTCTATTTGCACTTTTATTATTGTTAATCCCCATTTGGGATATTACATTGGTGTCAGAACATAATCTTGGCTCAGCCTGTGGGAAACCCTCATTCTATTGCAAGACAAAAATAAAAAACTAAGAAATCATCGGATCCCAAGAAAGGTTAAACTCAGATGCCATGGCAGTAACCTTGAATGAGGTGATTAGGGTGCAACAAATTATGGTTAATGTGGGGAAGAAACTGATTCATGCAACAATTGGGAATCAAGACCATTCTTAATTATACAACAAATCCTCTATGTATAGAAAGGTGGATAATACATCAATATGGCAAGACATTATTGCAACTGATGTGGAGTTATTGGCAGCAAATTGGTGAATATACCAATCATTGGGACATGACATTCAAGCGTCCCTCTCTTTTTGGGAGTTCCATGAACTAAGAGACAAGCACAACACAAGGGGATTTCTGTGGAATTATGTAGGTATTGTGAGTCGGATTAAAGGAAGAAGATTAAAGAGTAGTTGAAGCGGCCATGGTTGGCAAGGAGACAATTGAGAATACACTCATCGATGAGACACCACCCATTGTTGAGGTATCCATTGATGGGGTATTCGGGGTTGTGACCGAGTTCTCTAATGATAGCAATGCATCACAGGTTGATGAGGTGCCGGGAGATAGCTCCACTATTGTTGAGGAGCCAATAGGTACAGAGGCCTCTAGGTCTATGATAGAATTGTCGAATGACAATCACATGCAGTTGACTAGTGAGCATGTCTTGTGTGTTGGAGTGTCTATGGAGGAGGGTGTGCAACCATTATTTTGGCTAGCTCTTTATGAGGTGCTAGGAGATACAGAGGTATTGGATGATGGTTGCACATAACAGTGTCATTAGCCTCAGGCCAACCTTCTAGATTTGAAAGGGAAGGCCACATCAGTATGAGAGGCTATTTTGTTACAGAACGAGGAACTGGAGGGCATGATAGTGGTTATTACCGAGTCAGTGGCCAAGTTGGCCCACATTGGGGAACAGTTGGATTCCCTAAAGGTACAGCTAGAGGGCACATTGGAGTGTAAGAGCGGCCCCCTTCAGGCATACATAGACAGGTCTAGCAGCAATGTTGGGTCACCTCTTCCCATTGGAGAGAGAGAGAAGAAGCAACCTAGTCATATTTCATATGTTGACCTGGATAGTAGGATGAGATGATTAGAGTTGCATAGGGTGAAACATCCACATGTTGAGGTTGGACGGCAGGAGATTTTGAGTTGGTACCTGGTGGATTGGGTTATGGAGATGGTGGTGGACCCGAGTGTACTTTGGCAAGAATTTATAAGCACTAGGAATATAGGAACCCCAGACTGGCATTGGGATCCAGGTGAGACTACATATTGTTTCCACGGTAGGGCAGTTGACTATGTCTTGGAGGGTATAGTTGGCCTAGCAGTTAAGCATGCACATTCTCTAGGGGATTTTCGGTCAACTCAAGTGACCCACCAGTTTATGGGTAGACTCCTTGGGTTGTCTTGGTACGACATTTGTATGTGGGGTCACGTGGTTATCAACATACTTTGGCAGGAGCTTGTCGGAGGAGGTGGCATTGCAAAGCCACCAAACAGTGCCTTATATGGAGCCAAGGATTCTTCACCTTTGTACGGGGCACATAGGTTGCAGCAGAGCAGAGCATTGGTCCGACATGTAGAGACACAACTCTAGGCCATCACATCCAAGGATGTGTGGGAGCATCTAGCATTGAGCAGTGGACTACCGGTGGACATGGAGGTGCATGGTCATGTACTGTAGTGTGTGGGACTCTTTTTGGAGTAGAAGTGTCTTACATCACATTGAGTACACGCGAGGAGTGACTAGTTCCTTAACACAAACAAGGCACGGGATGGTACAGGGTAGTACAAAAGTAACAGGGGCTATCCAGTAGTGTACAGGGGTATGTCGCAGTGTGCAGTGGCATGTCGAGGAGTACATGGATGACCAGTGGTATGCAAGGGTGTATGGTGCTGCAAAATAGGGTCTTAGAGTATTTCCTCTACAAAGATTCATGGACGAAGACATCAGACATACCTTTGGGGGTAGTTCACCCAAGATCGACGAGGAGACAGATGAGTGATGCTTTATGGTATCCGTGGGGACTCACATGCCTAACCCTCTTCTACATCAGTCATGGGTATAGTTAATTTTTTTGTTGTCCTTTAGCACTCTGGGCATGAGCAGCAGGGTATGCGAGGCTCACCCAAGATATTTGGATGACACTCAACACACTAGGGGAGATATCTTCTCAGTAGTGGCATTGGGTTGGTGTAATAGCTAACAACCACAGGTTGGGGGATGAGATGATCATCTACAGGGATGGCATATCAATCATGACAAAGCCTACACCTGGGGAGTGGGTCATGAGGGAGACATGCATCACTCTTTTCTCAGGGAATGTCGAGACCATGCATGAGCAGAGGATACTGGGTACAATAGAGGTAGCATCCCAGTATGTGTCTGGGCTCCAGAAAATGTATCGACACATTATTGAGAGGGTGGATGGAAGACCCAATGGAGATGGTTGGAAGGAACAAGAGGGATCCACATACCTTGATTCAATTGCGAGTATCATATATCCATCTATTGGTTGCACTCAAGGGGTGGCTATTTGTCACATGTGGCTTCCAGCAGTAATTGATACTACACAGTGGCAGGCACATGGCAGGTTAGCATGCATTAAGTTTTCCCATGATATATGGACCCTATATATTGGTCACATGCAGGGACTAGAGATGAGGCACGAAAGGATTCTTGCAGTTTTCAGAGCTATGGTGCAACAGGTCTGACTATGGGAGGCAAAAATTCAGCTGATTAATAGACCATTCTGTCTCATGATGGTTAGAGTCGGGACAGAGAGTGATCTAGATCATTATTGGGTTGGCACTCAGTGGCCTCCATCAGATGGCAAGGTTGACCTTCTCTGTTGCTGCATAGGATTAGAGTTAGATGTGGAGGGGTAGATATTGGCATCAAGGTTATTCCTGAGCAGGATGAACTTGGCTCTCACCGACCTTTTGCCACTAGGCCTTAAGAGAGGATAATACAATCTACACATGATGGGGAGTATTCCATAACCAGAGTAGCGTAGCATCAGCAACGGTGGCACCACTATGAGTTCGACAAGGGCCCTGATCATCACTGCTCTTTACAGCTCAATACCCCTTAGGGATGAGCTAGCTACCATAGGGGTAGATCATGCAGATATTCCATTGGTCTTTAGTAATTCCCTAATGGCATGGGGAACCTCAATAACTTGGCAAGTGGTCCAACAACATGATATATGAAGAAGCTCATGTGAGGAAGACACTATCTCTGCAAGGATTAGGTGGTATCTTCGAGGGTCTACTCTTGGAGTGCAAGGGATGGACTACTTGGTAGGGAAACTTCATGAGGAGAGGGGCAGAATCCTATATCATCATGATTCCCTACTCACTGATGGTGTGCAAAGGGCTTTTATTACTTATGCCTAGCGGGATGGTGGGTGGAGGAGTGGGATCTTTATGTTGGACAGGATGGCTTGGGATCCAGGTATTGAGGGATCTCTTCCTATCAAGGCAATGCAGAGATCGGGGATGATTTAGTGGTGCATTTGGAACCCTGGAAAATTTTTTAGTGACCGTGGGGGAGCGTCAACTAGAGAGGATGCTTGTTCAGGAATTTCTTGAGCACAAATAATTTTTGGCAGGGACGACTGCAATATTTCAAATTAGCAGTCGGATAATTGGAATATTAATTTTGATTTATTTTGGAATTTCCCAATTTTGGGCAAAAATAAAGTGGGTAGGGGACCCACAACTAATAATTAAGCCAAATAAAGTATTTTCCTAAAGTCCCTAAGGGAAAATTGTGGCTCTAGTGGTGGGGTTGAAATGGCCTTAGGTGACAGCGTAGAAGAGGCACGAAAAGGACAACGTTGGATTGGCTAAAGGAAGGCAGCACACGATTATTCAAGGAGAGGCAGCGCAAGCCAAGGTGGGACCCAAGGCATACGTTGGGCCTCAATGGATAAAAGGAAGAAGGGAAGGCTCATTTGGCATTCATTCATTCATCTTCTTACTCTTGGTCATTTTGACTGAAGCATGCTTGAGCCAGATAGCCAAGTCTCCAGTGTTGTTTAGCACACGAGAAATTCAAGCGAAGATCTCAACCTCTAGCTCAAGGGACTTCGAGTTCCCACTCAAGAGACGAGTTCTACATTTTTGTGGGGGAAATTGCACAACAGTAGCAACAGGAAGAGCATATCCCCTTCAATACTATGCAAAGGTAGAGTAGGCTGCATAGTGATCACGCAGTTCAGTTCGGTGTGGGTGTCGGGAGTGTGAAGAGTAGCAGAGTTTCAGTAGGAGATTTGGATGGGAGATTAGCCACCTCATACCAAGTATTTTGGTAGCACTTCAGAGCCATTTTCCAACAAATTCATCCAAAGGTTCGATTTACCCAGCAACACAATGAGCCAAGCCAAAGAGGGCCAGATTCCAAAGTCAAGCTTTGGGCGAACCCTTTCTAGGTTTTTCTGGGTTTATTAAGGAGAAGCCAAGACTAATTCGGCATAATTTTTTGGACAGGTTTGAGGCTTCAAACAAAGATCCTAATTCCACTAGCAGCTAGAGGAGTGAGAGGAAATTGGGCCAAAATTATGGGGTAAACATCTAGCCAATTCCTTCAATGGTTTTTGTGGGTTTGGTGATTAGAGTCCGAGGTTAAAAGCCTATAATTTTCTGAGCAGAGGAAGCAACCCAACTAGTAGTCTGAAGTCAGCCAGCAGCAACATTTCTAGGCTAGGCAGCGCAGAGGCTGAGCCATGCAGCAGCACTTTCAGCCATATTTTTTGCTGGGGTTTGAGTTGTTCTTCAAGCCTGCCTT
Source organism: Pinus albicaulis (assembly GCA_034641835.2). Lineage (NCBI taxonomy): Eukaryota > Viridiplantae > Streptophyta > Pinopsida > Pinales > Pinaceae > Pinus > Pinus albicaulis. Next base: position 168,923 of record JAXQQM020058388.1, on the reverse strand, counting down.
GAGAAGGTGTATTTGCAAACTTTCCAGCACCTCAATTGTGCTCTTTCCCAATATATTAATAAAATGGCTCAGCAGTGTTTTTGGCTCCAGTTTAAGCATTTTAATGGTGTTTTCATTTTTTCTTGTCTTTTTTCACTTTTATTACTATTAATCCCCATTTGTGATAATTACAGTTTTGTATTGATCATGGAAAAATTACTCATGCATTCAACCAAATGTAAAGAGACATACAGTCATGTAAAATAATCAATGGAGAATACCAATAGAGAGAAATTGTGTTAGTTGATTTACCATCCCATAATCACCATCAAAGCCAATGGAAAAACCCAAAGGAAATGAAAAATAGATATAAGAAAGCCTACCATTCTTCTACAGTGTATTCAAAGTTATGATGTGAAATGATAAGCAGTTCCCTGAATAGGTTCATCAAACTTTAATGATCTCAAACAAGTATGATGGAAAACAATGAAAAACTATAAACATGAACCTCATCATAAATACAAGTGACAAGGTTATGGTAATGGAACAAATATGGTTTTAAGAGACAAAGGAAGTTTGAGACCATTTTCTGACCAAAAAAAATAGGGGATGCACTCAAGGAGTTTTTAATCAGGAAAGCATGAAAATGGTTATGCTAACCTACACGTCAACTTTATTGGTGGTTAGATGAGAAAGTGTCATGATAGGCATGGCATTTTCCAATTATATTCCATCTGTTTTCTTTCTATTTTTGGTCCTTCAGATCTTTCCATGAATCTCATACCATGGGAGGTTTCCCCATTTAGAGAATTCACATTGTTTGCTTTATTTGGAGATTTAATTGGTTGTAAACTTACTATTGAAAGCATACATGCACGTGGTTGAAATTTCCTTGAAGATTATGGTATGGAAGCAACTACAGGATATGCCTTGAAAGCAGCTACAAGAGGAGTGAACAATAAGGCAAATGGACTGAATAACTCCCCAAATCAGTAATGAGTTGACTTATTCTTATTAGTGAGGTTAAAAGGCAGGCTTTTGGAACAAGATTACATCTAAATAGTAGATCATAATACACTTGGAAATCATGAAGACCTTGTCAAGCTAAGCATGTTTTCGTTCCTCTTCCATAAGAAGCTAAGGTGAATTACTCTTCATGCTTTGGGCCTCTGTATAGGCAAATTTGAGGGGATGCAGAAAGGTTGAACGATATTCTTTAAGAAATTTTACAACAACATAACTCATCATTCTCTCACCTACCAATTCCAACAATCCACTCTACCAGTGAATGCTACTACGATTATTGCATCCTGTCATTTGTTGCCACTATGATGCTTTTTGATCCCCTGAGTAACATATTGATTTGGTTCAACTACGCCTTGACTTTGGCTCTTCAAATATTCTAGTTGAGGAGTTCTTAATTGTATTTAATTTTTTGGTTAGTTTTAATGCACTTACAATATATCAATAAGCAACGTACTTTTTCCATAATAGAAAATATTATACCCTCTAACCAACTGGCCAACTTCATATTTGACCACCACCATATTCATTATTTGAGTATAGAGTTGAGGGTGTAGATATTTTACCATGCATATTTTATACAATACCCATCAGGGAATTTTAACAATTGCAAAATATGACATTTTTAATAGTATAGGACTTTAGATTTTGCATCGAATTTTCCAAATTAATATTGCCAACAAAATTTAAAATATTGGCAAATAGATTTAGACTCCTCAAAGGATTAAATCATACTCAACTCCTTTTTTTCCTTGCAGTGTGGCTCTTCCATTGGCTTTTCTACAGTCCTCTAGACAATGTTTTCCATGTTCCTACCTTCCCCTACACTTCGTACCCCTATACCAAATATCCCCTTGAAAGAAAAATCCAATGCATGCACCTAACCGATAGAGGCCCACTCCATTTGTTCCCACTCCCCTCGTCGAGCACTAAGAAGGTTGTATCCTCCCATATTCTTTTTCCATCCCTGCATCGTTCTTCCTTGACAAGAAAAAGGTCTCTCCAGCATGTGGGAGTATGCCAACTACCCCCTACCTCCCAAATATTTTTATTATATATTTTTTTTGATGTGGTTAGGAAACTTGCATGTGTTTAGGTACAAGTTAGTTCTCTTCTATGTGGCCCAATGTAGCTACAAAGAAACATGTCCAAATGATATATATATATATATATATATATATATATATATATATATATATCTGTTTGTGTGTGTGTGTGTGTTTGTGTGTGTGTTTTTATTTCTTTCAACTTTTCCTTTGTTCACATTTGTCGGTCACCATGGCTACCACCAAATAAGTCAACATCCCAAGAAATTTTACCCTTCCTCTGATCTGAGATATATGTCCCCAAAATCAGTCTATTTTATTTAGTTAACTTTACAATGTTTTTGATAAATAAGTGATGTGGTTGGGACTATTATAAATACAAGATTGGAGTCTTCATACAAGGTTGGAGCCTTGTGAGAAACTAGGTTGGAGCCTGGATTAATATGTGAGGATTGTAGTCCTCATACAAGGTTGGACCCTTGTGGGAGACCAAGTTGGAGCTTCGATTTGTAGTTGAATATTAGAGTTTATATGTACTCCAACAAGATCTTATAATAAAATTTTCCCATTTTGGTGTGTTTGGAGCTTTTCCGTTTTATGGGTGTTTGCTGAAAAATATTTGTGTTGGGTTTATTGCATGCTTTTGTTATCACTATTAATTTTTCCATTAGGAATATTACACCTTGAGAGGCTTGAGAAACATATCAAGTCATATTTGAAACAAAAGTAAAGTAATTCTTCCATATCGAAGGACATTCTTTAAAGAACACATGAAAAGCCTAGGAGACACCTTCATCGAATGATAAAGTGATAACATACTTTGAGCATATTTTGAGTTGACAGTAGAGTACATTCATGATGACATTAATTGAGCATTCTTCAAGCCTTTTCTGAAACAAAAATCACTCTTGAAGCATATTTGAAGACCAATACTTGAAGAGTTGTTTTGTTGAAGCAATCACCCTTGGAGTATAGTTGAATACCAACACTTAAATACTTGTTTTGTTGGAGCAGTCATACTTGGAGCATAGTTGAAGATCAACACTTGAAGACATGTTTTGTTGGTGCAACCATAAAAATTTTGCAAAAGCAGACATGAAGTTTTTGTAGAGGTAGATTTAAGAGCACTTTGCAGACCTATCTTGGATACATTTTTTAGAAATATTTGAAGTTTTTGATGGAGGCTTGAATCAGTATTGAAGTCACCTTAAGGGATTGAAGGAAATTGAGAGGGTTGGATCCCTAGAGGATTAGAGTCGTCATACAAGGTTGGATTTTGGATTTGTAGTTGAATATTAGAGTACTCATTCAGGGTTGAAGCCTTGAAGGAGTTAAAGACTTTGTTTTACAAGTTGGAGCTTGGATTTTAGAGTCCTCAAATTCATTAATAAAATTATTTTCTTATTTCACATCTTGTGTTTTGGTTTAATTGGTGATTTTAACTGTCATAATATAAAAATTATAAAGAAATATTGATTCAACCCCTCTCAATATTTCCAACACAAGAACACCATTCAATTTTTTCACCTTGCAATATTTTTATTGACATGCTAGAAGGAACTTTCACAATGCAATGTTATTGTTGGTAATCTGGTTGTTTATGATAGAAGGAAATCTAACGTGTGTTAGATTTTCTTCACCTTGGAATGTTCTTACTAGCAATGTGCTTGTGTTTGTGTTAAAACTAAATATAGCATGCAATAGCTTTCTTTTGACATGAAATGTTGTTATTGGTAGTATGCTTGTATTTGTGCTACATGTAAAGCTAACACTCATTAATTTACCTTGCAATCTTGTTATTGGAAATATGCTTGTGTTTGGGCTATAAATTATGCTAGATTTATTTTTCTCTGCAATATTGTTATTGTCTATTTCGTTGTTTATGATAGAAATTAATCTAACACGTGTTATATTTCCTTCACCTTGGCAATGTTATTGGAAATGTGCTTGAGTTTGGGCTAGAAGTTGTGCTGGATTTATTTTTCTCTACAATATTGTTTTTTTCAATTTGGTTGTTTATTATATAATGAAATCTAGCACGTGTTAGATTTCCTTCACCTTGGCAATGTGCTTGTGTTTTTGTTAGAAGGAAATATAGCATGCACTAAGTTTCTTTTGGCATGAAATGTTGTTGGTAGTTTGCTTGTATTTGTGCTACATCTAAAGCTAACATGCATTAAATTTCTTTTACCTTGCGATGTTGTTATTGGAAATGTGTTTTTTTTGTGATAGAAGTTGTTCTAGATAAATGTTTCCATTCAATGTTGTTGTTGGAAATATGCTTTTGTTTATGTTGGAAGAAAATCTAACATGCTAGATTTCCTTCACCCTACAATGTTTTTGTGTGCTTGTGTTTTTGCTATGCGTAAATCTAGCATGTATTAGATTTCATTTTCTCTACAATATTGTTGTTGTCTATTTGGTTGTTTATGATAGAAGGAAATCTAACATGTGTTAGATTTCCTTCACCCTGGAAATGTTATTGGAAATGTGATTGTGTTTGGGCTAGAAGTTGTGGTAGATTTATTTTTCTCTACAATATTGTTGTTGTCAATTTGGTTGTTTATTATAGAAGGAAATCTAGCACGTGTTATATTTCCTTCACCTTGGCAATGTGGTTGTGTTTGTGTTAGAAGGAAATATAGCATGCACTAGGTTTCTTTTGGCATGAAATGTTGTTGTTGGTAGTATGCTGGTATTTTTGCTACATGTAAAGCTAACATGGATTAAATTTCTTTTACCTTGTGATGTTGTTATTGGAAATGTGCTTGTCTTTGTGATAGAAGTTGTTCTAGATATCTTTTTCCATGCAATGTTGTTGTTGGCAATATGATTTTGTTTATGTTGGAAGCAAATCTAACACGTTATATTTCTTCAACCCTACAATGTTGTTTTGTTTTTGTGTTTGTGATATGCATAAATCTAGCACATATTAGATTTCTTTTGCTCTACAATATTGTTGTTGTCTATTTGGTTGTTTATGATAGAATGAAATCTAACACGTGTTAGATTCCCTTCACCTTGGAAATGTTATTGGAAATGTGCTTGTGTTTGGGCTAGAAGTTGTGCTAGATTTCTTTTGCTCTACAATATTGTTGTTTTCAATTTGGTTGTTTATTATATAATGAAATCTAGCATGTGTTAGGTTTCCTTCACCTTGGCAATGTGCTTGCGTTTTTTTTAGAAGGAAATATAGCATGCACTAGGTTTCTTTTGGCATGAAATGTTGTTGGTATTATGCTTATATTTGTACTACATGTAAAGCTAACATGCATTAAAAAAATTTTACCTTGTGATGTTGTTATTGGGAATGTGCTTATGTTTGTGATAGAAATTGTTCTAGATATCTTTTTCCATGCAATGTTTTTGTTGGAAACATGCTTCAATTTTGGCTCAAAAGAAATATAGCATGCACTAGATTTCTTTTTCATTGCAATGTGGTTGTTGACAATATGATTTTGTTTGTGCTAGAAGTAAATATACCATGTGCTAGATTTCTTTTATCTAGAAATGTTGTAATGTGTTTGTGTTTGTGCTAGAAGGAAATCTAGCATACATTAGATTTCTTTCACCCTTCTATGATTTTATTGACAATGTGGTTGTATATGCATTAGAAGGAAATCTAGTGTGCACTAGATTTCTTTCGCATTGCAATGTTGTTGTTGGAAATTTAATTGTTTGTGCTAGAAGAAAATCTAGTATGCGCCATATTTCCTTCACCACAATGATGATATTGGCAATGTGCTAAAAAAAATCTAGCATGTGCTAGATTTCGTTTTCCCTAGAATGTTGTTGGTAATATGTTTATGTTCATGCTATAACAAAATCTAGCATGCACTAGATTCTTAACCCCTACAATATTGTGTGTTTGTGTTTGTGCTAGAAGTAAATATACCACACACCAAATTTCTTTTGTCTTGCATAAGGTGTTTTTGACAATATGCTTGTTTTTGCTAGAAGAAAAGCTAATATGTGGTATGTTTCTTTCACCCTACAATATTGTTATGTGCTTGTGTTTGCGAGAGAAGGAAATCTAGCATGTGTTAGATTTCATTCACCTTCAATGTTGTTATTGGTGACATGTTTGTGTTTGAGATATAAGTACAAATAACATGTTAGATCTAATACACCTTGAAATATTGTGATTATAAATATGCATATGTTTGTGATAGAAGAAAATATAGCATGATATAGATTTCTTTTACCCTACAATATTGATGTTGCCAATATGTTTGTGTATGGTGGGAGGAATTCTAGCATGCACTAAATTTATTTTTCAATGCAATATTGGTGTTAGAAACATGCTTGTGTTTGTACTAGAACAAAATCTAGTATGCAATAGATTTTTTTCAAAATGCAATATTGTTGTTGGCAACGTGCTTGTATTTGTGCTAGAATGAAATATAACCTGCATTGGATTTCTTTTGCAATGCAATATTGTTGGAAATGTACTTGTGTTTATGCTAGAAGGAATTGTATCATACATTGGATTTCTTTTTCCCTACAATGTTATTGTTGGCAATGTGCTAGAAGTAAATCAAGCATAGGTTAGATATATTCCACCCCGCAATTTTGTTTCTGGCAATGTGATTGTGTTTGTGTTAGAAGAAACTCTAGAATTTGTAAGATTTCTTTTACTTTGCAACGTTTTTGTGAGTAACATGCTTCTATTTACGCTAGAAGGATATTTAGCATGCTGTGGATTTCATTCACCTTAGACTATTGTTGTTGGCAATGTGCTTGTGTTTGTGCTAGAAGGAAATCTAGCATGTTCTAGATTTATTTGACCATGTGATGTTGCTTCTAGCAATATGCTTATGTTTGTAGTAGAAGGAATGATATTGATTGTTAGCTTTCATTTGAGGTGCAATGTTGTTGTTTGAAATTAGCTTCTACTTGTGATAGAAGGAAATCTAGCACACATTATAGTTCCTTCATAATGTAATTTTGTTATTAGAAATATGTTTGTTGTTATGCTAGAAGGAAGGTTATAATGTGTTAAATTCCTTCATCTTGCAATGTTATTGTTGAAAATGTGTTTGTGTTTGTAATAGAAATAAATCTTGCATCTGTTAGTTTTTTTTTCGCAATGCAACATTATAGTTGGAAATGTACTTGTATTTGTGTTAGAAGTAATTATAGAATACACTAGATTTCTTTATTCTTGTTCCAAAAGGAAAACTATCAAGATTTTTCCCTCACCAAGGTTATTGCTCTGATATTGTTCTTGGCAATGCATTTGTGATTATGCAATAAGGATACCTAATCATTACTACTTTTCTTCTAGACACCATTACACTTATGCAACCAATGCTCTAGGGGTGACATTGTCTCAATAATCACAATGGTTAGCGTTATAGCTTTTGATGTGCCCTTTTATTGAATTTGGAACAATTTATGGAGATCAATGATAATGCAAATGAATTGTATATAGATATATGTTGTTGTTGGCACTACATTTGTGCTTGAGTTGGAAGGAGAGATAATGGTATATCTTTCCTTTTGGCACAAACACAATAATCCAATCATAATTATTTGATTCATGGAGAATAATGTGATATTTGTATAATTTTTAAGTTTATGAATAAATGTATTATTGAGGTATACTATATTTTGCTTCCAATGCACATGTATCCAACTTTAAAGTAACAAGCACAATTTTTTAGAATGTATTGTTTTTCTCTCTATTTTTTTGTATAGTTATGAACTTCCAAAAATAATTTCACTAATGTTTGGATGCATAAGATAAGACTCTTCCTCATCAACATAAAAATGTAGGAAAACTCAAATATACACTTTTCAAGGACCTAAAGTTAACATCCCTTTGTATCCATCCTAAATAGTATGTCCTTAGATGTGTATATGTAGGGAGTGCTAACATTGGAACTAAATATTTGTTAAATACAATTTCTTTTATTTTTAACTAAATAAAAACACAAGTGTGGTTTTTGATATTCAAGTTCAAACATCAAACATCCTCACTAAGTGAAAATATAATTTCTCCTTTTCATGGGGCTTTTAGACATCTTATGTAGAATCAATCTTGGAATTTCTTAGATTTTCCAAAGGACCAGGTTTTGGTTCTTCAACTTCTACAAATTTATTATGATCATTATTCATACACATGCATTAAGACTACAAGTGTCATTTATGAAGTTAAATAGGAACTTGGTGGTTTGATATGAGCTGATATTTGTCATTCAAAACTTTTATTTGGAGGAAAACCTCTAGTTTGGCTTTTGATTATCAAGTTTAAACATCAATAATCCTCACTAAGTGAAAATATAATTTCTCCTTTTCATGGGGCTTTTATAAATCTTATGTAGCATTAATCTTGGAATTTCTTAGATTTTCTAATAAAACATGTTTTGGTTCTTAAAATTCTACAAATCTCTTATAATAATTATTCATACATATGCATTAAGACTACAAGTGTCATTTCTAAAGTTAAAGAATAACTTTGTGGTTTGATATGAGCTGCTATTTGTCATTATATGATACTATCTACATCTCTAATTGCACGGTCATCATATATGTTTTGTGTAATTTGCATGTAAAGTACTTTTTGTTAGTAGACACTAGATGGTGGGGAAAAATGTTTCATTGCACATGTTATGACTACCATACTATTTAAATTCTTGCATTTATATTAATTTTTTGAAAGTTATGTGTTTTTGCGAAAATATAAAATCACACTTTACATGGTTCAGCCTTTTAATTACAATTTATGATTTTATTGTTGTTACATAATTGGTACAAGCTAGAATGGAAAATATAATTTTGGCAAAAGGGAAATATTTTGATCTCCTTATTAATGATCAAGTCGTTGGGCTAGGAAGGGTCAAATCTACAGAGTCTGGAACTTATTATGCTAGAGAAAGGGTCAAGTCTACAGAGTCTGGAACTTATTATGCTGGAGAAGGGTCAAATCTACAGAGTTTGGAACTTACTATGCCGGAGAAATGGTTAATGCATGTTATGTTGCAATTTTCATAATTGATGTCACTCATCCACATTTGATTGAGGATGTTGATGAAGGGGACATACATCCATGGAAGATCATGGATTTGAGGCACAACATAGGTAAATCAAAATATTGAAGCATGTGTTCAAATATTATTGATAGTATAATACTTGTTTTTTTGAGTAAATACTAACCTTATTTAAATTTGTTTATAGGTGCAAATGTTTCTTCTAAATTTTCTGTTGGAGACAAGGTAAATATTCTACAACATGGAGTGAAGGTGGGTAAGGGCACCATCTTCAATACAGAGCTTGTAAATAAATTGCATGGAAAGATGGTAAAGAAAGGATGCATAGTGGTTAAAATTGAGAAGGTGTTAAAGCATGATGTTGCTCTACCACATCCAACAGGATTTGATCACACTAGGGGGTGCATTGGAATCTTATGAGATTTGGCCATAATCAAATTTGCAACCTCACTATCATTATCATGCCATAAATATTTCCCAAGATAGGGTTAGATTCATATGTACATCAAACATCCTCACTATGTGAAAATATAATTTCTCCTTTTCATGGGGCCAAGATAGGGTTAGACTCATATGTACATCAAACATCCTCACTAAGTGAAAGCATATTTTCTCCTTTTCATGGGGCTTTTAGACATCTTATGTAGCATCAATCTTGAAATTTCTTATATTTTCCAATGGACCATGTTTTGGTTCTTCAACTTCTACAAATTTCTTATGATCATTATTCATACACATGCATTAAGACTACAACTTTCATTTCTGAAGTTAAATAGGAGCTTGGTGGTTTGATATGAGCTTATATTTTTCATTCTATGATATTATATACATCTCTAATTGCATGGTCTTCATATATGTTTTTTGTGTAATTTGCATGTAAAGTACTTTTTTGTAGTAGGCACTAGATGGTGGGGAACAATGTTTCATTACATACAATATGACTACCATACTATTTAAATTATTGTATCTATATTAATTTTTTGAAAGTTGTGTGTTTTTGTAAAAATATTAAATCACACTTTACATGGTTCAACCTTTTAATTACAATTTATGATTTAATTGTTGTTACAGAATTGGTACAGGCTAGAATGGAAAATATAATTTTGGCAAAAGGGGACTATGTTGACCTCCTTATTAATGATCAAGTCGTTGGGCTAGGAAGGGTCGAATCTACAGAGTCTGGAACTTATTATGCCGGAGAAAGGGTTAATTCATGTTATGTTGCAATTTTGATCATTGATGTCACTCAACCACATTTGATTGAGGATGTTGATGAAGGGGACATACATCCATGGAAGATCATGGATTTGAGGCACAACATAGGTAAATCAAAATTTTGAAGCATCTGTTCAAATATTATTGATAGCATAATACTTTTTTTTTAGTAAATACTAACCTTGTTTACATTCATTTATAGGTGCAACTGTTTCTTCTACGTTTTCTATTGGAGACAAGGTAGATATTCTACAACATGGAGTGAAGGTGGGTGAGGGATCCAAATTCAATACAGAGCTAGAACATAAAGTGCATGGAAAGATGGTAAATAAAGGATTCATAGTGGTTAAAATGAAGAAGGTGTTAAAACATGATGCTACTCTACCACATCCAACAGGATTTGAGCATACACTAGGGGGTGCATTGGAATATTATGAGATTTGGCCAGAATCAGATTTTCAACCTCACTATCATGATCATGCCATAAATATTCCCCAAGATAGGGTTATATTCATATGTACATCAAACATCCTCACTAATTGAAAATATAATTTCTCCTTTTCATGGGGCTTTTAGACATCTTATGTAGCATCAATCTTGGAGTTTCTTAGATTTTCCAATGGACCATGTTTTGGTTCTTCAACTTCTACAAATTTCTTCTGATCACTATTCATACACATACATTAAGACTACAAGTTTCACTTCTAAAGTTAAATAGGAACTTGGTGGTTTGATATGAGTTGATATTTGTCCTTATATGATATTATCTACATCTCTAGTTGCATGGTTTTCATATATGTTTTTTGCGTAATTTTCATGTAAAGTACTTCTTGGTAATATGAACTAGATGGTGGGGAATAATGTTTCATTACATACAATATGACTACCATACTATTTAAATTATTGCATCTATATTACTTTTTTGAAAGTTGTGTGTTTTTGCGAAAATATAAAATCACACTTTACATGGTTCAACCTTTTAATTAAAATTAATGATTTAATTTTTGTTACAAAATTGGTACAAGCTAGAATGGAAAATATAATTTTGGCAAAAGGGGACTTTGTTGATCTCCTTATTAATGATCAATTCGTTGGGCTAGGAAGGGTCGAATCTACAGAGTCTGGAACTTATTATGCTGGAGAAAGTGTTAATGCATGTTATGTTTCAATTTTGATAATTGATGTCACTCAACCACATTTGATTGAGGATGCTGATGAAGGGGGCATACATCCATGGAAGATCATGGATTTGAGGCACAACATAGGTAAATCAAAATATTGAAGCATGTGTTCAAATATTATTGATAGTATAATACTTTTTTTTTGAGTAAATACTAACCTTATTTATATTCATTTATAGGTGCAAATGTTTCTTCTACATTTTCTATTGGAGACAAGGTGGATCTTCTACAACATGGAGTGAAGGTGGGCGAGGGCTCCATATTCAATATAAAGCTTGGAAAAAAAGTGCATGGAAAAATGGTAAATAAAGGATGCATAGTGGTTAAAATTGAGAAGGTGTTAAAACATGATGTTGCTCTACCACATCCAACATTATTTGAGCATACACTAGGTGGTGCATTGGAATCTTATGAGATTTGGCCAAAATCATATTTGCAACCTCACTGTCATGATCATGCCATAAATATTCCCCAATATAGGATTAGATTCATATGTACAAAGGTTTCTCTTACATATGGATGCATGGGGACAAGCATGTGCATTGCTAAATGAATGCTAGTTAATGTCCGCGAGGATGACATTGTTGAAGGTTAAACACTAGGTGAAATGGAATTTGGTGTTTTTTTGGAAGAGATAGATGGAAATTGTGAAATATGCAGAATTGGGGATAATTCTATACATTGTTTGGTTAGATATCCAATAAATAAGTTGGTGGACAACAAAGGTGTGATATTAAGGGTTAAGGAAAGTTCAAGGAGCCACCCAAGGAAATGGTGATATGGGATGTTATGGAGGACACAAATCTCTTAAACAAATGGGATGGGTCTCTTTGTAATGAAAAATATAGAAACTCAATTGATATGCATGTAACAAGGCCATATAAAAGGATTAAACGAGTTATGGCTACAACAAAAATTGCAAAATATCAAACAAAAATAGATGAAAAGAAAGAAATTTGACTTTTGGCAGTAGATGTATGTTGTAGAAAATATTATCCTCAACATGTGGATAAGAAGTCCATTGAAGGTGTTATAAGGGGTATGAGACAAATAAATAAAAATGGTATTAGGGAATTTGTCTTGAATTCACTCATGTCAAACACAGTCATGTCAAGGAGCCATGGCCATGGCATACCACCTATTGCTAGAAATGTAAAGGACATGAGATTTATAGGGAATATTTTTTGTAAGAAAGCATGGTATAAGTTACATAATATTCCTCAAAGAACATATTATAACTACCAGCATTATTTGCAACATAGACAAATCAAAGCTATTCATGGTAACATCAACACATGAAAAGCATGAGTACACACCATGGTAGCCATAGAAATATTGCACAAAATTGTAATGGATGATTTAGAGTTTTCATCAAACCAAACACATCAAGTTCAAGAAGATGGAGCATCTGCTCCTTTCAGATTGCTTCCTTCAACTTACACACAAAACTATTTGTTAAAAGAGATTAATGAGGCTCTTCAAAAGCTCAATTACCCATCAATATCACAATAAACAATGAGCAAGATTTGGAATACTAAGTTTCGAGATGTGGCATTTTCAAAGAACACCAAGTGCAGTAAATGTAGTGAATGTATTGTGTTGAAAGCACAGATGATGTCAACGACTACAAAAGAGTTGGAAGAAAAGGCATGAGGTAGGTTGAACAAACATAACAAGATTGTTATGTGTGGAAGATATTGTTTCTATGCCCATAGAATTATTTCAGAGCTTTTTCCAAAGGATTTTTTGAGCATTATCCATGATAAAATGGATAAAACAAATGCAATTCCAAGGCTACATGTCAAATCAAAATCTATTGTAGGAACAAATTTAGGTTTTTCATTGACAGGTATGCTAACACATGGGCATAATACAAGAGTTTTTGGTCATTTTTCCCTACCATTTGTACATATGGGACCACAATTTACTCTTACATTCCTTGAAAAGTGCTTAAGGGACCTTGAAGACCCACAAATTGATATGTATGGTGATCTACTTTATGAGAGCAGAAGTTCAAGAAACCCACTTAAAAATTCATTACTTGACACCTCTATTTACTCAAAATGTCAAGTGCACAAGGATGATTTTATATCCCATGGAAGATCAAAGAGTCAAAATGTTGATTTTAAACCTCTTCCTCCACATTTGTTGTTACAGATGGACAATGCAGCAACTGATAATAAGAATCACTATCCTTTCATATTTCTATTACTTTTAACTGCACTTGGTGTCTTCATCACTATTGAGGTTGGATTATTTCCTGTGGGGCACACCCATGAAAACAAAGATGGAACCTACAGAAGAATGTCTTCCAACCCAAAAGTAAAGATATAAATTCTTTACCTGAATGATGGATACATATTGCATAATTGAAGAAAATTGAGTTTTTCCACCTACACTTATTGACAAGGTCTATGACTTCAAAATTTTCCTTAATGGATACATCAAGGAGGGAAAAAATGCACTAGTTGTACATCTTAATGTTCAATACTTCCAATTTATTGTACTTAATGATATTCCAATACTAAGGTACAAAGAATCCATTAGAGATATTGAGTGGTCATAATCAGTTGAGTTATGGAATATAGATGATGAAGGTCGACCTATAATTCCCATAGAGAACCCATCTTTCTTATCTTCCAAAAATAATGATGCCTATTCAAAAGAACTGAAGGAAGGGATAGCATCATACATAAAAATGTGGAAAGACACTATCAAGAATGAGGATTCACCAATTGTTACAAAGGAATAGAAAAATAAAGTAGTGTATTGGGAAAAATTTCTTGATACATTAGATGGAATCTATAATGATCATAGAATAATAGATGGAAGTGATTCATCTTCTGAGGATTTCTGGCCCAAGAAAAGGCACATTGTTGATGTTGATCGTAATGCACTCCATGTAATCTCAAGTATTATGGATGGAGATTTTGATAATGCAATAGATGAACCTATATATGTTGGACCCAAATGAAACAAGCCAAAGCCAATGTTCAATCCAATGATTTATGTTTAGAAAGGAAAGATGTTGCTAGTTAGATCAGGAAATGAGGATGCATGAGAGATGATTTGGATGGAAAAATCCATCTCAGATATATTTAGGGACAATGAAAGTGAGAATCTTCATGTAAACGTTGATTGGTGGAAGCCTGTTTCAAGGAAATACAATGGAAAATTTTTAGAGTAATATTGGATACCAAATCCTCATGACACAGAATTTGGCTCTATTCCAATTAATACCATAGTGTCGGTGTGGATGCCAAAGAAAGAACATTGCAAGAAGACCAAGATAAATAAATATGGTGTAGAATATTTTCTTGACCTACTTGAGAGAATATTTTAAGATTAGGTTTATATGATTCATGAATGTAATTTTTTTTAAGGATCTATTAATATACATTTTGACACACTTTTCAATATTTGTTATATATGAAATATTCTCTTCACATTATTTTTGGAGAAGTTTTATATTATTTAGTATTTCAATGTAATCATGTGGTGATACAAATGACATGACAGTGCCATAAAATATTTACTTTTTCAAAGCTTGTTCAACCAACATGACTTCTCACCATATCAAATATGCATAATCAAATTCAATAATGCACTTAAAAACAACATCTTCTAAACTTGGTCTATTAAAACAATAGCGGAGTAGCTCATTAGTATTCTATTTAATATGAACCATTTAAACACCTAATGATTTTTTTTTGACACTTGTAATAATGTTTGAAGTGAGTTTTCCTTAATATTCCTTTAATTGATATAAATCAAAAAAAAAAATCATTCCACTCTAATTTATAAAAAGATGATTTTAATCATTGAACAACACAACTAGACTTATAAAATATTTCGTCTTATAGATTTTGAAGTGGTGCAAACATTGTACTAGTATAATAAATTTGTACTCAACATAGGAAAAGTAGTTAGTGTCAATTTAAAATGGTCAATAATAGTAACAAACACAATATTAATATATTGTGAAATAATTTTATACTAGGTAAGATTTTTTTTACAAAATCTATTATTCATGAGTCAAATTTAATACATAAATATAAATATTCATGATAATAGAAATAATTTAAGGAATATAAGTTTTAGATGAATGTCAATATGTTCTTTTCAATATAATATCCTTAAACACTCCAAGAATAAAAACTAAACATTTTTAATAAATAGTTTATTCAATTTCTCTCTTTCCTCTTGTACTTGAAAATAATCAAATTGTATTACTTTGTTACTATTATAATTCATGATTGATTTTGATAATTAAAATGATTAGTAATTGAGCTGAGAGGCCAGAATCATTCTACAACCTAGTATGAGGGGATATGTAAGTTTGTTTGTTCCGTGCCCTTTTAAATTAAAAATAAAAAATAAAAAATATGTTCTAAATAGAAAAATAATATCGGCTATAATTAAAGAAAAAATGAATATGTTGTAAAGTAAGTAGAAGTAAAAAAAAATGCATGTAATGATGATGGTGATAATGATGATTATCATCCACTAAGGCCAAATATGGTATATAAGAATCCATAAAGATATTACTCAAAATTCTTTAGAATTTTCTTGTTATGCTCAAAAAGCATTAAAAGAAGTGCTTCAAGATCATTATAATTATGTTCAGTTCAAATATCAAAAAGGGCACAAATATTTTGAAATTTAAATCCAATATGAGTATAAATTGGATGATCTAAGAGGGATTTTCATCTTCAACCATATTACTAGTGTTGAAAAGGTGATAGAATTTTAAATTGTGCCAACCTTGTCTTAGTAATAATCGTAACTTAACACATACATGATATTTACTATATCAAATTATAATTAAATGGGTTAATAATAGTAACATACACAATATTATTTCCATAAGTTAATAATAGTAACATGCAGAACATTATTTTCATAAGATAACCTTAACAAACTTAGCATTTAGTACAAACCATAAAAAATCTCAAAAGAGATAATGTAGGAAATCCAAGATTAAGATGTGAAAAATTTGGTTTTGTAATTTTATATAAATTTGTTTTATATAGTTTACCATGATAATTTTATCACCAAAAATGGTGAATATCTACATTAAAATTAGTTAAATTAGTGATTTTATAATTTCCACATTTTGAAAACTATTCTAGATCATCTCTTGAGCCAAACAAAAACAACAATGAGTTAAGACCAAGGCCTTATCAAAACCTATGAGAACTCAATATGATACTCAGGGAAACATTTGACATCATTACTGTGAATTTTCACTCAACCATAGAGAAAACATGAGGAAGACGACGAAAAACCACGGAATTTCAAAGTGATATGCTATAATCACAAGTGATTTATGTTGCACTAAATATTGGTAATAATAGATAGTGGAAGGAAATTTTTAATGAGAAAATCATTTCATTAAAAAAACAGTGAAACCCTTACCATAGAACTTCGCGTTAAAAATAGGAAAAATAATGACACGCACCACGCCAGAATGCAGTCAGAAGAAGACTTGAATAAAACCAGAGATAATAAAGCTAGGGAAGAGCAGAAATGAAAAATTAGGTGAGAAGAAGGCAGACATTTAATAAAATCAAACCATGGTAAAAAAAATTAAAAGGCCTTACTCGGACATTGGTTGAGAGTGAAACTTACCGGAAAGAGAACATATTTGTCATGTAGTAAAGCATGGAATACAAATCTGTCGAGTATTGTAAAATTTGGGAAGTGCCTCTCAAGACGGGCAAATTGCACAACCATGAAAACCCAAATGAGAAAACAAAAACAAAGGGACGAATGAGGCCATAGAGACAATCTAGGGTTTGGAAGATGAATCTTTCACCATTAGATTAACGCAACCATGCCCTACCATCACTTTAAAAATGACTTATAATCACATGATCGCATGACATGGGATAATGTGATGGGTTATGGCTTCAACACACAAACCAACATTTGCAGATATACCTAGGTTTTATCAGAGTAAAATAGTATAGATAACTATGAAATCCCATGTTTCATACATTTCACTAAATGTTTTTACCCAAATTACCAATCACATCATCAGGTCAAGCCTACGAAAAGAAAGGAATATAGAATAAATATCTAATGTTAGGGTATATTTCATTCGCTGCATTAGTATATCTAGACCTAATGTATAGAAGGAATCAAAAATAACGAATAAGAGATTAGTGTTTCATTCTAAGAGTCTCAAATGAATATTGTAGTAGACCCACTCATTAACTTTCCACGAGATGTATATTAATAATGGTTCACCTATAATGTCAATATATGCAGGAAACCAACATAGAACAATGACAGTGGGGTGACCTTATACTAGTGTCAAAAGAAAATAAAGTATTAGTTCAAGAGAAATGGAGATAAAGTTAAATGTATTAGACAAAGAAGAACTACACGTGCTTAACCATGTGAGTTGAGTAAATAAACTTTATGGTGAGGCATCCTCATATGTTTGAGGTGATAAATTAAATTAATAAATCTATGATTATCATAGGGAATATTTCATGAAATCAATGGAATGATTAGGTTACCTAAAATGTGAGGCTAATAATTGTACCTTTCGTAATGTGTTTGAACTTTTAATGTTAGACATTTGAACTTTAATCCTAAGGGGGTGGACCCCAAAGGATAAGTATGGTATGAATTTAATTTAATATTTAAATTGAGGGAATAAATAAAATGATTGTGCATTTTGACCAAGATGAGAATTTGAGATCACTTGCCAAATCCATGAGGATGGATAAGGCAACAAATCCCCAAAATATTTCAAAAAAATCCTTTAAAGAAATTAATTTAGATTTCGAGGAGGAATCTAAATTTCCCCAATGATGAGGAAAGTAGTTTGGAAGAGGTAAGAAAAGCTGGAAAAGCTGAGGAAAAGCATAAAACAGCTTTAAAGAGTCCCAAAATGGGAAGCCTAGGCTAAACAGGAAGAAAAGCATCCTGCTATTCTGGACGCAGAATTAGAAACATGCTTTGGGGAAACATGAGCTTAAATAAGCTGCTCCTAAGCAGATCAGAGGTTGATCTGTGGTGGAGGTGATCTTAGCTCGGGGGAGAGTTCTGGGAGATAAAAGAACTCTATGGTTGGGAGGTTGGTCTAGCACATCTGTGGTATGTCTTCTTGAATATTTTTTGAAACTGACTTTGTTAAAAAGGATGAATTGGCTACATATAAAAGTTTATGCATATTAGTATATAATTTTACATTTAACAGAATTAGTGAAAAGACCTTCATCTTATAATTCTGAATGGTTGTAAAGTTTAAAATCTGTGATGAGGAATCCACCAGAATTTCTAAACCTAAGTGGTTTAAATCTGGGAATACATCGTCCATCACAGATGACAATTTTTTTTTTTGAGTTGCCTTAATCTTAGTCATATGCTAACATTCTCATGGTTCAGTAAATCAGATATTACATTCCTATTTCTGTACTGAAATTCAAAAGCCAGAATGCACAATACTGTGTATTGATAGAAATTAAAATTATAAATTCTGCTGAGGATGGAAATGCATTGTAGTATTGAAATGTTAAAGTAATTATAACTGTGAGTTACAGGGTCAACACTACTTTACCGAACCATTAGCAAATGTATTGTAATAATTATACCCATATGATTTCTTTTGGAGAATACAACCATAGTATTTTAATAACATATGTTCATATGACAGTGCGGTATACCAGCGTGCAAGGAGTAAATCCCCTCTTCTTCTTTTAAATCATATACACGGTAACCAAGGATTTTAGGTGGTTAAATTATAATGACTGTGTTAATTTTAGTGTTGAATATAGTGAGGGGTGGTGCGTTAAATAGGTACATTGGACATTTCAAAAATATTTCCAAAATCTAGGAACTGTCATGAAAACGATTGTAAAAGTTGCAGGCTGAATAAAACAAATAAAAACCATTATTTCAGATGCATAGGTCGATTTTCATATCGGCATGAAACTAATATTATAACAGGTGCGGAAAGGAAGATATTATGAGCTTTGCATCATGGTGCCACACGCACCAGTTAACCTATCAGTACAAACCATAAACTCATTACGAGGCCACCTCGAGAGAGAGGGTACCTATACAATTGATGCACCATCATGAGTATTAGTGCACAACGATACATTATACAAAATAAACAAAAACGATTCTACAAATAGTTGAGTATTTTAGTTAAAGGGGTTAGGTGGAAAATAGTATTAAACTACATTTTTTTCATAGCCTTTATATATCTGCAAAACTAAAGCACTCTGGCGCACTGAAGCGAGTTTGTATAATCATACATACATTAGTAAAGTAAAGCGGCACTACTGGTCCGCATTAACATAAACTGAACAAAAAAAAAAAAAAATACCTTTGTGTATTGCCGGACGTCATTCGAATCACTGGGTTAAGTTCCGACCAAGAATTTCTCCATAGGATAGGAGCTGGGTTCGATGGTACGAACTATTTTATAGCGTGTATGCTTTGCAATTGTGACATAGTTACAATATGATAACCGAACAAATTAAAACAATAAATTTAGATGCCATAGGCGGTACTTAAACCTTAGACAGAACGAAGATCACAATAGAAATTACATTTAGGTTCGAGAAGCATTGCCTGTTAGGCCACGCCAACCTCGGACGAATTTACTGTGTGAAACGTGAAGAAAAACCTCGTCAACAATAGGAAAAAAAAATGTTACATTAACTCAGAGCAAACCCTGACAGAAGCTTAAAGCGTTGCATTAGAAAGCCGTAGCCATGTCTTCTGATTAACTGCAACGAAGGAAACTAACAGGCTATGAGTAGCTAAAAAAAAAAATATCAAAGGAAGGAATAGCCATTAGACAATGTCTCGAATGGAAATAACATACCCTGCAATCGAGTCGCTCGTAAACCAGAGTCTGGAAAAGAAGCCTGAACCGTAGTAGACCGATATGAATTCTCCGACTCCGGTATTAGGATAGTGGTGACCAGTTTTGAATTAACCAAACCAATCTATGTCCCACGTAGGACCACCATTCCGGAGCTCAGGCTTGAAAACCAGGAGCTTCTGCGCAATGAAAACCATTGTAGTAGGAAAAAGCGCATCGCTGGAAATAGTAAGGGGAGTCAGAGTAAATTTGAGACATGACTGAGCCCGATATAGATATGAAATCGAGAGCCGTGTCTGGTCAAGAAAATAATTTCAGTTAACCCTAAATAACAATAAGGAAATGAAAGTAAAAGGGCTACAACTTAAACAACCTACAGACGAAAGAGTAGGAGCTGAGAACCCATATAAGAACAGTCGAAGCCATGATCTCCCGAGCGCAGGGGTGCACGAAGAAAGCATTTCACAGAACTGTGGGTTTGGGAAATGTGGCGTTCGAACGAGGTTATATCCCATAGCCAGAAACCCTAACAAACACCTACCAGTGATAAGACTCAGAAATGGCGTGCATAACGCTGGAAAACTGGAAATTAATGAATCACTAACCGAGGACGATAAAAATCCCAAGAGGGATTGGGCGGTAAAAATGAGGAGTGAGCAAGGTTCGAGGTCAGTTGGAGTAAAACGATCGAGTGTACCACTCTATTGTCAAATGCATGACACACCAAACATTTCGATCCCGTAACAATCTTGGTAGATGCAATACCGGCGACGTGTCAACCAGTCCGGTTAGCATATGTAAAAAGATCACCAGGGAGAAATCAATGTAGATACCAGCCAGCCTGTAAGGCCGTAAAAATCGTGGCTACGACCCCTCTGTTATTTACTACGGGCAGTACTTGCCTCCACACTCTACCGCCAAGAGATCCGAAACCCCTACGCATTCGCCGAAGATCATTGTTGCCTCGTTATGCGGGATAGGGAAATGAAATCGATTTATGCAAACAGTCATAACTAGTGTGATCTTAGCATGTTAAATGAGATCGACTTGGCTTTGGATATGAGGGATGGACATATATTATTTCAGAGGTGATATGGTGATAGTATAAACATATATAATGGTCCTGTTTGAGTGCTTGGTCAACGAGTTATGAAAAACCATGATGACCTATGACTATAATCATATAATGGTGGGGGAGTAGGTTTATACAAAGGTTGGGAGTATAAATTGCCCCACTCGGAAATAATCTTACCTTTCCATGGATGCAAACTTTAAAGCTTGATAATGATAATATATAATTGTAATAATAGAAGATTGGTATAGATGTATACATGTTAGTGTGTACATATAAATAGTTGGAAATTTTATAGATATAACTAGGGAATGATAACCTTGTTATATGAGACTGGACAGTGAATATCTCTTGTGTTAAAATTAGTTCAGGCCTGACCAGTATAAATATAAACGTATATGAGATATGAAGAATGAATTTATCAAAAAATTTTAATTTCCAGTGATTTAGGAGGTTCAGAGATAGAGAGAGACGTTACAAATGGTATCAGAGCCCAAGTGCAAAAACTGGGTTGTTGTTATTGTGCTCACTGAATTTTGAGTGTTATTGAACATTGTAGAGATTGTTTTTTTGTTTTACTAATCAAAATTATGAAGTGTGTACAATGGTGCTAAAATGGCTGACGATGGAGGAATTTATGTGGATCTGCGTGATGAGTTTGCTACTCCAGATCCCAATGCCCCGGTAATGGCTATGTTGTACAGGATGCAACGAGAATTGGCTGAACTAAGAAGCCAGAATGACATGTTGTCATCAGCCAGTAAGGAGCAGGAAAAGCTCATCAGAGAGCTAACTTCCCGGAACAGCCAGGAAGGCGAAGGTTTCGGAAAGAGAAAGATGGATGAGTCTGATGATGATGAGGCTACTAGACATCAATATAAACAGAAAAGAGAATTGCAGGGGGAATTCCGAAAGATCAAACCTCCCTCCTATGATGGGGAGAAGGAAGAAGATGCTGAAGCTTGGTTGCTGAACATGATCAAGTATTTCCAAGTTTATGAATATGAGAGCAATCTGAAGGCCAGATTAGCTGTGTATCAACTACAAGGAAAAGCTACACTGTGGTGGGAAGAGACAAAAATGGTGCATGCCATTGATGAAAAGACAGTTACTTGGGAAGATTTTCAGGCTAAGTTCAAAAATCGTTATTTGAACGAGCGTTATTATGATGATAAAGCAAAAGAATTTCATGAACTTAGACTAGGACAACTCACTATCGATGAGTTTGTCACTAAGTTCACCAATTTATTGAGGTATGTCCCTTACATTAGGGAAGAAAAGGCAAAGGTCCAAAGGTTTTTAAATTGTTTTCCTACTGTGTACAAAGAGAAGATTGAGTTTGACAACCCGAAGACAATGGACGAAGCGGTTAGAAAAGCAAGATTATGCTATCAGCAGTTTAAAGGAAAGGCTGAACAAGGGAAGAGCTGGTTGAACAAGGGTGAGTTCAAGGGGAAAAGACAAAAACCAGCATATCTAAGGAATTTTGGCAGAGATCATCAGTGGAAAAAATTTAATAAACCAAAAGAGAGCCAAACTGCTCAGTCCCAAGTGGCTTCAAAACAAGTAGAAGGGAACAATAAAAAGGAAGGGACAATCAGAATGAAGGAACCTTTGAAATGTTGGGGCTGTGGAGAACCCCATATTTTGAGGGACTGCCCCCATCGAAATATTCATATGATCAGCAGAGAGCGAGAGGCGACAACAGTAAATGACATAGCCAGAAATATACCAACTATCAGTGCAGCATTGGAAAATCGGCAAGCAGAACATCAAGCAACCATGGTGGAAATGGAGGGTAAGATTTCTGACCTACCTGTTACTGTTTTGATTGATCCAAGTGCTTCTTTGAGTTACATTAGTCCTGGAATTGTAGAAAAATGTAAAATTAAACCTGAAAAGTTTCAGCAGTCATGGTTGGTACAGCTAGCCACTGGAACTAAGAGAAAAGTCACACATAAATTGCCCAAAACAACAATACAATTAAATGGCTTTCCAACAGAAGTAAATTTGAACATATTGCCATTAGGATCCTATGACTTGCTGATAGGAATGGATTGGCTGGAAAAGAAGAAAGCCCTGATGAACTGCTGGGATAAAACCCTGCATTGTGTGGATGAAGAGGGGAAACCTTTTACATTAAAAGGAAAACCAAAATCCATTTCAGTAAGACAAATATCAGCCTTACAATTAAAACGAACAGCTAGAAAAGGATACCAAGTTTATGCAGTACATGTGGAGGAAGTAGAACAGAAAACTGGAGAAAATCTGCTAAATGAATTACTGGTGGTAAGGGAGTTTAAAGAATTTTTTCCAGATGAGATTCCTCATCTTCCCCCCAAAAGTGAAATTGACTTTACCATAGATCTGGTGCCGGGAGCAAGACCTGTTTCCCGAGCCCCCTCTCGAATGAGCCCTCCTGAACTTATGGAGCTGAAGATGCAATTGCAAGAATTACTAGATAAAGGTTACATTAGACCAAGTGTGTCTCCTTGGGGAGCACCGGTCTTATTTGTGAAAAAGAAAGATGGAACTTTTAGGATGTGCATTGACTATCGTCAACTAAACAAGTTGACTATTAAAAATAGATATCCGCTCCCTAGAATTGATGATCTTTTTGATCAGGTGAGAGGGGCCTCAGTCTTTTCGAAGATTGACTTAAGAACTGGGTATCACCAGCTCAGAATCAAGGAAGAAGACATCAGCAAAACAACTTTTCGAACCCGGTATGGACACTACGAATTTGTAGTCTTACCTTTTGGATTGACAAATGCCCCTGCCACATTTATGTGTCTGATGAACAATGTGTTAAATAAGTATTTGGACAAATTTGTTCTTGTGTTCATAGATGATATCTTAGTCTACTCCAAAAATGAAGATGAACATCAAGAACACTTGAGAATAGTGTTGCAGACCTTAAAAGAAAACCAGTTATATGCCAAGTTCAGCAAATGTGAATTCTATAAAGATAAAATTCAATATTTGGGTCATATTATTTCTCAAAAAGGCCTTGCGGTTGATCCTGAAAAGATAAAAGCCATTAAAGAATGGCCAGTTCCAACTGACGTTTCAGCAGTAAGGTCGTTCATGGGGATGGCAGGCTATTATCGTAGATTTGTGGAGAGATTTTCTGCCATAGCACATCCCATCACTTCATTGCAAAGAAAGGGTGTCAAGTTCGTGTGGACTGAGAAATGTCAAATCAGTTTCGAACAATTAAAACAAAAACTTATTTCAGCCCCTATATTAAAAATTGTTGATCCTGATAAAGAGTTTGTTGTATGTACAGATGCTTGCAGAGAGGGGCTGGGAGGAGTCCTGTTGCAGGAAAATTCAGCTATTGCATATGAATCTAGGAAACTGAAAATACATGAACAGAATTATAGTGCCTATGATTTAGAATTTGCAGCTGTTATCCATGCTCTGAAAATGTGGCGGCAATATCTTTTGGGGAAAAATTTCACATTGATGACTGATCATATTAGCCTTAAATATTTCTTTTCCCAAACTGACCTGAATGTAAGACAAGCCAGATGGCTGTCCTTTTTAAGTGAATTTGATATGGACATAAAACATATCAAGGGAAAAGAAAATAAATTTGCTGATGCATTAAGCAGAAATGCTTGTCAAAATTTAAATAGCATTGGGAGTAGTGGCCAGATTGAGGTAGAAGAGTTGGTGAGAAAAGAAGCAAGCCAAGACCCAAACTATGAAACACTCTTGGTGAAACTACAGAAAAGGGATAAAACTGATTTCACTCAAAATCAAAAAGGGTTACTATATTACAAAAACAGGTTGTATATTCCAAATGTAGAGTCATTAAAAAGAGAAATTTTAGATGAATATCACAAACAGCCCTACGCAGGACATCCAGGATACCAAAAGATGTTAACAGCCTTGAAAAAGAAGTTGTTCTGGCCAGGAATGAAGAGAGATGTGGCAGAATATTTAAGTAGGTGTATGGAATGTCAACTAGTCAAAGTTGAGCATCAACATCCAGCAGTTCTTTTAAACCCTTTGCCAATTGCAGAATGGAAATGGGACACAGTCTCCATGGATTTTATAACAAGGTTACCCAAAACCAAATATCAACATGATTCTGTAATGGTAGTAGTAGACACTCTCACCAAAGCTGCCCACTTTATACCAGTAAAGTCTACCTTTGGGACAGCTCAAGTGGCGAACGTGTTCTTGAAGGAGATAGTAAGGCTTCATGGGGTGCCAAAGGTAATTGTTTCAGATCGAGATGCTAATTTTACAGCAGCGTTTTGGAAAGGATTGTTTGGAGGAATGGGTACTAAGTTGAATTTTAGTACTGCCTATCACCCTCAGACCGATGGGAAAACAGAGAGGACTAATCAAATTCTAGAGGATATGCTGAGAATGTATGTAATGGACAGACCATCAAAGTGGGAAGAGTATTTGCACTTGGATGAATTTTCCTATAACAACAGTTACCAATATTCTATTAAAATGAGTCCGTTTGAGGCACTATATGGAAGAAAGTGTCGTACTCCTTTGAGCTGGATCCAACCAGAAGATAAACTAATGTTGGGACCTGATGCTTTACAAGAGATGGAGAGGATTGTTAAACAAATACAAGGAAATATCAAGGCAGCACAAGATCGCCAGAAAATCTATGCTGATAAGAAAAGAGTGCACAGAGAATTCAAAGTAGGGGATCATGTGTATTTGCGCATCAAACCCAAAAAGAGCACACTTTATGCTGGAAGTTGTGCAAAACTTGCTCCTAGATATTGTGGGCCTTTTGAAGTTTTAGAAAGGGTGGGACCAGTGGCTTACAAGCTGGCTTTACCACCCCATGTTAGAGTGCATGATGTGTTTCATATTTCATTATTAAAAATATATGTGCATGATGCTTCTCACATAGTTGATTGGAATGTTGTACAGGTGGAACCAGAAGTGGAGTTTCTGCCAGAACCGCTTCAAATATTGGAGCGGGAAGAAATTGAATTGAGAAATAGAATAGTGGCCAGAGTAAAAGTGCAGTGGAATCCCTTTACTGCTGAAGAAGCTACTTCGGAAAGGGAAGCTGAAATTATGGAAAAATATCCATTTTTGTTTAAGTGAACTCTAGTAGCTGAATAACAACACCGAGGACGGTGTTTATTTTCAGAGGGGGAATATGTAACACCCCCAATTTCTGTGTTGAATTTGAAAAAGTTAGACATTTGAACTTTAATACTAAGGGGAGTGGACCCCAAAGGATAAGTATGGTGTGAATATACTTTAATATTTAAATTGAGGAAATAAATAAAATGATTGTGCATTTTGACCAAGATGAGAATTAGAGATCACTTGCCAAATCCATGAGGATGGATAAGGCAACAAATCCCCACAATCTTTCAAAAATCCTTGAAAGAAATTAATTTAGATTTGAGGAGGAATCTAAATTTCCCAAATGAAGAGGAAAGTAGTTGGGAGGAGGTAAGAAAAGCTAGAAAAGCTGAGGAAAAGCATAAAGCAGCTTTAAAGAGTCCCAAAATGGGAAGCCTAGGCTAAACAGGAAAGAAAGCATCCTGCTATTCTGGACGCAGAATTAGAAACATGCTTTGGGGAAACATGAGCTTAAATAAGCTGCTCCTAAGCAGATCAGAGGTTGATCTGTGATGGAGGTGATCTCAGCTCGGGGGTGAGTTTTGGGAGACAAAGAGGACTCTAAGGTTGGGAGGTTGGTCATTTGCAATAGTGGTATGTTTATGAAATTCTTGTTTATTTTAATTTGTTATGGTATGAATTGGCTACATATAAAAGTTTATGAATATTAGTATATAATTTTACATTTAACAGAATTAGTGATAAGACCTTCATCTTAAAATTCTGTATGGTTGTAAAGTTTAAAATCTGTGATGAGGAATCCACCAGAATCTCTAAACCTAAGTGGTTTAAATCTGGGAATACATCGTCCATCATAGATGACAATTTTTTTGTTGAGTTGCCATAATCTTAGTCATATGCTAACATGCTCATGGTTCAGTAAATCAGATATTACATTCCTATTTCTGTATTGAAAATCAAAAGCTAGAATGCACAATACTGTGTATTGATAGCAATTAAAATTATAAATTCTGCTGAGGATGGAAATGCATTGTAGTATTGAAATGTTAAAGTAATTATAACTGTGAGTTACAGGGTCAACACTACTTTACCGAACCATTAGCAAATGTACTGTAATAATTATACCCATATGATTTCTTTTGGAGAATACAACCAGAGTATTTTAATAGCATATGTTGATATGATAGTGCGGTATACCAGCGTGCAAGGAGTAAATCCTATCTTCTTCTTTTAAATCATATACACGGTAGCCGAGGATTTTAGGTGGTTAAATTATAATGCCTGTGTTAATTTTAGTGTTGAATATAGTGAGGGGTGGTGCGTTAAACAAGTACATTGGACATTTCAAAAATATTTCCAAAATCTAGGAACTGTCATGAAAACGATTGTAAAAGTTGCAGGCTGAATAAAACAAATAAAAACCATTATTTCAGATGCATAGGTCGATTTTCATATCGGCATGAAACTAAGATTATAACATGTGTGGAACGGAAGATATTATGAGCTTTGCATCATGGCGCCACACGCACCAGTTAACCTATTAGTACAAACCCTAAACTCATTATGAGGCCACCTCGAGAGAGAGGGTACCTATACAATTGATGCCCAATCATGAGTATTAGTGCAGAATGATACATTATCCAAAATAAACAAAAACGATTCTACAAATAGTTGAGTATTTGAGTTAAAGGGGTTAGGCGGCAAACAGTATTAAACTACATTTTTTTCACAGCCTTTATATATCTGCAAAACTAAAGCACTCTGGCGCACTGAAGCGAGTTTGTGTAATCATACATACATTAGTAAAGTAAAGCGGCGCTACTGGTCTGCATTAACATAAACCGAACAAAAAAAAAACAAAAATACCTCTGTGTATTGCCGGACGTCGTTCGAATCACTGGGTTAAGTTCCGACCAAGAATTTCTCCATAGGATAGGAGCTGCGTTCGATGGTATGAACTATTTTATAGCGTGTATGCTTTGCAATCGTGACATAGTTACATTATGATAACCGAACAAATTAAAACAAGAAATTTAGACGCCATAGGTGGTACTTAAACCGTGGACAGAACGAAGATCACAAAAGAAATTACATTTAGGTTCGAGAAGCATTGCCTGTTAGGCCATGCCAAACTCAGACGAATTTACTGTGTGAGACGTGAAGAAAAACCTCGTCAACAGTAGGAAAAAAAAAATGTTACATTAACTCAGAGCAAACCCTGACAGAAGCTTAAAGCGTTGCATTAGAAAGCCGTAGCCATGTCTTCTGATTAACTGCAACGAAGGAAACTAACGGGGTATGAGTAGCAAAAATATATATATATATATATCAAAGGAAGGAATAGCCAGTAGACAAAGTCTCGAATGGAAATAACATACCCTGAAATCGAGTCACTCGTAAACCAGCGTCTGGAAAAGAAGCCTGAACCGTAGTAGACCGATATGAATTCTCCGACTCTGGTATTAGGATAGTGGCGGCCAGTTTTGAATTAACCAAACCAATCTATATCCCACGTAGGACCACCATTCCGGAGCTCAGGCTTGAAAACCAGGCGCTTCTGCGCAATGAAAACCATTGTAGTAGGAAAAAGCGCATCGCTGGAAATAGTAAGGGGAGTCAGAGTAAATTTGAGACATGACTGAGCCCGGTATAGATATGGAATCGAGAGCCATGTCTGGTCAAGAAAAGAATTTTAGTTAACCCTAAATATCAATAAGGAAATGAAAGGAAAAGGGCTACAACTTAAACAACCTACAGACGAAAGAGTAGGAGCCGAGAACCCATATAAGAATAGTCGAAGCCATGATCTCCTGATCGCAGGGGTGCACGAAGAAAGCGTTTCACAGAATTGCGGGTTTTGGAAATGTGGCATTCGAACGGGGTTATATCCCATAGCCAGAAACCCTAACAAACACCTACCAACGATAAGACTCCGAAATGGCGTGCAGAACGCTGGAAAACTGGAAATTAATGAATCACTAACCGAGGACGATAAAAATCCCAAGAGGGATTGGGCGGTAAAAAGGAGGAGTGAGCAAGGTTCGAGGTCAGTTGGAGTAAAACGATCGAGTGTACCACTCTATTTTCAAATGCATGACACGCCAAACATTTCGATCCCGTAGCAATCCCAGTAGATGCAATACCGGCGACGTGTCAACCAGTCCGGTTAGCGTATGTAAAAAGATCACCAGGGAGAAATCAATGCAGATACCAGCCAGCCTGTAAGGCCATAAAAATCGTGGCTATGACCCCTCTTTTATTTAAAGACAGGTACTCGGGTCCACTCTGCGCAAGAGACTTTAAACCTATGCATTCGTAAAGGAACCATTGTTGCCTGGGTATGCGGGATGAGGGAAATAAAATCGATTTATGACAACGCTCATAACCATGATTTGTATGAACCAATAAAAACGGATGATCGACTTGCTTTGACTGAAGGGATGGGACATATAATATTTAAGAGGTGATAGTATAAATATATATAATGGTCCGGGTAGTTACTCGGTCAACGAACTAATAGCCATGATGACCTATGACTATAATCATATAATGGTGGGGGAATAGGTTTATACAAAGGTTGGGAGTATAAATTGCCTCACTCGGAAATAATCTTACCTTTCCATGGATGCAAACTTTAAAGCTTGATAATGATAATATATAATTGTAATAATAGAAGATTGGTATAGATGTATACATGTTAGTGTGTACATATAAATAGTTGGAAATTTTATAGATATAACTAGGGAATGATAATCTTGTTATATGAGACTGGACAGTGAATATATATTGTGTTAAAATTAGTTCAGGCCTAACCAGTATAAATATAAACGTATAGGAGATATGAAGAATGAATTTATCAACAAAAATTTTAATTTCTAGTGATTTAGGAGGTTCAGAGAGAGAGAGACGTTACGGTGTTCATCTCCAATGCGGGAATACATACACCTAAAGGTCTCGGTTTCATTTTAGAAGAAGTGAGACTTTGAATCTTTCACACAAATCAGCTCGAATAGAGAACCTTAATTACCAATGCTACAACAACGTATATAATACAGAGAACATTAATAAGACCGAGCTAGTAATACCAGTCCTACAACTTCAATAAATAGTGACAGAGGAGGGATTACTCCACCCCTTTACTTCTCGCAAACAAATTGACTGCACCTCCACTCACTAAACTACTATTTGTGCAACTGGTCGATCTACCTCTACATTTTCATTTTATGCACCTGTTTCCCAATAGTTTGTAACATCCTAAAATTCCACTCCGTTCACTTTCAAATTTACCATCCAGGTATGGTCCCATAGGACGCCGAAAGAGAGAGTCACTAGTTTATCAATCAGTCCACTTGATCCACGTGGAGATGGAAAGTTATATATTGGTGGGATTGGATACTCTAATCGAATAATTGGATGGCCTAATATGATGGGATACCGAGATGATCCAATATTTTTGGCTAATACACATGGAAAGGGCCTAAATGAAACAAATTACTATTGGAATTTGTGAATATTCCAAACACAGAGAGGAAATGAAAATTCCTCTTCCAAACACAGAGATTGCAATAAAACAATGTAGACAAAGATGGATTAAAACACTTCTGTTTCATTAAAAACAAAGGCACTGTTATAAAATGGAATTATTCATAACTATGGTGTTCTGGATTCACAAAAAAAAAAAAAAAATTCTTCTAGCTTCTACACACGCAGCGCTACAATACTCTGCTTCTGCTCTCTATCTTCAACCTCCTGTTTTAACACAGTGCTCTCTCAGCATATATCTTTCTTTTCACATTTCATTACAATATTTATATATATTGTAAATATAACATATTTACAATATATATTATAAAATATTTTAACCTAAGTTTAAAACTAAAATTTATTGTGTCGCATTAAAAAAAATACATTAAGCTTAAGGTTTAGAACCTTATAAAAAAAATCATCGTGGATTTCAAAACTTAAAACAAAACTCTTCTTCATAAGCTTATCGCATCCAATTTAGCTCCTAGCTGACTGGATTTCAAACTATGTGATAGTGCTGCTATTGGCTCACTCTTGACACGCTGGAGGATTTCAAATGCTTTATGCAAAATGCTTCAAGGTTTATCGCATCCATCTGAGGGCTGATTGACTGTGAACCGAAATGGTGCGATAGGGCTACTATTGGATGTTGGCCTTCAACGTAGCAGAGGTGGGCCATATTTTTCATGTGCGGGCTAAGGATAGTGGTGGCGTAGGCTCAAGGCTTGCGATCGGCTTTTGATTGGATATGATTTGTACAACATGGTGTCGTGGGCTCCACACGAAGGTTGACGTGGGGTTGTTTAAACTTAAACAAATGGTGGAAAATGCAGTGGTTGGTGTGGTTTTAATGCAAGTGGGTTCTGTGGGTTTATGAGCGCGGTATTACGTGGTCAAACCACAGTTCTTCATTGCAAACACAGGCTACAATGTTTAAACAAAAATTTGAACTTGCAGGGTTATTCAAACCCAGAAATTAAATGCACGGTGGTGTGCAAATTTAAGCAAGAAATTTCTTGCTGCCTTTTGTCCTTCAAATTTCCATCAAACTTGAATTTCAGTCCTCCTTCTGCTCAGTTTCAGTTGGAATTAATTTCCAACACTCCCGCTTAATTGCAACTGCTGCATTCTTGCATACCCAGACATTTTCTTAGGTAATTAAAACATTTCTTCCCCAATGGTTTTGTTAAGTTATCAGCAAATTTCTCTTATGTTCTGCAATGTTGCAAAACTATTTCTCCATTGCTCACTAACTCTCTGATGTAGTGATACTTGGCATCAATGTGTTTCTTTTTCTTATGAAACACTAAATTCTTGGATAAAGATATAGCTGAACTATTATCACAATACACTATTGTCCCTTTTACCTGTTCATGACACAAACTTCTCAACATTTTTCTCATCCATACTCCTTCACATGTTGTTGTTGTAGCTGCCACATACTCTTCCTCTGTTGTTGATAAAGCCACCATTGGCTGTTTCTTAGAAGCCCATGAAATGGCTCCTGATCCCATATGAAAAACATATCCAGAGGTTTTTTTCCTGTCATCTATACATCCATCCCAATCACTGTCAGTATATCCAATCAATTCAAAATTTTATGAAGTAGTGTATAAAATTCCATACCTATTTTCTCCTTTCACATACCTCAGAATTATTTTTGATGCTTGCCAATGTGCCTCCTTTGGCCTTTTCATGAATCTCAAAATTAAACTTACAGCATGCATAATATCTGGCCTAGTTGCAGTCAAATATATGAGGCTGCCAACTGTGCTTTTATACAAACTTGGATCAAAATCCTTGCTGCTCTCTTCTTTGCTTAACTTCAACCCCATCACTGTAGGAGAAATTTCTTCCTTTCAATCCTGCATGTTTAATATTTCCAAAACTTATTTAACATACTTTGCTTGAGAAATAAAAAAAAAATTGATTTTTCTCTACTTCTATTCCTAAGAAGTATCTCAGCAATCCCATATCAGTCATCTCAAATTCTTCTTTCATGATTGTCTTAAAATTCTCAATGAGGTAATAATCATTACCTGTGAATATCACATCATCAACATACAAAAAAACAATGAGAATCTTGCCATATTTCTCTTTGATGTATAATATGGGTTCTTCTTCACATTTTTCAAAACCATTTTCCAGTAGATAGGCTTCTATCCAATTGTACCATGCTCTTGGTCCTTGTTTCAACCCATACATATCTTTCTTCAATTTGCATACCTTGTGCTCTTGGCCTTCTTTCTCATAGCCCAGAGATTGTTCAACATAGACCTCTTCCATTAATACTCCATTTAGGAATGTTGATTTCACATCCAATTGGTAAACCTTTCCTTTGTGTTGTGCTGCTATGGACAACACTTCTCTTACCGTTTCCATTCTTTCAACTGGTGCAAAATTTTCCTCATTGTCTCTTCCTTGTTGCTTCTTATAGCCTTTGACAACAAGTCTGGTCTTGTGCCTTTCAATCTTAGCTTCAGCGTTGCTTTTGGTTTTATAAACCAATTTCACTCCAATTACTTGTTTTCCTTTTGGGAGATCAACTAACTCCCATGTGTTATTTTTCTCTATGGAATTTATCTCTTCATCCTAGCATCTATCCATTTCTTATCTTTTACACTTCTTAAAAATGAATAGTATCTTCTACATGACAATACAATGAAAATAAAGAGTTCATACCTTCATTTGTTGCCTCTTGCTCATAAATCTCATTCAGAATTCTAAATCTAGTTCCTTTTTCACTTGCTGGACTTGTGCTTGTAGAAGCACTCAAATCTGCTCCCTGTGATGTGCTTGGAGAAGCATTGTCATCACTTCTCAAGGGTGTTCTCATACCTGCTTGTGGTGTCCCTTGATTTCCTTGTGTTGGTGGAGGTGGTGTTTCTAATTAGGGATGCCTTTCATCCATTTATTCCTTATCATCATCATGAGACAAATAGCTTTTTACATTCATTGTTTTCTCAATGCTTCCATCCCAAGCTTCTTCCTCAATAAATTGTACATCTCTTCTTATCATAAATTTATTGGTGGATGGGTTATAAAATCTGTATGCTTTGGATTCTTTACTGTATCCAACCAATATGAAATTCTCCCCCTTACTGTCCAAATTCTTCCTTAGCTAATCTGGAATGTGTGCATAAACCACACAACCAAAAAATCTCATGTGGGTGACAAATTGTTTTATGCCACTCCATGCTTCTTCCAGAACTCTGTTCATCACACTCTTTGTTGGGCATCTATTCAAAACATATGTTGCACAATTTACAACTCAGCCCAATATTCATTTGTAAAATGTTTTTCCTTCAACATACTTCTTACCATGTCCATGATGGTTTTATTTTTTCTTTCAGCAACTCCATTTTGTTGTGGTGTATACCTTGTTGTAAATTGTTTGTGTATCCCATTTTCTCTGCAAAAATGCAGAAATTCTTTGGATATATATTCTCCTCCTATGTCTATTCTTAAGACTTTAATATGCTACCCACTTTGATTCTCTACAAGAGCTTTAAAGTGGAATAATTTCTCAAACACTTTACTCTTAAACTTCAAGAAATAAACCCATGTTTTTCTTGTGTAATTATCAATAAAGTTCAGCATATATTGACTTCCTATTAATGATGGTGTTTGCATTGGTCCACACAAATCAGAATGGACTATTTCTGAGGGTGTCTTTTCCCTTATGCTCTTTCTTGATGGAAAGCTTTCTCTGTGCTATTTACCCAAGATGCAACCTTCACATAGGCTGTCTGGATTTTCAATAAATGGTAATCCCTTTACCATTTTTTTTTTGTGTAACAAACTCAAACCTCCAAAGTTGAGATGTCCAAATCTCAAGTACCATAACTAGTTTTCATATTTTGCTTCTCTTTGGAATGTCTCTTGTGTCACTGTTGCCATTGCAGCTCCTTTCTTCAAATCTACTCTCATCTTGAGAGGAAACATTTTGTTTCTTGTCATCTTCACTTGTGCAATCCTTTGCTTTCTTGGTGGTATGTCCATGATGGTACATACATCATCTTCAAAGAAAACATTGTAGTCTTTCTGAATGAGTTGTCAAATGCTCAAAATGTTACACTTCATACTAGGCACATAATATACATCTGATATGGATCTCCTTTCTCCTTTCTTTGTCAAAACACTTACTCTGCATTTTCCCATGACAAAGACCTTACTTTCTATCCCCAATTTTACTTGAGACTTCACATTTTCATCAATCATGGAAAACATAAAAACATTTCTAGTCATATGGTTGCTACATCTTGAATCTAGAAACCATATATCTTCACTCGTTTCTTCATCCATATTACATGCTAAAAAAAAATTCTCTTGATAGATATTTTCCTTAGTAAAATTAGCACTGGGTCTATTACCCATGTCAGTATGTTTCTTCCTACATTCATTGGTATAATCCCCATACTTCTTACAGTAATGACATTGGACTTGGGATTTATCATACCTTTGTCCATGTGCTTGATTTTGTCCATCTTTTTGGCTGCTGCCTTGGCTCTGATTCTGACTTTTATTGTTGCCCCTTCCAATAGTATTTGCAGGGTTGTTTCTTCCTCTTTTTTGGATTTTGCCTCTACCTTTTCCTCTATAGTTTGATTTTCCTTGACCTCTTCCTCTCCCAAAGGACATTTGGGTCTTGAAGGCATGATCCAAAGATGATTTTTTTGTTCTTCTCAATCTTTTTTCATGTATCATCAATGATGCATGAAGCTCATCAATAGTGAACAACGAGAGATTCTGTCTCTTCAATGGTTGTTACTATCACATCAAATCTTAAGGGCAGGCTCCTCAATACTTTCTCCACTATTCTTCTTTCTTCTATTGTCTCTCCGTGAGGTCTCATTTGGGTGACCAACCCAATTAACAATGTGAAGAATGAGTCTATTGTATTAGACTCTTTCATGCAAATGACTTCAAAATCCCTTCTCATTAATTGAAGCTTTGTTTTCTTTACTTTCTCCATACCTTGGTATGTTGTCTAGAGGGTATCCCATGCATCCTTGGACCTTTTGGCTGCTGCAATCCTTGGAAATATGCTTTTATGCACTTCTTGATAGAGATAGAAGAGGGCTTTTCAGTCCTTCTTTCTATTACTCCTCAGCAAATCCTTCTCTGCCTGTGTTAAGGCATTATATGCTTGTTTATCTACTGGTTCTTCTGAACCATCTTCAACTAGCTCCCATAAATCTTGAGAGGCAAATAGGGCTCTCATAGTGATTTCCCAATAGTCATAGTTCTTCCCATTGAACTGTGGGAGTTGAGTATTTCCCATACTCGTGCTTGTGATGGCTCCTGCCATTTCTAGCTGACTGACTATGCTACAAACTTGACTGTGTTTCTTTTAAACAACCTTCTCACTGTTGAGAAATAAACTCTGTCTCTAAGGACTTCCTTCTTGTTCTTTGGACTAGATTCTTTAAAGCAAACATAAAAAAAGCTATGTTTTGATAAATAACTTGTTTTTTTGAGCCTTCACACTGCTGGAGAAAACTTCAATAAAATTCTTCTTCTTCCTTCAGCTTCTTTGGTAGATGCAAAGATCCTGGACTAGCTTCGATACCATGTTGGAATTTTTGAATATTCCAAACACACAGAGGAAATGAAAATTCCTCTTCCAAACACATAGATTGCAATAAAACAATGTGGACAGAGATGGATTAAAACACTTATATTTCAATAATAAAAAAAGGCGTTGTTACAAAATGAAATTATTCATAACTATGGTGTTCTAGATTCACAAAAAAATTAAAAAATCTTCTTCTGGTTGCTACACATGCAGCACTACAAAACTCTGCTTCTTCTCTCTATCTTCAACCTCTTGTTTTGACACAGTTCTCTCTCAGCATATATCTTTCTTTTCACATTTCATTACAATATTTATATATATTGTAAATATAATATATTTACAATATATATTATAAAATATTTATAACCTAAGTTTAAAACTAAAATGTATTGCGCCTTATTAAAACAAATACATTAAGCTTAAGGTTTAGAACCTTATAAAAAATAAATTCATCGCAGATTTCAAAACTTAAAACAAAACTCTTCTTCATAAGCTTATCACATCCAATTTAGCTCCTAGATGACTGGATTTCAAACTATGTGATACTGCTGCTATTGGCTGACTCTTGACATGCTAGAAGATTTCAAATGCTATATGCAAAATGCTTCAAGGTTTATCGCAACCATCTGAGGGTCAGCTGACTGTGCACCCAAATGGTGCGATAGGGCTACTATTGGCTGTTGGCCTTTGACGTGGCGTAGGTGGGCCGGAGTTTTTGTGCACGGGCTAAGGACAGTGGTGACGTAGGTTCAAGGCTTACGATCGGCTTCCAATTGGTTGTGGGTTGTACAACGTGGAGTCGTGGGCTCCACACGGAGGTTGACATGGGGTCATTTAAACTTAAAGGAATGGCAGCAAATGTAGTGGTTGGTGGCATTTTAATGCGAGTGGGTTTTGTGGGTTTATGAGCATGGGATTTCATGGTCAAACCACATTTCTTCATTGCAAAAACAAGATACAGCCTTTAAACAAAAATTTGAACTTGCAAGGTTATTCAAACCCAGAAATTGAATGCACGGTGGTGTGAAAATTTAAACAAGAAATTTATTGTTGCCTTCTGTCCTTCAGATTTATATCAAACTTGAATTTCAGTCCTCCTTCTGCTCATTTGCAGTTGGAATTAATTTCCAACAATTACCATGCAATGAAATTACCATGTGAAGTGAGGACAATTGAAGAGTAGTGAGGAAAAATGAAGACATATGGAGGATTGGCATGCACATTTATTGTTTGGGGGCATCTCCCTCTCTCTAAGGCCTTTTCTCTAGGTCTTGTTCCTCTCACTTTCCTCGCTTATCTGTCGTTGGCTCTGGCTTCCGTCGTCTAGGCTTTGGCTCTAGCGTTTGTCTCGGCATTGGCCATGGCTTCTATTTATTTTATTTCAGGGATTATCGCTATGGGTTTAGTTTCTAGGCATATCGATGTGGCTCTTTTAGGGCCTCTCCAGGTGCTCCTTCCATCCTATATGTTTTTTCATTCCTATTGGTGCACAACGAGATTAATACTTATTTCCTCTTTCAACATATAGGTACGCACATCCAGAGTAATACTTCTTTCCTTGTTCAACTTCACTGCAGTTTGCATGGCCTCTCCAATTACTCTAGACTGGGAATGCCCCATGACGGCTCACATGAGCCTGCATGATTTTATCAGCATCTTCACTGGTCACACCCTTGAACCCTTGCCTGCAAGGATATCTATGGTTATGGCCTACACATACACGAAACCAAATGAGGAGTAACTAAATGTGACTCAAACCAAAACATGGATCACATATTTTAACAATTTAATATTAATGCACCTGTAAGTATGAATGCAAATTTAATGTATTTGGTAGAGTGGGAAGAATCCAGGGCGCACATTTCTTGCATGCAAATTCAATGTATTAGGCACGTTGCGTGCATGAAAATTCAAATATATATAGTTTTTATCTGAGATCAAGGCAAACGAATTAGCATGCTTATCTCTTCGATTATATAAATTAAACCTCGTGATATTATTAGGCTAAGAGTAGCCTACCTATAATATGAAGATTCAAAAATCAGGAAATAAATTAAGCTAATAAGTTGCTAATTGTATATGACTTTTCATTTAACCTTAACACAATGCATTACTTCATTCTTAAGTTTTTTATTTTACATCATTATCACACTCTCATAACATAACTTAATTTTTTTTGCGATCAAGCATGCAGAACTAAGAGTGATACTGACAAGTGCATTGCCCAAACACACTCAAGGCTGCAAGCTTTCTCAAGGCAAGAATTTTCTGCCTTGCAAACATCCTTGTTTATAATGTCATTCTTCATCCTAGAAAACAAATATACCTAGATAATCATTTAAATTGAAGGATAGTCCACATATATACTAGTAAGTACTTTAATTTCTTCATTTTAAACAAAGAATTCTAGATCAACAACATTCTTTGTTAATGAGGAAATCTTGTTCTCAAATGTCTATAATTGTATTTTGGCATCAATAACACTAAGGAGGATTTCTCATGTAGTCTTAAAGATTTCCACAAGTACGTTCTCACGATGGTCTTAAGCCACTTGTATAGGTCCATTGTCTACATGTATGGAGTCTATCTTGTACATGTTTTTTTGTTTATGGAATCCAATTGGATACTTCTTATTGAATTTAAGCATGTATGATGAAACTTCTTTCCACATTATATTCTTCTTCTCCCTGGTTATTTTCCTTACGAATTTCCAAATGGGTGTTAGTCACAAATCTCACAATAGAATGTTAAAGAGCTGATTGAGATATTTGAGAATGAGAAGTCTATGGACCTCAATTGCATCTACAACCATAAGGATAATGAACCCAATGAATATTGAAATAATGTAAAGGATATAAAGGTGTGGGATAGTGGGTCAAAACAAAAAGCTACAACTTTAGTCTATAGGGATAATGGGAATTAAAAAGCACAAAAATTAAAGAGAAATAATAATTATTATAACAATGAATATTATTTAAGAAAAATATTAATAATTATTGTAATAATATAATATATAAACTTTAAAAAATCTTAATTTATATTAATGGAATAATAAATATAGTTGTTTATGAAATAGTGACTATCAATATTTGGAGCAATCATTATTCAATACACACATATATTCAGCTTTTGTACTAAAGAGACTTATATTTAATCCTAGCAAATTTAACGAAGTAATTTATGAAAGTGATTTTTAAAATTTATTTTATGGAAATGCCTTAAACTATGATAAAGCTTAATTTTCATCTCATTACAAAAAAAAAAAAATGTGTGATATGTTGCATGGATTTAGAGTTCTAATCTTTGTTACAAATAATAATTTCATCATAATACTTTTCAAAAGGGTTGGCCATAACTTATTTTTCAAAATATGTTTACATCACAATGTGAAAAGCATAGTCCAACATCACCAAACATCACATTATGTTTGTAAAAAAACATTGAGATATCGCAATGTGTTGAATATAAACTAACCTTGCAATGTGATGAACATAACACGGTATTACAATGTGATTAAGAAAACTAAACATCATATTGAGACAAAAAAAATTCAATTTCCCAATGTGATGAACATAACACAATGTTTCAATGTGTTTAGATAAACTAGCCTTACAGTATGATTACCCAAGCCCAATATTGCAATGTAAAAAGTAAACTAGAAATTGCAATGTGATAGCACGCAATATTACAATGTGATGAATAGTATTCATTGTCACAACGTGACAAATGAATAATTATGTCACATTTGATGAACAAAAGTTGATGTCCAAATGTGGTGAACTAACTCCACATTGCAATCATGGAAAATTTTAGGGGCTAATATTCGCAGGTGGGCTACTTTTCCATGATTTTTCAAAAACAAATATTCACCTATTTCCATTTTTTTATAAAATGATTCACCCAAATTTTACAATATAAAATTAATTTACCTTAGAATTCTCTAATAGTATATAGAGTATATAAAATAATTATAAATTTGAATAATTTTACAAATACATCAATAAACATTTTATAGTTTGCATATCAGGGACTAGTGAGATTCACCAATGTTTTTAAACTTCAAGATAATTTTCCATCCTTAAAATTTTCCCTGATTGCAATGTGATGAACTAAAATTACGAGTGTGATGTGGTCATTAAAAAATTAACGTAGTAATGTGAAAAAAAATCTATGTCACAATGTGATTAACAAAAAATTAAATCACCATTTGAAAAAAGAGACAAAAAAAAACAATATGAGAATCTCAGGAAATAATTCACGTCATATTGCGACAACCAAAAATCAATTTTGCATTCTTATGAACAAAAATGGAATGTTGAATTGTAAAAAAAAATTGATCACAAAGTGATGAATAATAAATTAATCAAATGTGGTGAACTAAAATTGATGTTGACAAAAGTTTACATTGCAATGTGACAAATAAAAATCAGCATGGCAATGTGAGGAACAAAAAATGTCATTGCAATGCAGTAAACAAAATATTTCATCATATTGTAGTTAACTAAATCAATGCTAAAATGTGATAAACTAAAACCATTATTGTGATGTGGTTAACAAAGATCAATGTGAAATCATGAAAAATAAATATTTATTTCACAATGTGATAAAAAAACTTATAATATCAATATTTGAGCAACAAAAATCGACATCAAACTGTGACAAACAAAAATGGATGCCTTAATGTGATGAAAAAAATTTACATCATAGTTTGAAAAATAAAAATCAACCTCGCAATGTGACAAACAAATATCATTGTCATAATGCAACAAATAAAATCATTTTCAACAACACTTCTCATGGTGCACCATAGTTAGCCATGGTTCACCATGGAAAAACATGCTCAACCATGTCTAGCCTAGCCATGATTGATCATGGTCAAATGTGTTCATCCATGGTCAACTATATTTACATAGCCTCAACTTAATCAAGTTGTGTGATAATGCATGTGTTTGTGGAATATTAAAGAATACCATTAATCTAAATAGATATTGATAAATGCATCCCAAAATACTTATGTTGAACCACTCTTGAAATACATATTTCTCATAAAAATAACCCCTACTTTTAATAGAATTCCCTTATTTTAAAAAAATACCCCTTAATGAGCCTGCTAATGCCAATAACCATGTCACTATCACACATCTCCCCCAGATATCTATAATATATTGACTCCATGTTTCACAATTTTAAAACCCCCTTTTCTGAATGAATGTGGTAAGGCGTTTTTCGACACAATGAAGCTCCCCATGAAAATAGTCAATCATGGCTGACAATGGTCAGTCATAATGAACATGATCAAATCGAACTTAACTCTAATCAACATGAACAACATAATCAACCATTAGGGGAATTTTAAGGTCTAAAATGGACCTCCTAAGGAAATTATAAAATAATAGTGGAAATAATAAAATAAGATTAGATTACATCATCAAATTTTAGAGGGAAAAAAGAAAAAAAAAACTATTTTTCAACTTGTATTTTCAACTTATCTCCCTATTGGTTTACTCAAATTTCGAGCGGGAACACTCATTAGACGCAAAATTTGATTTAGAATCCAAGGAGTACCCATGTTGCATACTTTCGATGGACTATTCTACACAAAAAAATGATAAATACATGAAAAGCGTGATTGCAATCATGATTTTTCATGTATTTCTCTTTTTTCATGTAGTGGGGTCCATTGAAAGTATGCAAAATGGGTACTCCTGAGATGAGAAATTTTTTTTTTCATCCAACGATCACTCCTGCTTGAAATTTGAGTAAAACCTGTGAGAGATAAGTTGAAAAAATAGTTTTATTATTTTATTATTTTTTAATTTTTTTACTTTTTTTATCAAAAAATTGGTGAATCATCCCCCATGGTTTACATCATCATCTTGAATCCTATTTGTTCTTATAAAATTTATTTTGGTTGTACATTCTTCTTAGGAGTCCCATTTTAGACCTCAAAATTTCATTGATATAAGGTCAAGCATGGTCAAACCATGGTGAACTATGGCCTACATGGTCAACTATGGGAAAGATAGTTAACCATTGTCAATATAGTCAACATGATCAACCATTTTCATCTATAGACAACCATGGTTCACCTTGTTCATCCATATTCAACCATGGTAAAAAAATCTCTAAGAGAGTCATACATGTTGACCATAGTCAATATGTTCAATTATAGTCAATAATTTTCAATCTTGGTCAAAGTAGCTCAACAATGGTAAACCACATGTTGACCATGGTTAAATTTTCAACCATGGTAAATAATTTTCAACCATTGGTCAAAGTAGCTCAACAATGGAAAACCACAATGACCATGGTCATCCATGCTCAACCATGGCTAACTGTGGTCATCATGGTCAACACTAGCCAACATGGTAATGTTCATCACCTATAACTTGTCCATACTTAACCGTATTCAATCGCAATCTACTAATCCTCCCCACACACATGAGTGATCAACAAGCGCAACCACATTAGAAATGTTTGTTATATGCATATCGATGTTATTAGGTTTTTTAGGGTAAAAAATAACATTGATCAATTTATGCCATCCCCTTTTAATATAATTGTGCTAATATATATTCCAATGAAATCATCTGTATTTAATTGAAACTATTCATATTCTATCAAATAAATAATAATGAATCCTAATTAATTATATTTCTAACGAAACAAAATCCAAAATGGATTCTATAAACAAATATATATCCTCTCAAAAATAATTTATATTTAATTAAAACTATTCATTTTCTATCCAATAAATATAATATTAGGATCATAATTAGTTAAATTGGAGTTGTCTATGGAAGTCGAGGAATTTCCAACCGGCCAAAAGTGGTCGGAATCCGAGCAAAAAAAATTTAAGAAATCTTGCAATAGCAGTGTTTGAATCATGTTTTTTATGGTGGAAATGGATTCAACAACATTAAAAATCTTTAGGGCACCCAAATTCTTGAAGATTGATAGCTATTACCTGGATTTACAAAAATCATTGCCAGATTTTATTAAAATCTTGCCAAAATTTCCATGATTTTCAAAGCAAAAAAACATATTGGTTAGACTACAACTATTAAATTTGCAACCAAACAAAATCCTAATAAGTTCTATAAAAATATTTAAAAAATTAAACCAAAAAAATATAAATGAAAGCTAATAAATTGATAAAAGCATAAAGACACTACTCAAACACCATAAAAAAGCTATTGAAAGAGCACCAATGATGTTTATGTGAGGTGGTAAAGGAGATGAGATGCTAAAAGGAAATTTGAGACAAAAAAAACTGCATTACATGGACCTTTAAGAGA
Source organism: Pinus albicaulis (assembly GCA_034641835.2). NCBI lineage: Eukaryota > Viridiplantae > Streptophyta > Pinopsida > Pinales > Pinaceae > Pinus > Pinus albicaulis. The sequence continues at coordinate 125,085 of JAXQQM020058388.1, read as the reverse complement.
TAATGTAGATGAATAAAAAACGTATTTAAAAAAAAATTCAAAACAAAACTTATTTAAACTAAAAACCACACGAGAAAAAAGTTTTTGGAATGGATGTGAAAGATTAAAATTTAAGTTATTAGATCATATTAACATCTCACTTTCACAATAAAAACAAAAAAATTAAAAAATCATTAAGTGAGGATATCGGATTAGTCCTGACACTATAAAATCAAGGACACACTAAAAAAAGCACGATAAATCACACTCTTGTATTTTCATCGAAAAATAAAAAATTCAAATTAATACACTAAAATAACAAACATTACACCGAAAAAGGGAGAGATTAATGTGTTTTGGAATCCTCTGCAGTCAACGCATGCTGAAGATGTCTTCGTTATAATAATGAAGTCATGTTGGACACGGGCCTGTGAACGAGAACAAAGTGGAAGGGAAAATTATAATATGATGAATTTGACCCATCCTTAAGTAGTCGGGACTCGAGAATTCCAACAGCCAGCCGTAGACAGGTCAAAGGTCATTTCAACATTCGCGCAGGTGCACTCTTGTGATAACTGAGAGGTGAATACCTGGGGAAGTCGATACTCACTACTTTCAACCTGACTGAAACAGCTCAACAACTCTCACGACTGATCACGGACCTGCCCTCTCTTGGTTGGATAAAACTCAGTCTGCATTTTCCTTGGTACATATGCGTCTCATGTATATCTACCTTATGCGCGCAGGTTGATGCCGGGAAGGTGGATCTAGTTCATAGTTTAACGCGGTAGAGGAAGGAAAACAATTGAATCACGTGGCCCTGGCACTTTACAGACAGACAAAGCATGAAATAAAGCAACATTGCCGGTACGAAACATCCAAATCAATATCGCTTGCACCAATTTGTGTAGTCCTTTTAAAGTAGGTAATATTGATGACATTTATTTGCAAAACTGTGCTGCCCCTTTTAGGTTGTCTCATAAAAATATTAAATCTTGAATGAGGACCTCAACCCCTATACTCGTTTTAGGAATAGCAGCTTATAATAACATTTTCAATGTTAGAATCTTTGAGCACTACTCAGGCTGAATAAGTAGTGTGATAAATATAAAATTTTATTAAATTTAGTTTCTCTATTTAACATGCCCATAGTATGAGCATAAATATACAATTTTATTAAATTTAGTTTCTCTACTTAACATGTACATCATATGAGCATAAACCAAAAAGTATAAGTAACAACATAATCAATAAATAATGCACAACATCAATCACACATGATAACACAAAATGTTTGGTGGAAACCTTTCTCGAAGAATAACCACCATTGTTATTTCTACGTTTCTTTGAATCTCTATTATGTCAAGAAAAATGTGTTTTACATAGATCGCTAACTCCCGTTAGCATAGAGACTCAACCTCATATACAATCAACTGACCCCCATCATCCAGGAGACTCGATTCTTTTGATCGGCTCAGAGGACTATGTTCTAACACGGATCTACGAACAACCATCCGTTGAAAGCCACCATGATCAATGATCTTCCCCCAACTCCGATTGGACTATCCAACTGCCATTGGATTGAGAAATTGTTCCTTATTCCAATGCTACAAAATCACTGCTCCGCTCTCATGAAGTCACTTCTCCTCTACATTATGTGAACCTCGTTCCTTATATTTTCATGCTAGATCCCAAGACTTTCATCTCAACTCGATACAACTCTGCAATACGATCTCCAACAGTAAGACACCATCAAAAAATACAAACACCACAACAAGTATGCTCTCTACTAAAGCAAATAGTGGCCACAATCCATCCAAACAAATATGAACATTAGTATCACCAACAACAAAAAGACATCTCACACTCATCCATAATATTAAACCCTCAATAAATGCGCAACAAAAAAACAACCTTCCACATACACTAGCAAATTTGAAAAATAAATGGATCGGTCACAAATATATGTGACATTCTACTCTATGTCTCATCTCTTCTATAAAAAATTGCTCCATGCACTAAATAAACTCTTACAACACCATCAAATATGATCTAAACATTGATGCACTACTTCAACAATCTGCTCCATTTACTACCATTTGCACTCATCCACTGTCTATCATTGCTCTCTACTAGGTCTAAAGCATTCCTCCTCTATGAAACCTTCTCACTCTCACACTTTACTCAACCAACCAACACCCAACTCCAAAATGAAGTATATAAAACATGCAGGGTGAATTACACTTTTGTACTGAGATCAAGAGTGCACAAAGTTGATGAAATCGAACCACTATCACCACTACTTGTGCACTAAAGGTGTTCACACCCGTTGTAGCACTTGCTCAACAAATTTCAACCTTATATCATTAATTTAGAAGCTTCGCAGAACATACAAGTTGAAATGCTCCAGAAGAGGACAACAAATGTAGAGAAAATCTCATTCTAAGCCATAACTGCACACAGAGAACTAGAAAATCTCAGTTATAACCACACACACAAGCCCACATCCCTGCGGTTGGGGAAAATCATAAGGAAAAACATAAGAGCATCAACTCTGAACCTCTGCCACTTATTGGATCACCTTCTCGAACATCTATAGATGCCTCTAAACTTATGTTAAGACTTGTGACACCCTTGCAAATAGGGAAAACATGTCTCCCAAGTGTCACTTCCAAGTTCACCAAAAGGCCAACAAACAAGGGTTGACATGACTACCAACAAGTCCTATACTCTCTTCAAACACCTACACAAGCTGTAACATATCTGAACATACCTACAACACACTATAACACATCTCAAACATTATCATAAGTCCACTCAGATAACTACAACTATTCATGCATCAATTCCTGCACTAGGCCATGAACACCACTAGCCCATGAGAAAACATCATTTGATCATCATGGGTGTGGTATCAATGCATCAAATGGCCAACACCAGGTTGACATCAAATTCCAACACAACCAACTCAAATAAGACACAAATAGTTGCAATCAAGATACAAGGAAGACGTCAAGACATCAACTAGTCTACATAGGGTTGCATCAATTGCAACATCAACTAGGTGCGACTATGAACATCTCAATTCCAACTGTTCACAATTGAAGAGTTAGCCCTTTACTAACCACCAAGGAATGTGATAATTTCTTGTTGATAACTCTTATAGTCAGAGAGAAACTATAGGGTTTTGGGTTTTCATAATCCTACAACAAAAAGAAATGTTTTTATAGTCCACTAGTTGATAATAAAACCTACCTCTCCATTTGAGAAGGATTTTCTCTTGCATTCCTTAACTAAGGTCCACTTCAACAAATATGAGAAAAAATGTCAGGATTCCTTTTGCAATCCTATTGGATTCAATTTTTATGAATCAAACTACTAAGTTTCCCACACCTTTAAGGTTATCTAGGTGTGTGAGATGGATACCCAAATTGGGGAACCTTACCCAAAATAGGGTTTCCAAAGCCGACTTAGAGAGATGATTAAATTTTGGCCACCGAGGTTGAAAGGAGTGGCCAAACCGGCCATCGTACTAAGCTCCCTGATCAAGAACCTTCTACCAGTCTTCTAAATTATTGAAGAGAACACCAAAGAATCCTTTCGAGCAGATTTCCAACACAATATTCTAAGACTAATTCTGGTGTACCCACTGCCGAACTGCAAATGTTGTGGGCTAAAAAACAATGTAATGATAAATAATTAAGTTTCATTCATAATTTTTAGCCATAAATCTACGTATAAAGTTACCCACTTTAAGAGAAGGTGTTTCCACTTCCTATTCTACCATGATTGCAGGTATAAATAGATCTTTAGGGTTCGTCAGCAAAGGTCCTAGTTTTAGGAAATATTTAAAGGATTTGAGTTGTGATAAGGAGGAAACACCTCAACATTTAGCTCCACCTCTTACTCTTGCTACAATGTAAATCAAGAAATACTTAACTATGTCATACTCATTGAGGGATATCTTCTCCTAAAGCTATCAACCTCCATTTAGGATTTGGTGTTCGATGTGGAGCCTGATTATGTTGTTTATTTTGTATCACATCTTTGGATCCCTGTACCTTAATGGGCCGGCAACGCTGCCCGTAATTAAACGCTATCTGGGGGGTCTAGGCGGGGGGTTTCGGGGGCAGCACCCCGAAGCTAAAAACATATGTAAAATTGCCTTGTAAAAGTATAGTAATTTCTAGTCAATCTGGGCCTTTCATTAGGCGCATGATCTGACGGTAGAAGTTATGTTTAGTTTAGGGTCATTTACCCTAGAAGGCAACCCCTCGATTTTATGAGGGTATTGTATTGTGGCTGTGGATTGTATGTGTATTCTCATAGCGAGAAACATATAGGGAGAATGTGAAAGAGAACACAGGATATTATAGTGGATCCATTGTAGGTTGTGTCTCTTCATTTTGCTCGATAATAGAAAGAAAGGACTTGCTGTTCGGGGTGGACGTAGCCCAAACTGGGTGAACCACGTATATCTATGTCTCTTTGGTTTTATGTTCTTCTTGTGTTTATGTTTCCGCATATATTTTATTTGTTCCATTTCTCTGTAATATATAATTTTCTAACAACTCGATGTACAATGATATGTTGATTCTCACCATATATTGTATCCTAGTTGTAAGTGAGGAGACAAGATATGTGGCTTTGACTTGCAACCAAAAGGAAACCCCTAAGAATGATTTCACAAATATCATAAACTCTTCCAAATCTCGGGTCAAAACCTCATCCTGAGATAAAAAAGAACATTGCAACAAACATGATATAAAACTAGACACATCACGGCCTCTTGAATGTCTATGCTCATATCTAAGTAAGGTCGCTTAGCTGAACGAATGAGATTTTTAGTTTGACCATCCCTCCCAGCTACAAATCTGGAACAATTATCGCTTTCCATTGTAACATGATCAAAAACCTTAACGATCATCATTATTAATATCAGTTGATCTTTAAATTCATAGGTTAAGAAATCTAACCTCGTCCATTTCGAACCACTAATTTCCTTTCAATGGAAAACTTCTAATGACCTTGATTTCCATAGTTTCCATTCATGGGCTCAAGTTCCTCCAACCCTATGGCATCTACAATAACCAAATACATCTAAGTGGATTCACATGCTTATATGTGTTTTTATTCCTTCAACAACCAAATACATCTGAGTGGATTCACATGCTTATAAGTGTTTTTATTCCTTCAACCCTATGTTTAATGATTTCAAATGAATTCCCAACTACACTTTAAGCACGATTTCTCTTGCCTCAACTAACCAACGACATTTTTAGGATTTCAATTCATAAATATTATTTTTATTACGTTAATTAAAATAAATATATTTTAAATTTTAAATGCGATTAATTTGTTAAAATTTATATTTTTTATTTTATTGTAATATATGAAATATTCATAAATATTTTTGTGAATCATCAAGGAAGATTTGATTCTTGTATAAAAATTTAAAAATTATACATCTAAAATTAACTATTTTATTTTAAATTAAATATTAGTTCCTATAAAAATTTAAATATTAATTTTTAATGACTTCAAAATGTTGTAACCAATTATATTGTTTCTTTAAAATTGTATTCATATGCATAAAATGAATATAGTGTTGCCCCTTTAGGTCGTCTTGCAGTCTCAGGATTTATCTCTTGCACATTTATCTCTCACTATTAAAAATGGGGTTTTTATAATCAATATTATATCTCAATCAACAAGAAGGAATTGATCTGTTGCGAAATTTATAGCAATGTTCCTAGTTGTGATGTGTAAACAACGCCCTAAGCCATCGCCAACGCAACCTGGTTGTACTTCACTTAAATGGTGAGTTGGTTCAATGCCCATAACTAGGTACTGTTGAATGGTATAAGAGTTGACATTTTATGATAACAACTAGGAGAGGAGAGTAGAATAGTTAGACAACCTATTTTTCATTAAATTTTATTATAAAATTATAATTAAATGTAAAAATATAATTAAAAATTTAAAAAGGTAAGTAATTTAATTTTTTTAAACTAACTTTGAAAATAATTATTGACTTAGAAATGTAAGAAACTTATTTTTTAAAAACTTGGATTAAAGAATAAAGTAATGTAATAACCTTTTTCCTTTCTAGCCATATGATAAAATTTTGGATTAAAGACCAAAGTAATATAACAACCTTTTACTTTCTAGCCATAAGATAAAATTTTAACTAAAAGGGGAATTAATATGCAGAAGGAAATACTACCATATCCATTAAAAAAGAAGAGTTTAAAACTACTTATTTTTTAATAATTGATTTTATGTTATATTGTGTCATTCATTTTTATGTTAATATATAAAATTTTCTTTTAAATTTATAGTTTTTAAAATATATTTTTAACAATTCTTTATTTAAAATTATAAATTTAAATATAATTTTAATACTTGAATCTTATTTAAATAACAAATAATAATAATTTTGTGAAATAAAAAAATAAAAAACATTTACGCTAAATCATTCAATTCTTTTTAAAATGACAAATTTTAAATCTAACTTATTTAGATGACAACTTGATCTTAATATTAATATAATGTTTAAACATCAATTAGAATAATATATAATGTTTAAATATTGTATTTATATTATTTAATTTGGTTGTATAATTAAATTGTTATTTTTTGTTATAGATATATAAAATAATAATAATAAAAATAATAATTATTATTATTATATTAAATTAATTTATATTAGAAATCAAATTAGATTATGTTTTCCATAATCTAAATGATATGTTTTTTCTAAGATTTAGATCATAGAATTGTTTATGGGTTTTTCCATCTTTCTTTTTCCCTTTTGGATGTTTATCTATTTTATGGGGTTATGGAGAGCCTATGTAAATGATACAATGTCGATATTTTCTTGAGATGCTTCCGTTATTGAATGCTATGACGTATATTTTTTTATAAGTGATCTAATTCATGGGTATAATTATGCCCACTCATTCATGTTACCAAAATTATGGTTGAGTCTCTTTCCATATTCATCGAAGGAGGATCTTCCTCTATTGAAGGTTTAGATTACTCAATGCGAGGTTCAGCTGAGTTTGAAGGTGTAGAATTGGTAGTATGTGACTCTATTTATGTGACTTTTCCTGCATATGAGACACGGTAGTCTTGGAACCTTTGCTTCCTTTAGGAACTTTGCATCCAAAGTTCTTGTCTTAACATTTGGGGGTGAACATGGTCATTGTGATTAGGGGAATTTTTTTTTAAGGTGACTGAGAAATTGATAAGTCATGCGATGAAAAGCATTGTTTTCATAATTCACCGGTTGATAATAGACCCTAACTCTCCATTTCAGAAGGATTTTCTCCCGAAATCTTTCACTAAGGTCCACTTTGACACATATGTGAACAAATGTTAGGATTCATTTTGTAATCCTATTAGATTTTATTATGATAAATTGGCTTAGTAACTTTCGCACATCTTTAAGGCTATCCGGGTATGTTAGATGGATAGGAAGATTGGGTATCCTTTCCTAAACTAAGGTTTCCAGAGAAAACATAGAGAGAGGATTAAAATATGGACGCCAAGGTTGAAAGGATAGGTCAAAATGGCCCCAAAAATAGGCTTATTGATAAAGAATCTTCTATAGGTCTTCTAAATTACCAAAGAGAGAAACCAAGAATTATTTTGAGTAGATTTCCATCACAGTATTCTGAGGCCAATTCTAGTGTACCCACTCCTAAAGAGAAGATGTTGTGGGCCAAAAACCATTGAAACAACAAATAACTACTCTTCATTCATAATATGCGCCCACGAATCAATGTACAATAATACCCACTTTAAGAGAATGGGTTTCCACTTCTTGTTCCACCATGACTGCAGGTTTAGATAGATTTATAGGGTTTGTTATTGAAGGTCTTGGTTTTAGTATGCACTTAAAGGATTTGGTTTGTGCTAATGAGGACATGCCCAAACCTTTAGCTCCACCTATCATTCTCGATAAAATGAAAATCGAGATATCCTTAACTATGTTGCACTCATTGAGGTATTTTTTATCTTGAAGCCGTCAACCTCCATGCAGGAGCCAAATATAAAACCATTTGGAATTATCACCCTATCCTATATATTGGTTGCAAGTGAGAAGACATTCTATATGGCTTTGAACTGTAAGAAAAAGGAAACCCCTAGTATTTATTTCATAAATATAATAAAATTTGCTGGATTTGGGGTAAAAACCTCATCCTAAGAGAAGAAAGAAAGTTGCGAAACTTATGCACACAGACAATAACAATTTTGATAATTTTCTTGAAAAATAATGTGTTTATTTTTCTAATTTTCTTGAAAATGAAAATGTGCTTATAACATAAATAATAGTTATTTTTCTAATTTTCTTGAAAAAAAATGATTTTTATACACACAAAAATAATAACTATCATTTTAGATCCTTGAAAGAAAAAAAGTGTTTATATGCAGAAAAATAGTAGCCATTGCATTAGATTTATTGAAGAAAAAAAATGTGTTTATATGCAAAAATATAATAGTTGTTGGGTCGGTTTCTTTTGGAAGAAGAATATGTGTTTACATGCACAAAGATAATAGTTGTTGGTCCAGTTTATTTTGGAAAAAGGATATGTATTTACATCCACAAAGATAATAACTATTGGGCTAGTTTCTTTTGGAAAACAAATGTGTATTTGCATGCACAAAGACAATATTTATTAAGCTATTATGTGGTGGTATTCCTATAGAAAACGAATTTGTTGTTGTGGGAAGAAATAATAGTATTTGTGGTGATTATATTTTGGAAATATTTCCCTCTTATTGTCAAAAGAGATAGTGTTCACCATAGTGATTCATTTAAAATATTATTGTGTTCTTCTGGGCAGAGGTAAAATGAAACTATTCCCTTTCTTATAATGCATGTGAACTATGGATAGATGGGAATGCCATGGTAATTTTTATGCATTTTATTTTATGCATGCGAAATTTGGAAATTAGACATGTTGCAAAGCCATACACATGCATAAATAAATAGACATGTTTTTGAATTTATATCCTTTTAATTAATCCATGTGCGATATCAATAAAGAGGCATGCCTCAATACTCTTTATGCATTTTACTATGAATATGCCAGAAATTGGTTTTTCGCTTGAGGATGCATGCAAAATTAAAATACTAAGGATGATTTTTAATGTTATTATGCAACATGAAAAGGTTCAGAATTCATGGAATATAATTAGTGATAACTGGTAGAGATTTATTATTTGGGTTTTGTTAAATAGATATTTTGCCTAACCATGGCGTTATAGTTGATGATGGTAACAATTATAGGAAAGAATCCTAACTTATTCCAAGAAAATATTGATAGTTTCTAATCTATTCCTTTTGAAGAACTGAACGATGGATTATAACTAACACTATGGTAGGTAGTGAGGTCATCATGTTTGACTATTGAATCATGCAGAGTGAAGGATCGTCAAACAAATTTTACAAGGGATAACTTACCGTGCCACGAAGATACTGTGCTCAATAAATGTGGGGTAAAGTGTTTAGAAACATGACATCATGTTAAGTGTATTGAACTCTAGTTAATTATGTTGAATTAAAGATTATGTTCTTTTGTCAAATTTAACAATGGAGAAAGGATGAGTTCAATTTCTTCTATTTAGTGAGGGGTGAAATCCCTTATGAAATGTTTAATAAAATAAATGTTTGTTGGCTTTTCTCTTTATGGTTTCTATGGTATATCGATGTCCACATATTTGCTTCCCTATTTGATGATATTGATGTTTTGGTATTTTTGCATAAAGTTAGAAATTCATAGCAATCTTGTGTTTTGAATAAGGTTTATTAATTGACTGACACAAGACAGGAAAAGTTTTGGCAGACTGTAATATGTTAACAAAGGGAAATAATGACTATTCCATAACAATGAACTATTTCATTTCTATGATCACCTCAAGTTATTATGGTGAATTTAACTAATGATTAGTTAATTATGTAATAATCCATTATTGGAATGCTATATGTTGGTAAAAATTTATAGAAAAAATTAATCCCCTCCTATTTTGTACAAAGTACATCAAGGATGTTACAAGAGTAACCCAAAACATCCCTTCTTTAGTTACAGTGGAACAAAATGTTACCTTGTTAAGAGACATCACTTTGATTGAAGTTGAACGAGTGGTTGTGGAGATTCCAAAAGGAAAATCAGAAAGGCATAACATGTTCACCTTGTATTTCTTTCAAGCCTATTGGTTGATCATTGACAAGCATATTTGATAATTGGTAGAAAGTTCTAGAAGGAAAATGTTAATAAAATCTACATTAGATGCCACATTCATCCCTCTTGTTCTTAAAGAAATTAATGTTAAGAATCGCTTTTCTTTTCAATCCCATTACCTTACGTAATTTTATTTACAAAATCATCTCCAAAGTAATGGCTATTAGCCCCAATTTCTTGCTTCCCCTACTCATTTCCTTAAAATGACCCCATCATATAGAAGGAAGGAAATCATTGACAAATTTTCTTAGCATGCAATGCCCCTACTTGATCATATTATCTTACATTATTTTATGAACATATATGTAGACTGATTTAATTTTTTCCTTGATTCCAATAATTATTATTGGTATTCGTACGAGGTATGTGTATGCTAGCTACATACCCACACCTTGCACAAATATGCTAGTATTCTAAAATGTAATATATTATTCGATTAATTGATGGTTAATAATGATTAATGGTCAAGTTTATGGTTAGCCTTAAGAGTGATTAAATTCTAATATTGATAAGTGATTAATTAACCTTAAAATTTATTTATAATTAATTATTATATTTTAAACATGATTCGTTTATTAATTAAATTAATATAATTCCTTAATTTTGATTAACATTTTAAGGATAGTATTATTTTATTGAATTAATGAGGGTTATTTGGGGAATGAACCACCTAAGTGTTAATTAAGGGACAAAGGGGTAGGTGGAGTGATAAGGAGGGGAGTGGCTCGAAGATGGTGTCAAGGGGAATGTCAAAGACATTGAATTCGAAGGAATCATGGGGGAATTAGAGGCATTGAATTGGAATAAGTGGAGGGCATTAATGGCATGGATGAAAGGTGGTTGAGATAGATGAGGAAGGGAGAAATAAGGTAAGAGGAGTTGAAGAAAAGCAAGGCAATTTCTATTTACTTTGTTCTTTTGGGGCTTGAAGTTAGGGGAAGGAAGAGGAGGAGAGGGAGGAGTGAGTACTAAGATTGGTTCATGGTTATAGGATTTTGGGTCTATTTTAAGCACACTATGATTGCGGTTGGACTTTGGATTTGAGGGTTGGGGAGCATGTGGAGGTTCCTTCAGCTAGGAAGGCTAAGATAATTTCCTAGTTGGAGGGTCAACATATTCAGTTGGGTGGTCCTAGAATGAGCACCACAATTGAGCCATTGTATTAGGTATTCTTCTTCTTTGTTTTTTTATATATTAAAAATACTATAGATCAAGTTTTGTACATGTTTTAATATGTTGTAAATAAAAAAATTGTGTTTTGAATTTGCTATTTTTACTGTGAAATTATACAAAACTTGTTTATGGTTTAAGACCCCAAATTGGGTCTTCACATAACACATGAATCAATCTATTCCTTCAAGAATACTACGAAACCTAACATGTTAATCAAGTTGAATCTCTTTAAATACTTTGACTGTCTTAGCTAGTAGTATATCTATCACCTCTTTTCAGCCTTTAGGCTTGCTGATAAGTGGATCCATTGTGTTATTTCTCTCCTTCCTAATATTTCTTCTTTATCCCCATAAATATGTGATATTCATCTACTTTTGATTTCTATATAGGTATTAGACAAGGTTTTCTTTCCCCTTTCTTGTTTCTTCTTATAGTTGAAGCATTGGGATATGCTAAGAAGGATATAGTGGCTCATAATAACACTAAAGGCCTCAAAATTAAATGATACAATGCCTCTTCCTCTCATCAACAATTTGTACATCGTCATAATGGAGGCATTGACTATTAAATAGGAATCAACAATAAAGCATATATTAGATGACTTAAAAGCTACTTCTAATATTTAAATTAATCAAGGAAAATCACATTTCTTCTTCTTAAACATTCCATAATTGGTTTAGATCTACATTTATCATACTCTTGGTTTTTAGTAGATTTCCCTTCCATCAAAATACTTAGGTACCCACTTAATGGAGAATGCTCTTTTTCATGCTTCATGGTAAGATCTCTTATTAAAATTTGATTATAAGCTAGAAAGTTAGACCTTCAAAACGTTAAGTATAGCTAGGAGGTTTATTTTACTCAAACCAGTTTTGTGAGCCATGCCACGTTCCATGTTCTCATCTCTCGAAGCTCATAAAGGAATCATCAAGAAAATATATGAGATACAAATATCCTTTCTATGTGGAATGGAAAAGATGGAAAAGAAATGGGCCATTGTAGCTTGGGAAAAGAAATGCTAACTTCAATTTAATGGCAATTTGGTCCTTCATTACACAACAATACTAAATGAAATCTTGGAAAATAAAAATTAATGATGCTAGATTCATATCCCATATGAGTTATGAATAAACATATGGAGAAGGAAATATACTCCCAACATAGATAGAAAAAACATAATCAAAATCAAGGGTGAGGTAAAATGTCTACATATAGAACATTGTGTGGTAGAATCATTTTCTTATACAAATTTATAACTTTTTGGAAGTCACAGAGGGAGATTATGCCTTATTTTGGAAAGATTCATGTAATAAATTGTGCATTTAAGGATCTAGATAACATAAAAAAATTACAAGAAAATGTGGTCCAACAAAAGCCTCTCAAGTATTTTCCACTATTGGGAACCTCAAGCATAGAAAAAAAAGTGTATATCATGGCTACCAAAAGAGTGATGGAATTGGGTACCTAGAAACATAACCTAAGAATTTTTTTGGAATGAAAAATTAAAAATAAACAATTGCCAAACAACTCAAATGGAAATATAAGAAAAATAGAAAATACAATGTAAAATTAGCTTAGAACATAGAAACAAATGTGGCTTCCATGCTAGATGATAACATTTGGAATACAATTTGCAGAATAAATCTATGGTTGAAAGGTTCTCTCTTACTCTGGCCCCTGTTGCATGGTAAAATTATGATTTGGGATAAAATAGAATGCAAAGGTCTTCAAGGTCCATCTTTCTATCATCTTATAACCTTAGATTGTGAACACATAGAACACCTTCTTGATGCTTCTCCTTCCCCACTCTTCTTTGGGATAAAGGTGCCCTCCTCCTCTATCAGTAGGGCTTTGAGAACTCATCCTAGATTCAAACTATGGGAAACTTGAAAGAAAATAAATAAATAAATAAATAAATAAATATATATATATATATATATATATATATATATATATATATATATATATATATATATATATATATATATATATATATATATATATATATATATATATATATATATATATATATATATATATATATATATATCAAACTATAAGGAATCATTATGGAAAGGAATTACTAATAGCATGTGAAAATCAAATCTACTCTCTACTTACTCTCCTCAATAGTATTGAGTATGTATCTCTTAAAAATATCTAATTCTAAACCCTTTAGGAGTATCCCCTTCTCTAATTCTCTTAATCATAACTTGTTATCCTAATTGGACCAATACAAGCAAATTGAGTCCTCCTCCCCCTAATTTCATTAAAATCAACTTTGGTGGAACTTGAAAGGGAAATTTTGGCCTTACCAGTCATGGAGGAGCTTTTAGAGACTATAGAGGAACCAGCCTCAATATATTTGCAGGTTCAATTGGAATAGATGAAAATAATCATTCGAATTCTTTGATTTGGAATCTGATGTACAAGTATAAATAGAAAGAAAAATAAAGAAGCTTTATTATTGAAGAGGATTCAAAACTAATCATACAAATGGCCAAATGTTTTTAGCATAGATCATCCCCTTTTAAATTTTCAAAATTCTGGAGACTAAAATGGGGACTAAAGAAAATAATAACCTCTTCCTAGAACTTCCAGCATCCATTTTTTTACATGGGATAATGATAGGAAATGAGCTCATAGACATGTTATCAAACAAAAGTGGAACTACAATAATATTCCTATGGATATATTTGAAATGGGTCAATATTCAAACCACTAAAAATGTAATCTCTAAGAATTTCATTTGAGGATCGTCCTTCCCCACCATAGGTGCTTAATTATGAGAGAAATGGAAATAAATAAGAGAGTTCACCACCATGAGAAAGTGGGGGATTAATGACCCCCACGTGGTAGTTACATCAAAGAAAATGTCATGCAAATGAGGTAATTGTTTCAATTATACTAGTTTTGATTTGAAGGTAGAAACTTTGGTAACCTATTCCTATATGAATCATCATCGTGCACATGAAATATATCACAACATAGATATTATGACAAGGGAAAAGATGAGGGTATGGATCATTTACATTATTTAGAGGCCTTAGGTAATAAATAAAATAATATTTTGGTATTATTTCTCCTTGAGCTCTCAATTCTCTTGGATTTTATATTCTCTATTATTTTTAATTATCAAAATATAATCCTTTTACTGAGTGGTGGTAATAATAAATTCATTTCGATTCTATTCTCTAGGGATTCAACTTTAAGAACTATTATCTTTATTTGGTATTCTCTTTTGGTTCTAGTCCCTTTGTGTGTCTTAGTTTCAATATTCAATCAACATGGGAAAGTGAAAACTCCATTCGTGGTTTAAGAAGATTTATTTTCCTCCTCCATCTTATCACATAGATTTGGATGTATTTGGGGTTCATCCCACCTGCAGGTCTCTGCTTAGGCCATGGTTCCTATGTTAATATTAGTCTTAGCTTTTTCTACCCATGGGAGCTTGATAGTCCTCTTTGAATTTGTTGATAGAGCACCCTCTTTCATCTATTTCTCATTTATCTTTTAGGGGTGACTTGGGGTTTCATATCTACGTCTATTCTTCATCACAACATTAGCTTCCTTAGTAATTTTTGTGGATCTGTCACCAATTCTCACGAATTCATATTTTCCCTCTAATGTTTGTAACCTAGGACCTTTGCTTCTCTCTTTAGGCTCACTATTCTATCCATCATCGTTGGCAAGATTTGTTGGGTGAATGGGACATAGAATAATTCGGCTGAAATCAAAAGAGAAATAAAAAATGCATAGAGGGAATCAAGGATAGAGGGGAGATACATCTCAAATGTGGAAGTATAGGATGAGGTGGGAAGCTTGATTCCAAAAAATAGGAATAAAAGAACTAGATAAACTATATCTATATAGACCTTTGATCTATGCTCATAGGTAAAAGAAATATTGTGAAAAGTAGATTGTACTTAGCATTAACAAAGTGCAAACATATATTATAACCTTAATTACAAAGTATCAGTGTTGGTTAAGAAGATAGTGGATTTTGGGTTGTCCAATTCTAAGGAAGATTGAGGTACCTCACACCATCGAAGTGGACTCCTCATCAAGATAAATATCTTATGGTTTTGTGACTTTGCATGGACACTTCATATGAGCTAAAGCTACACTAGTGGGATACTAGTCTAATTTCCCTTGTGATAGGTTAATTACCACATAAGGATCACTATATAGTTTTTATTTAAAATAATATAATTACAAAAAAAAGATAAAAAATTGCAGTGAAATTAATTTATGATGATAATAAATTAAATTACATATAACAAAAAATATTATTGTTATAAAAAACAATCAAATCCTATTGGAAATATTGATACGATACCATGTAAAAATATTGAGACATTCATATGGGATTGGAATTATATTTTACTACCTTTGAGCAAGATGGTTCTTAAAAAATTGAAACTCCTAAAATAACATTAATCCCAAAAACATTCATTAACATTATGGATTGCAAAAGTCTTAGATCTTACAAAATTAATCATGCACTTTAAGATCAAAATTATAAGTAATATGTTGATTTTTAATATAAAACTAATCAAATTATCTTTTTCAAAATGCAAATTTTATTTTGAGTAGAAAATATGAAATTTTTTATGTATTGGGAAATTTGTTTTTTCTCAGCATTTCTCATTTTAAAGTTAAAATGGACTGATTTTAAAATTAAAATGAATTTTAGCTCATTATATATATATATATATATATATATATATATATATATATATATATATATATATATATGGCATTTTTTTAAAATTTTTAATATAATACACATCCATACACATATATATTGGGATTATTATCTAAATTTAAATATGAATTTTATAATATTCTGACTAATAAACTATCATGCTTTATTTTAACAAATTATAAAAATAAATTACTTTATTATTATTAATAATAAATTAAATTTATATATTATTATTTTTTATCTAGTATTTAAATATATAATTAAAACATAAATAATTTTTTAATTTTTATTTAATTTTACATTTTTATTCTTTATTTTTCATTGCAACATCTCCTTAATACTAAAAGATAAAACACCCAAGAAAATCATATTGATCATCTGATTTTAAAAATCAATTGTGTTACCCTAATTCACCAATTTTGGGTTGTACTTAGAGTTGCGTTACTGCTTAAATTGTCAGAAAGCATGTCTGAAAAAGCATTGAATAATATATTTGTTTACCTATATTTCCACATAAATATTCAAAAAGCAAATCTGAAAAAGCATTGACAAATAATAAATTTATTCAGCTATATTTCCACATAAATATTCAAAAAGCAAGTCTGCAAAAGCATTGACAGATAACCTATCTTGTTCACCTATATTTCTTGTCCTACCGCCGACCTCCTCTGGTCATCGCCACAAAAACAGTGCCACACGTCACTATTATCGGTGATAAAGCAGTAGACATCTCTGCCCATCTCTGCAAAAGTATTTTTTGCCCGCTTCGACAGATCCATTTTCCCTTTTTGTGGGGGCACTTTTTCTTGAATAACTTGTAACTTCAATTTTTTTACAAACACGTAATTGCCCACTATGGGGAATATAAAATATTTAATACCTGGTACCGATGAATATATGCGCATATAAGAAGAAGCCATACTCGGACAAATTCAACACGCTTCGGACTAGAACCGTGGGAGTCCTCTCCCTTACCTGTTATTGCAAGCATTTATGACGCACATCGATATACATTGTCAGAATACCAAGTACTGTTATTTGATGTTACAATTTTTTTACTTTATATTCGATGCAAACACGTAATTACCCACAGAGTAGTCTAAAAATAGGAGTAGTCTACCCAGGCAACGTTTTAGCCCGGAGATGCTGCCCATCGGAAAACATTTTCTGCCCGGCCCCGGAGACGTAGACGATTGTGCTTATTACCCACAGAGTACTCTAAAAATATGGGGAATATAAAATATTTAATACGTGGTAGTGATGAATATATGCGCATATAAGAAGACATGTGCCATACTCGGACAAATTCAACACACTTCGGACTGAAAACAAATACTTTTCAGTCTATTGGCCCATAAATGCACCTGGGGAATAGATGCCCATCATTGAATGGTGTACTTGCTTTAATCCAATGATGGGCAGTTACTTTCCAGGTGCATTTATGGGTCAATAGACTGAAAAGTATTTGTTTCCCTTCGGACTAGAACCGTGGGATTTCTCTCCCTTACCTGTTATTGCAAGAATTTATGATGCACATAGATATACATTGTCAGAATACCAAGCACTGTTATTTGAAATTTGTCTTTCTGGTTTGCCAATGGCAGATCAAAGGTCGGCTGACTGCAACATCGACATTGGAATGAAGAGACCACAGAACTGTGCAACTGAGTCTTCCGAAAGATCGAATGTGTTTAGGAGATTGAACAAAATCTCGACACTGAAACTCATTTTAAGGAAATTCGCGAGGGATTTTTTGCAGTTGGGCAAGGATGATCAGCGGACAATCATACATGCAATCAAAGTAGGGCTTGCGTTATCAGTGGTATCTCTGTTCTATCTGACGGATAAATTATTTCATCAAGTCGGTCATAATGCCATCTGGGCCATCATAACTGTTGTGGTGGTTTTTGAATTTACCGCAGGGAATTTGGATTGTATGTTAATCTTCAAGATCAGTGTAGATTATTACATTGGTTTTCAGAATGATAATGCAATCAATCTGTAGAATTTGCATTAGCCTTGGGGATAAATGTTCTGACGGAGGTTATATGGCTTCTTGTCCCATATTGCGTAATTGTAACTTGCAGGTGCTACTTTCAGCAAGGGCTTGAATAGAGAAATCGACACGTTGCTAGCAGGCACTTTTGGTGTAATTGTAAGGTTCATAGCAGATATCTTCGACGGTGTAGGAGAGGGCGCTGTCACCTGCATTTCATGTTTTGTCTTAGGTTGGCCGATATTTCAAAGCAGTTTTCATGGAATTCATTTTAATTTTGCCCTATTTTACTGCTTATCAGAAAAGATATTATTTGGGAGATTATAATGGCTATGTCAAGTAAAACTGTACACTACTCTGGTATCAGCAATCTTACTCTTTCTTTCACAGCTCAGCCCTATTTCTTTCAAATAATAAAAAGAAAAAGTCAGTTGTTGATTTTTGACATAAATTCTTGCAACCAAATGTTAGTTGGTGGATTTGGCTAGCCACACATTCCCTCTGTCTTGCATCATTTTCTCGATGTTGTGCATCATGTGCATTGTAGAGCTCTTGTATTTTATCTTGTTCGAAGCATTTAGCTCCATTTTTGTGTGGGATTGGGTTTCTTTCAGTGTTTGCGACATTCTGCCTCCATAGGGTTAGTGTCCATATTGTGCCTGATAAGTATAAGACATGGAGAGAGGAGAGTTGAAACCGATATCTGATTATCTAACTGTAATTATTTTCTTTTTGTCCCATACAGGCACAGGTGCAACCTATCTTCGCTTTCTGCCAAACATAAAGCGCAAATACGATTATGGCGTTCTCATTTTTCTCCTCACCTTCAATATGGTGGAGGTCTCAGGATTCAGCTTTGACAACAATTTTCAAATTGCTTACCAGCGACTTGCTACGATAGTCCTTGGATTCGCCATTTGCCTCATCATAAGTTTAATGGTTTTTCCAATCTGGGCAGGCGAGGATCTTCATAATTCCATTATTCGTAAGATCGAAGGCTTATCAAAGTCCATAGAAGGTATATAAATTACGGGATCACATTAATACCAGATGATGTTAGCCTATTCATATGCCAGTAATACTATATATAATATTCTATCATATGATGCATGGACACAGGATGCGTGGTCCAGTATTTGAAGGGCCCCGATGTCCTAGAGCTAGGAGGAATAGCAGAAGACCAAATATGTCGAGGATATAGAGATGTATTGGATTCGAAGACTAGCGAAGAATCCCTGATATATATAATCTAACTTTATTTGGTCTTTCAATAAACAGAACCTGTTGCCAGTGGCTATAGGTTGAATTTTTGGTTAGTTGTTAACAGGAAATGTGAATATTTCTGACCCAAACTCTCAATATATTCATTGGCTAATTTTTTCAGACAACTTTTGCTAGCTGGGAGCTGTTGTGACCAGCAACAACCCCCTTTTTATTTAATATTAGTAATAATACTAAATAAATGGGGACCCTTAGTTAAAAAGTCCAAAAAAATCAATTAGGATTTGTTTTCTTTTTCAAATAAAACTTTCTATTATAAACTTATAAAAATCCCTTAGAAAGAACATTAAGAAACACTTAAGTTTATGATAGATTACAATAAAATTGCTCTTTAAACAAAATAGCGCATCCATAGCAAAATGGGATATATCTTTTATAAAACTGAAAATGCGATTTTGCGCTTTTGCGATAATGCGATCCCAAAAGCTTATACAATAAACGTATTGGTCGCAGATCGCATAGCGAAGAAAACAGAATTGATTAATGAATACCTTTTGCGCTATTTTCAATTTTGCGCTTTTGCGAGATTTGCGATATGCGCTTGTGCGCTATTGCGCAATTTCCGCTTTTGCGCTATTTTACATAACTGTGGTGGCTTCATTTTGTGATATTGCGATATTGCGACATTGCGAGACATTGCGATATTGCGCAGCAAATCGCAGATCGCAATATCGCAGATTCATGTAAGCGCGTTGTCCAAAGGCAATCTTCCCTTATATCAAAACTGTTATGCGCTTTAATGATTAGATTAAATGATTGGATTGACAATTAATGGTAAATGAGATTGTGTTTGGATTGAAAGTCGTTTCACGATTAAAATATTATATTTCATCCGCTTTCACATTTAAAACAGTCTCATCACCTTTCTTATGCCATTACTCTCATTTACTCGTAAAACGCAGGCACGAAGGAGAAAACGTCTATACAAAGCTTTCACTAAACACTATGGGTAAGAAGGAGAAGAGCTCGAATTCTGAAAACAGAGAAATGGCTTCGCTGTATGCAGACACCGCTTGTAATAAGGATGTCGGTATATCCACTTGGGAAGGAATGTATAATCTGTTAGAAGAAGAAAATCCTGTGGTGATGAAAGTTGTGGCTACAGCAGGTTCTAGTAATACATCTGAAGCAACCCTCAAAGAACTGGCTTGTTCATTTCTCCATAGGATAGCGGCAAGGCCGAGGATTCTCCCATATACGGACATGGTGAAATGGGTGCTGGACAACACCGATATTTCAGACAGACAATTCAGAACTCCATCTGAAGAGCCAATCGGGTCATTCACCACGGAAGACGTGAGGCTGATGTATAAGTTGCCGGAATCTCATGCGCCTTATAATAAGCAATTTATGAAAGAATTTACCAGAGAACATGCAAATTTGTTAGAATGCACACAGGAATGGACCAAAAGAGATGAGCCATTGAAGAAAAACAAACACGGGTGGACAATACCAAAAAAGGATGTTTTAGACGCTGTTCACAAGTTCAAATATCCAAGTGGGCAAATTGACACAGTTTCTACCACAAGATAAGGTATGTAAGTTTGCCAAAATTATCCTCTATAGAGCTTTTAGAAGTTACTAAAGAAGCTGTTGGAGGTCAAGAGTTCTCAGAGAAACATAAAGCTCTTCTTGAGAAAAGTCGGGAGTTGAAGAGACTTGAAATAACTGTAAGACAAAATGAGGAAACATTGACCAAATTCAAGACACTTAATGCTGAGTAGGGAAAAAGATGAGAAGCGTGTTCGGCACAGAGAAAAATTACTGCGAAAGGTCAAATCGATAAAAAGAAACTACTTTGGCTAAAGTATGATATGAGAAAATGGTGAAGCAAAATCAAGATGAAATTGCAAAATTAATAACAGAGCAATAAGCTCAAATAAAGGAAAATGCACAAAGAAAAGGCAGCAGAGGAGGCGGCTACAGCGGCAAACATTATTACTGATTGTGTAAATGATAATTTACACAAAGCTAACTTGATTCCAGAAACTGTTCCAGGATATCTCCCACAGGCACATCAATTGCAAACAGAATGGAGGCAAAAGGCAGAAGAAAGAGCAAAATCTATCCAAGGGCTGACAAGATTGAATTGGGACTCATACTGGATGTACTTGGTGAAGCCACACAGTCAGCACAGTGCGCTTAATTGTATCATCAATGCTACAAAGAAGATTGCTCCTACGCTTGCCGACTCTGTGTTTTCGGGACAGTTGAATTCTGAAGTCGGTCAACCGCATCTTCTCAAAACTATGCTAGATACCTGCAAGTTTAAAGATCAAGTTCATAGATAGTTATATTTAGTTTTAATTTTACTGTATTTTAGCCTAGGAAAAGGACGATCATTGAACCGAATCCTTAATTTTTGTAATAGACTATTTTTAGATTTAGCTAGGTAGTATTTAAACCCTTCTCATGCATTTAGAGAAGGGTCCTGGATCTTAATATTTTTTTACTTGGAGATTGCATTTCTGTACTCCATTGTCTTATATATTTTTAAAAAGGATCACATTTGGTGATTTTCATGCGGAATTATCTTTGAAGTGTTGCATTTCTGTACCTTGGAATTTGATTTTGCATCAGAGTTACTGGATTAGAATATCACATTGCATTTGAAAGTCTTCGAGATGAATGAGGTATTTCTATCCTTTCACTATTGATTTCTTTTGTATTATGATATTCAATTTAAAATTGCTATCATTTATATATATTTGTTTTCACAACGCTTCCTTTTATATATCATTTTTGAGTATAATTGAAACGTTATCTTTCATAAGAATATATATAGATGGTATACAATGATGAATGCAATATGCTAATACAACTCTGTTTAATTTCTTAAACAGAGTTATCTTTATTTGTTTCTGCATATTTCAATTTAAATAATAATACATTTTCATGGTTATTGATTAAATTGGAACAATCTTAAATTGTATTCACATATAATTACCCGGGTTAGTGTTAGAATTTCTTTATCAGTATTTAGTTTAAATTAGATAGTTTTATTTCAGTTAATTTAGTCCCATTTCCACCCATCCAAACCAATCCATTTAGTTATAAGGAAACTGGTCCTTTAAATCCAGTCGGAGCCACCATACCAAACGGAAAAGGAGCTATCTTAAGGTCCCGACCGGGTGGTTTTCCCCGATGTTTGAAGCAGAGATTTTCTAGGCTTCAACATTTTTGGCACTAGAAGGAGGGCATGAGCTATGAATGGCAAGTAAATCTCTATCCACAAGCCATTCCGAGAGCAAAACACCCTCATTAACTTCTTCAATTTCTTCTGAAATTCAAAATCCTAGAGAAGAAATTGCAGAAAATATTCAGACACCCACTACCAAAATCTCAAAACATTCAGACAATCAACATCCCGAGTCTCCCGAAGTTCAAGATTTAATTCATAAATTGAAAGGATTCTCATTATCTCTAGAAGAGTCTGAAATATCTGAAGGTAGTGTAACTTCAAAATTTGTTTCTTCCAAACCTCTTACTAGGCTTCAAAGTGAAAAACTTGGTATTTCTCCGAAAGAATTCCCTTTACCTAGTAGAGTCAAGACAAGAAAAAATCAATCGGAATCAGTAAGTGATATAAGTTCAACATCTAATATTCAAATACCTGTTTCCGAAATCCCTTCTCAACAAAGTACAGTTGTTTCCACATCATCTCCTCAATCATCATCTCCACAAATATCATCCGCTCGATCATCATCAATCTCAACATCATCTATTCCAACCACTTCTATTCAAACACCACCAGTTTCTACTACTCCTCCAATAGTCGTTCCAATAATGGCACAGAGACCATGGTCTACTCCAGGAGCAGTCAACATGGCTGCACCTTTACATGATTTACTAGACAATCCTGGAAAATGGCTTCCAAAGTTTATCCCAGATCTTAACATTCAAGCTGAAGAACATATCAATAACTTTATGCTGGCTATAAATTTGAATGAAGTCACACATGAAGATGTTGTAGTTAGACTATTCCCTTATACTCTTCAGGGAGTAGCAGGATCATGGTACTTTTCATTACCATCAGGATCCATAACAAGTTGGGATATTTTTGCAGATCATTTTTTAACCAAATTTGGAGATGACCGATCAATTGCAACTTTACTCAATGACCTCTCAAATTTGAAGATAGAACCCAAGGAACCCATTAAAGAATTCAACGCTACATTCAACAAACTCTTGAAAAAAATTCACACAGATTCACAGCCCAATGAACAAGTCAGAATTGAATGGTACATAATTGCCTTACCCTCAAACATAGCAATATTCGTAGACAGAGCTGCAAAGCCTACATTAGCTGAGAATATGAAAGAAGCTATTGTAGTGGAAAAACGAATTACTTCTCTGGAAAAGAAAAATGCTATCGAGGAAAGAAAATCAAAGAAAGTCATCTTCAAAGATGATTTAAAGAAAAAGGCCAAAGATCCATACGACATGGAAGGTTTACAGAAAGTTCTTAAAACCATGTCAAATGAAATGGTTGAAATTAAAAAACAAGTGGCTGGAACTTCTACCAAGAAACCATTCCAAAATTTCAGAAGAAACCAAGTTGAATCTAAACCTCCTAATGCAATCTCTAATGCAGAATTAGAGGAAGAGGAAGAAGAAGAAGATACATCTCTAGTATCAGATGAAGAAAATGAAAATGAAGAAATAACTGAATTGAATGGAATGTGGGATTTTATTCTTCCTAATTCTGATAGTGAAGAATCTATGCCTGTAAGTACTAGGAGTAAATCTACAACGGAACCAGTGCAAACAATTCCTAAAAAGAAAATTACAACTCCAAGTACCAAAGACAAATCCCCTGTAAAGAAAACTTCTCCATTACCTACTCAGAATCAGCCATACTCTTCTAATCCTCTTACATCAACAACAAAGACTTTAGTAGTGTCAGATCCTATGGAATACAACATTGTCGAGGACATGAAAAAGATCAAAGCTAACATTTCCTTACATGAACTCAACAAACTAAAAAACCAGCAAAAGTTGTTATTGAAAGAATTAAAACACTACACCAATTGCTCCTTTACCAAGCGGTGTAGTTGCAAAAGCAGCGAGAGGAACTGGTAAGCCACCAGATAAGGTAGATGCTACTGATACTGTGCTCATTGGGGAAAAGTCAAATTCTCAAACTCCTCCTTTTCTTTTGACTTATGAGATGTACAATAAAAATCCGCACAATTGTTTGATTGATTCTCACGTCTCCCGTACCCATTTTTTTTTTTCATTTTTCCTAACATGTCTAGATACATCACCCCGAATGGGGAAGAGAATTGAACTCGTGATGAGTGCCATAACTGTGATGAGTGCCACACATATAACATAACTCAAATACCTCCGCTTTATGCGCCGATAAACAATTATAGTTTTTATACCGAATCACTTACAAATTCGGGGATCGTTATTCGGGTTTAGATTCTTTTTCAAGACTTATAGACAAACCTATGGATTACAAGAATTTCCATGAGATTTTTTGGACTTGACCTCCTTCTTCTCGCCCATCTAAGGACTTATATATCTATATATAATACTTTGTATTTCTCAGGTTTTCTGTTCAGAGTTGTGTCCAACTCTAGATGATCACTAGACCCTTACTCAAACTTCCCCATTTGCAGGCCTTATAAAATTTCCAACATTTTAAATTACAGCATCGAGATATAGATGTATGCCTCCTCGCATACCTCTATCTATACTCAGTTAACCTCCATGGCTCCAACTACTTTCCCAGCAGTTTGTATGGAAGGTAACCAGATGCTCTGTTTATTGTATTCTTACATATGCTTACAATCTTCCCTCACACAACTTTTTATCACACAATGGTTGTGCAAGTAGGATTTCCCTTTTATTTTACAGTTACAACATTCAATTTGGTTGACACTCGGGTGCAGATTCAACTATTCCCTAGGACACAGATCCTCTTTGCTTCAATCAAATAGGGGAGGATACTGAACTGGATAGTTAGACTCCCTGGTGTTAGATCCTCTTACTTGGTTAGGCTTCAACTTCTGCTTTCATATGTTTACACTTACAGTTAGTAGAATAGTTTACATTCTTAGTTTTACAATTCCTTCCATTTCCTCCCAACTGACATCTTGAACCCCATACTACTATCACAGGGTTGTTGTGTCCCATCTTCTGTGATTTGTTATAGGGAATTCTGTGTCACCAATATTGAGATGATATGTTTAGTTATTTGGTACTTGCTGTTCATGGTTACTGGTTTGTTAACATTTTCTGTCTATACACACAGTAAGTTAATGTTCCTTGGAAAGGCAGCAAGCTACACCTGTACATAATCATGGGATCAGCTGTTCAGAGGATCTACAATCTCTAACTCCATTTTACAAGATACTCATCCCTATATCCCAACCATTTGTCTCTGCTATCAATAGCTTTGGTTTACAATTACATGAGTTACTGAACCAATAATCAATCTACAATCCTCATAATGAACCATAACATAATAACTCATAAATTGCATAAGAAACTATAACATCACAATTCATAAATTGCATAAGAAATTATAACATCACCATTCATAAATTGCATTAGAAATTATAACATCACCATTCATAAAGCAGGGATATATTTAATACAGACTTACAACAATCTCCAACAATAGGCATGCATACCTCTACCATGACCAGTCCTCCCAACCATAGAATCCTCTTTATCTCCCAGGATTCACCCCCGAGCAGAGATCCTCCAAGAACAGACTAGCCTCAATCTGTTCTGGAGCAGCTTATTTAAGCTGTGCTTTCCCCAAGCCTGTTTCCAATTCTGCGTCCAGAATTTCAGGATGCTTTATTCCTGTTTAGCCTAGGCTTCCCATTCCGGGACTCTTTAAAGCTGCTTTAAGCTTTTCCTCAGCTTTTCCAGCTTTTTCTCACCTCTTCCCAACTACTCCTCTTCATTGGGGAAATTTAGATTTTTCCTCAAAAATCTAAATTAGAAATACTTTCTTTCAAGGATTTTTGAAAGATTTTGGGAAAGTCTTTTTCCTTTTCCATTACCTCATGGATTAGGCATGTGATCTCACTTTCTCATCTGGTCATAGTGCATGCACAATATTTTATTTATTTTTCATAATTAAGTATTTAACCATATCCACATAACAATTATCCATTGGGGTCCACTCCCCTATGGATGTATGTTCAAATGTATAATTTGAAAAGCATAGAACTTGGGGGTGTTACATATTCCCCCTCTGAAAATAAACACCGTCCTCGGTGTTGACAACTATCGACTTAGTTCATTTTGAACTTAATTATGAATGCTTTTCCATCATCTGAGCTTCTCTGTGCCATGTAGCTTGTTTAGTAGTAAAGTGCTCCACTGCACCTTTACTCGAGCTACTGTTCACTTTCGCAATTCCATTTCTTCTCGCTTTCATCTTTGAAGCGACTCTGGAAGGAAATTCCTTTTCTGGTTCCACCTGGACCACATTTCAAATCACTCATGTGAGAAGCATCATGTACAAAAATTATAACTTTTCTTTTCCAACAAGGAGACATGAAATATATCAGGAAATTTAATAAGCAATGGTAGGGCTAATGTATAAGCCATTAGTTTCCAGCAGTGTACTCTCCTGCCTCCACTATATTTACCGATGCCTTATGCCGTTGGTTTCCT
The DNA here is from genome assembly GCA_034641835.2 of Pinus albicaulis. Classification (NCBI taxonomy): domain Eukaryota; kingdom Viridiplantae; phylum Streptophyta; class Pinopsida; order Pinales; family Pinaceae; genus Pinus; species Pinus albicaulis. The sequence continues at coordinate 98,054 of JAXQQM020058388.1, read as the reverse complement.
TCCTACTTCTTTATAAGAAGTTTGTATGGAAGATCTTTTATTCTGGTTTCTCTGTCCACAATTCATACCAATGTGAGTAATATCAGATACATATAATTGATAATTCACAACAGCATTCTGCATTTCAATAACTTAAGACATTCAGTTATAAATCAAACCGTTCAGGTTCATAATAGTTTAGTGCACTTTTAGTACACTACTTATCCTTTCTTGTTTTTCAGTGAGATTCTTTCCTCACGCAACTTGGTTCAGTTCTGCTTTTCTGGATTTTCTAGGTGATTTATCTTCACCTTTTTCCTCTTTGTTCTCAGAGTGCCCAATTTCCTGTTACACACTTGGCTAAACAATTTTTCCAACTTTTTCATTAGTACTCATAAATGAAAGAAAACAATTGTATCATATGCATGTTTATGCTTACCCTTTCTCATTTTATAGTTGTACTTCTAGTACCTTTTCATTGTTTATTTTTATTAACCAATCAATTTAATTAGTAACAACTAGACTCATTAATAATCTCTACAATTCCATGCTTTCCTCTCACATGAAATTGTATCCACTAGTTCAAAACTTAAGTGAACAAATTTGGAGCTGATGGGTTTCCCCCACACCCAAGTCCAAAATACCGCTCATCCTCTTTTCTCTCGGTTTGTAGCTGTATAATTTCCCATCATTTCTCTGTCTTTGAATTTAAGACTCAAGAAAATTAACTTTAAAAAAAATTACACCACAAAATTTTATAGTGTGAATACATGTTTTCTTTTCTGGTGATAAATTTAATTTCTATAATTCATCACATTCACAAATATTAATACTTGATAATGCCAAAACTAAATTTGACACAATTTCCCCTTTTTCAAAGACTCACCAGAATTTATGCATTTACTTTTAATTGTATGTTCATGCTTTTCTAGTTCCCCTCTTCTATTTCTCTCATAGGCTTATATCATAAAATAGAATCAATTAAAATGGAATAGATCATAAAAGTACTCCGACTTTTTCTGAATCATAAAAGAATTCCTTCTTTTCTAATGCATAAAAGCATTCTATTTTTTTTTCTAACAAAAGCAACCCATAAATCTCTCATGCTTTTATTTTTAACTTTATATTTGTTTTTTTTTTTTTTTTTTTTTTTTTCCTTATGAGAGAAATATCACTTCTCCATATTTTTTTCCAATTCTATTACTCATTATCTCTAAACTCATAAAATATACCAACTGGAAGAATATAAATAAGTAATTAGGAAATCATTCTTCCACTATTACAAGAATATTCTTCCTTAAGTAAATCATCAGGAAAATTTTAATTTACCTCTTCATTCATTCATGCCTAACTCAATGTAATGGTTCCACAATTTCTAAATCAACCATTTAATTGTAATTAAAACTTGTACTTCAATCTTCTTTTCTTTTATAGCAGTATACAGGCCTTATTTATAGGATACATCTTCCACTTACTCATATACTACTTACATCTCAAGCCTTGGGCAATATACATCTCATGAGCATATATATATATCCACTAGGTTTGTATATATCATATATATTTCCAAACCTTATTGTATAAGTAACCATGATATATATATATATATATATAGCCTTGGCAATATTAATTTGATGAACATATGAATATATCTATGTATCCCTATATTATATATATTCATATATAAGTTCAAAGGCTTTTTGAAAGTACTACCATATATATATTACACATACTTTAAAATAATCCCTTTTATATATATTTTTTTCATACCTCTGCTGCGTAGTGACAAATGTAAAATTTTGATCTGCTGCGTAGTGACCAATGTAAAATTTTGATACCATTTGTAACACCTTTAGTTAAGGAAAATTTCTTTTTTTTATTCATATACTTGACTAATTAAGTTCAAAGGTGGCATTTATTTCCCTTCATACCACTTCATTCATATAATCTATATATATATTGTTACATATATATATATATTATCCATTTGTCACACCTCCAGTTGAGGAAATTTTTTTTTTTTCTCATTGTCTAACACACGTGGAATCCCCACGTTTTTCTGGGAATATATATATCTGTGACTCACATATATAAATATATATATATATATATATATCTTTATATGACATGTATGTCCAACATACATTGACCAACCATTTTCTTTGGATCATTTATACCCTCCACACCTATTTATATGTGAAGTACACCTCTTCACCCATATTTCTATTCCCCATGTAATTTTCCATCATTATATATATATGTAACTCATGCGGTAATACTCTTATACAACATTTACATAGTCCACTTATATTAACCTATCCCCCATATACCCTTTTGCATGTCTTGTCATCAAATATACAATTTTTATGTGCATATATATATATATATAGTGTCATACCCCCACTTTTCATACTTTCTAACAATATTTTTTTTCTTGTTTTGACTAGTATTCAATCTCTACTATCAACTTTTCCACTTCTGGATTTTTCAATTGGACCCCTATGATAGGTCTTCAATTTCAACATGCACTGATTTACGCCACTAAAGTGGAAGGTATTAGATCAGATTAAAGAGCTACTTTACAACCATTACCTATATATAAAAATACATATATGTAGGTCTATATATATATTCATATATTCAATATCACACCCTTACCATTTTAAAAAAAAAACTCTTTAGGTTATTTCACACATGTCGAATAAGATTGATATATGCAAATATATACACTCTACCCATATATGTAGGCCGACATTATTTTAATCATAATTGTTTATAAGGTGCGCTTATGCAACGCCACCTATATATCACGGTATATACATTTATTTTTATATATCCGTACCGGTATGTTAACCCCCGTACAATTCATTATACTTACGAATTCATTCCACGCACGAACCGTGCATAAACCGAATTTACGTACGCATATGAAATTATTGAATAGTGATTGTAATAATCCTTCCTATTTACGTTCCATACGATGGTAACACATCTCATTAACCAGGGTGGATTTATATCTATACTTCTGACAAATAGTGTTATGTGTCTCGCATCATTTAAAACCATCGCAGAATTGGTTTGGTAATGATTTTCCGCCACCTACTTGGAGTGTTGGTAAGTCGAGTTGGCGTAATGAATTATGATAAACGACTGACAAACCTTGCGTGAATTCTGGTGGCTGTGTAGGTGTCACAGTGGTTGCAGTTAGCGTATTACTACCGATTATTTTCCCCGCGCCATGATCTTTGCAGGTACCAACTCCAGGGAACGCCAGTGTAAACCGTAGGGTTTTCCTTTTTCTGAGATCGATGAATGAGCTGGAATGTTCAGTTGGGGTACCAGAGTCGGCGACAGACGGCGTTTTCCTCTGTATTAGGTACTTCATGTCTCACATCAGATCAGGTTTATGGATGGCCAAAGGCACGCCTCACATGCCGGGTTGAACAGTCCTGCGAGGTTAACGTATAGAAGATTTACGTATACTATTGGCGCGTATTAGGGTTTTTTGTATCTGAATCTAGGCTCCAGAGTTGTAGCGCTCTTGCCGCTACTACGTAGAGGGTTAGGCTCAGTACATGAGGAATTTCCTTGGGAAAAACCTCCTTAAACTCTCTGTTAACTGGTATATCATTCAGTAACTCTTCTTCAGTTTGCTGTTCTCTTTCTTATACATGCACTGCATAGACTTGGTATCCTTTTCTAGTTGTTCTTTTCAATTGTAAGGCTGATATTTGTCTGACTACAATGGGTTTTGGTTTCCCTTTTAGTGTAAAAGGTTTCCCTTCCTCATCTACACAATGCAAGGTTTTATCCCAGCAGTTCATCAGGGCTTTCTTCTTTTCTAGCCAATCCATTCCTATCAGTAGATCATAGGATCCTAATGGAAATATGTTCAGATTTACTTCTGTTGGGAACCCATTTAATTGTATTGCTGTTTTGGGCAACTTATGTGTGACTTTTCTCTTAGTTACAGTGGCCAGCTGTACCAACCATGACTGCTGAAATTTTTCAGGTTTAATTTTACATTTTTCTACAATTCCAGGACTAACGTAACTCAAAGAAGCACCTGGATCAATCAAAACAGTTACAGGTAGGTCAGAAATCTTACCCTCCATTTCCACCATGGTTGCTTGATGTTCTGCTTGTCGATTTTCCAATGCTGCACTGATAGTTGGTATATTTCTGGCTATGTCATTGACTGTTGTTGCCTCTCGCTCTCTGCTAATCAGGTGTATATTTCGATGGGGGCAGTCCCTCATCATATGGGGTTCTCCACAGCCCCAACATTTCAGAGGTTCCTTCATTCTGACTGTCCCTTCCTTTCTATTGTTCCCTTCTACTGGTTTTGAAACCACTTGGGATTGGGCAGTTTGACTTTCTTTTGGTTTGCTGAACTTTTTCCTTTGATGATCTCTACCAAAATTCCTTAAATATGCTGGTTTTGGTCTCTTTCCTTTGAACTCACCCTTGTTCATCCAGCCCTTCCCTTGTTCAGCTTTACCTTTAAACTGCTGATAGCATAATGTTGCTTTTCTAATAGCTTCATCCATGGTCTTTGGGTTGTCAAACTCAATTTTCTCTTTGTACACAGTAGGAAAATAGTTTAAAAACCTTTGCACTTTTGCCTTTTCTTCCCTAATGTAAGGAACATACCTCAGTAAATTAGTAAATTTGGTGACAAACTCATCAATAGTGAGCTGCCCTAGCCTCAGTTCATGGAATTCTTTTGCTTTATCGTCATAATAACGTTCATTCAAATAACGACTTTTGAACTTAGTCTGGAAATATTCCCAAGTAACTATCTTTTCATCAACGGCATGCACCATTTTTGTCTCTTTCCACCAGAGTGTAGCTTTTCCTTGTAGCTGGTACACAGCTAATCTAGCCTTCAGATTGCTCTCATATTCATAGACTTGGAAATACTTGATCATGTTCAGCAACCAAGCTTCAGCATCCTCCTCCTTCTCTCCATCATAGGAGGGAGGTTTGATATTTCTAAATTCTCCCTGCAACTCTCTTTTCTGCTTATGTTGATTTCTAGCTGCATCCTCATCCTTAGATTCATCCATCTGTCTTTTTCCAGAACCTTCGCCACCCTGGCTGTTCCGGGAAGTTAGCTCTCTGATGAGCTTTTCCTGCTCCTTACTGGTTGATGACAACATGTCATTTTGGCTTCTTAATTCAGACAACTCTCGTTGCATCCCGTGCAACATAGCCAGTACTGGGGCATTGGGATCTGGAGTAGCAAACTCATCCCGCAGATCCACATAAATCCCTTCACCTTCAGCCATTTCAACTGTACACACTTACAACACAGATTAGCAAAGTTTATAAACTTCAGAAAAACAAAATATGTAATAAGAAGTGAGCACAAAACGACAGCCCAATTTGTTGTAACTAGTGCTCCGATACCATTTATATTTTTTTTTAAATAACCTTTTATATTTTTTTTTCATACCACAAGCAGAGTACAAATGTAAAATTTTGATCCGTCGCGTAGTGACCAATGTAAAATTTTGATACCATTTGTAACACCTTTAGTTAAGGAAAATTTCTTTTTTTTATTCATATACTTGACTAATTAAGTTCAAAGGTGGCATTTATTTCCCTTCATACCACTTCATTCATATAATCTATATATATATTGTTACATATATATATATATTATCCATTTGTCACACCTCCAGTTGAGGAAATTTTTTTTTTTTCTCATTGTCTAACACACGTGGAATCCCCACGTTTTTCTGGGAATATATATATCTGTGACTCACATATATAAATATATATATATATATATATATCTTTATATGACATGTATGTCCAACATACATTGACCAACCATTTTCTTTGGATCATTTATACCCTCCACACCTATTTATATGTGAAGTACACCTCTTCACCCATATTTCTATTCCCCATGTAATTTTCCATCATTATATATATATGTAACTCATGCGGTAATACTCTTATACAACATTTACATAGTCCACTTATATTAACCTATCCCCCATATACCCTTTTGCATGTCTTGTCATCAAATATACAATTTTTATGTGCATATATATATAGTTTCATACCCCCACTTTTCATACTTTCTAACAATATTTTTTTTTTCCTTGTTTTGACCAGTATTCAATCTCTACTATCAACTTTTCCACTTCTGGCTTTTTCAATTGGACCCCTATGATAGGTCTTCAATTTCAACATGCGCTGATTTACGCCACTAAAGTGGAAGGTATTAGATCAGATTAAAGAGATACTTTACAACCATTACCTATATATAAAAATACATATATGTAGGTCTATATATATATTCATATATTCAATATCACACCCTTATCATTTTAAAAAAAAACTCTTTAGGTTATTTCACACATGTCGACTAAGATTGATATATGCAAATATATACACTCTACCCATATATGTAGGCCGACATTATTTTAATCATAATTGTTTATAAGATGTGCTTATGCAACGCCACCTATATATCACGGTATATACATTTATTTTTATATATCTGTACCGGTATGTGCGAATTCCCCCATAATTCATTATACTTATGAATTCATTCCACGCACGAACCGTGCATAAACCGACCCATAGACGCATATGAAATTATTGAATAGAGTTTGTAATAATCCTTCCGGTCGTGTCGTTCCATACGATGGTAACCCATATCATTAACCAGGGTGGATTTATATCTATACTTCGGACAGTAGTGTTATGTGTCAAGATTGAATTTCTTTAAAAAATCGAATTGCAGAGAGTTGGTTTGGTAATGATTTTCCGCCACCTACTTGGAGTGATGGTAAGTAGAGCTGGCGTAATGCATTATGATAAACGACTGACAAACCTTGCGTGAATTCCGGTGGCTGTGTATGTGTCACAGTGGTTGCAGTTAGCGTATTACTAAAGATTATTTTCCCCGCGCCCTGATCTTTGCAAGTACCAACTCCAAGGAATGCCAGTGTAACCCGTAGGGTTTTCCTTTTTCTGAGATCGATGAATGAGCTGGAATGATCAGTTGGGGTACCAGAGTCGGCGGCAGACGGCGTTCTTCTCTGTATTAGGTACTTCATGTCTCACATCAGATCAGGTTTATGGACGGCCCGAGGCACGCGTCACATGCCGGATCGAACCGTCCTGCGAGGTTAACGTATAGAAGATTTACGTATACTGTTGGCGCGTATTAGGGTTTTTTTTTTTTTTTTTAATCTGAATCTAGGCTCCAGAGCTGTAGCGCTCTTAAGATGCGGCTACTGCAGAGAGGGTTAGGGTTTTGGGGGGAAGATGAGGGATTTCCTTGGGAAAAACCTCCTTAAACTCCCTGATAACTGGTATATCATTCAGTAACTCTTCTTCAGTTTGTTTTTCTCTTTCTTCTACATGCACTGCATAGACTTGGTATCCTTTTCTAGCTGTTCTTTTCAATTGTAAGGCTGATATTTGTCTGACTACAATGGGTTTTGGTTTCCCTTTTAGTGTAAAAGGTTTCCCTTCCTCATCTACACAATGCAAGGTTTTATCCCAGCAGTTCATCAGGGCTTTCTTCTTTTCCAGCCAATCCATTCCTATCAGCAGATCATAGGATCCTAATGGCAATATGTTCAGATTTACTTCTGTTGGGAACCCATTTAATTGTATTTCTGTTTTGGGCAACTTATGTGTGACTTTTCTCTTAGTTCCAGTGGCCAGCTGTACCAACCATGACTGCTGAAATTTTTCAGGTTTAATTTTACATTTTTCTACAATTCCAGGACTAACGTAACTCAAAGAAGCACCTGGATCAATCAAAACAGTAACAGGTAGGTCAGAAATCTTACCCTCCATTTCCACCATGGTTGCTTGATGTTCTGCCTGACGATTTTCTAGGGCTGCACTGATGGTTGGTATGTTTCTGGCTATGTCATTGACTGTTGTCGCCTCTCGCTCTCTGCTGATCATGTGTATGTTTCGATGAGGACAGTCCCTCATCATATGGGGTTCTCCACAGCCCCAACATTTCATAGGTTCTTTCATTATGACCGTTCCTTCCTTTTTATTGTTTCCTTCTACTGGTTTTGAAGCCATTTGGGACTGAGCAGTTTGACTTTCTTTTGGTTTGCTGAACTTTTTCCTTTGATGATCTCTACCAAAATTCCTTAAATATGCTGGTTTTGGTCTTTTGCCTTTGAACTCACCCTTGTTCAGCCAGCTCTTCCCTTGTTCCGCTTTACCTTTAAACTGCTGATAGCATAATCTTGCTTTTCTAACAGCTTCATCCATGGTCTTTGGGTTGTCAAATTCAATTTTCTCCTTGTAAACAATAGGCAAACAATTTAAAAACCTTTGCACTTTTTCCTTTTCTTCCCTAATGTAAGGAACATACCTCAGTAAATTAGTAAACTTAGTGACAAACTCATCAATAGTGAGCTGCCCTAATCTAAGTTCATGGAATTCTTTTGCTTTATCGTCATAATAACGTTCATTCAAATAACGACTTTTGAACTTAGTCTGAAAATCTTCCCAAGTAACTGTTTTTTCATCAATGGCATGCACCATTTTTGTCTCTTCCCACCAGAGTGTAGCTTTTCCTTGTAGCTGGTACACAGCTAATCTAGCCTTCAGATTGCTCTCATATTCGTAGACTTGGAAATACTTGATCATGTTCAGCAACCAAGCTTCAGCATCCTCCTCTTTCTCCCCATCATAGGAGGGAGGTTTAATCTTTCTAAATTCTCCCTGCAATTCTCTTTTCTGTTTATGCTGTTGTCTAGCAGCCTCATCATCATCAGACTCATCCATCTTTCTCTTCCCGGAACCTTCGCCTTCCTGGCTGTTCCGGGAAGTTAATTCCCTGATGAGCTTTTCCTGCTCCTTACTAGCTGATGACAACATGTCGTTCTGGCTTCTCAGTTCAGCCAAATCTCGTTGCATCCTGTGCAACATAGCCATTATCGGGGCATTGGGCTCTGGAGTAGCAAACTCATCATGTAGATCCACATAAATCCCTCCACCTTCAGCCATTTCAACTGTATACACTTACAACACAGATTAGCAAAGTTTATACACTTCAGAAAAAACAAAATATGAAATAAGCAGTGAGCACAAAACGACAGTCCAATTTGTTGTAACTAGTGCTCCGATACCATTTGTAACGCCTCCAGTTTACGGAATTTTTTTTTTTTTTTTTTTCATACCTCTGCTGCGTAGTGACAAAGGTAAATTTTTGATATCATTTGTAACACCTTTAGTTAAGGAAAATTTCTTTTTTTTCTTCATATACTTGACTAATTAAGTTCAAAGGTGGCATTTATTTCCCTTCATATCACTTCATTCATATAATCTATATATATATTGTTACATATATATATATTATCCATTTGTCACACCTCCAGTTGGGGAAATTTTTTTTTTTTTTTCTCATTGTCTAACACACCTGGAATCCCCACGTTTTTCTGGGAATATATATTTATATATATATATATATATATATATATATATATCTGTGACTCACATATATAAATATATATATATATATATATCTTTATATGACATGTATGTCCAACATACATTGACCAACCATTTTCTTTGGATCATTTATACCCTCCACACCTATTTATATGTGAAGTACACCTCTTCACCCATATTTCTATTCCCCATGTAATTTTCCATCATTATATATATATGTAACTCATGCGGTAATACTCTTATACAACATTTACATAGTCCACTTATATTAACCTATCCCCCATATACCCTTTTGCATGTCTTGTCATCAAATATACAATTTTTATGTGCATATATATATATAGTGTCATACCCCCACTTTTCATACTTTCTAACAATATTTTTTTTTCTTGTTTTGACCAGTATTCAATCTCTACTATCAAATTTTCCACTTCTGGATTTTTCAATTGGACCCCTATGATAGGTCTTCAATTTCAACATGCACTGATTTACGCCACTAAAGTGGAAGGTATTAGATCAGATTAAAGAGCTACTTTACAACCATTACCTATATATAAAAATACATATATGTAGGTCTATATATATATATTCATATATTCAATATCACACCCTTACCATTTTAAAAAAAAACTCTTTAGGTTAATTCACACATGTCGACTAAGATTGATATATGCAAATATATACACTCTACCCATATATGTAGGCCGACATTATTTTAACCATAATTGTTTATAAGGTGCGCTTATGCAACGCCACCTATATATCACGGTGTATACATTTATTTTTATATATCTGTACCGGTATGTGCGAATTCCGCCATAATTCATTATACTTACGAATTCATTCCACGCACGAACCGTGCATAAACCGACCCATAGACGCATATGAAATTATTGAATAGAGTTTGTAATAATCCTTCCGGTCGTGTCGTTCCATACGATGGTAACCCATCTCATTAACCAGGGTGGATTTATATCTATACTTCGGACAGTAGTGTTATGTGTCAAGATTGCATTTCTTTAAAAACTCGAATTGCAGAGAGTTGGTTTGGTAATGATTTTCCGCCACCTACTTGGAGTGATGGTAAGTAGAGCTGGCGTAATGCATTATGATAAATGACTGACAAACCTTGCATGAATTCCGGTGGCTGTGTATGTGTCACAGTGGTTGCAGTTAGCGTATTACTAAAGATTATTTTCCCCGCACCCCGATCTTTGCAGGTACCAACTCCAAGGAATGCCAGTGTAACCCGTAGGGTTTTCCTTTTTCTGAGATCGATGAATGAGCTGGAATGATCAGTTGGGGTACCAGAGTCGGCGGCAGACGGCGTTCTTCTCTGTATTAGGTACTTCATGTCTCACATCAGATCAGGTTTATGGACGGCCCGAGGCTCGCGTCACATGCCGGATCGAACCGTCCTGCGAGGTTAACGTATAGAAGATTTACGTATACTGTTGGCGCGTATTAGGGTTTTTTTTTTTCTAGGCTCTAGAGCTATAGCGCTCTTAAGATGCGGCTACTGCAAAGAGGGTTAGGGTTTCAGTTATCCTTTTTAAACCCGACCCTCTTCCCTGGAATTGCAATTCATTTATTCGGCCTTACTTGCTCTCTGAGGAGTGGCGAAACCACAGGGTTAATATGCCAGTGCCTGCGCATCCTCGCTGAGGCAGAATGGTCCTCTAACTCAGCGCGCGTCCTGTATGGCAGAGTTGCAACGATCATAATCGTTCCCACATCTCTCGGCAGTACGAGGGTAACCTATGATTTTCTTTCATATTGCTGCGTATTATTTAATGAGCGTTTCCCAGAACTTTACGCTTCTGATATCAGAGAATTTTCTTACTAGCTATCCTGTGAATAGCTCAGTACGCCCTTCTCATTTCATGAGTGTTTATATTATCCTCCGAGAATTTATTATTGAAGAGTAACGCTGTTTAATGGATGACAACGTTGGTCGCTTGACTGTGATTCTAATTTTGTTCTGCTCCTAATTGTCTACGCAGGTGTGAAACGCAGGTTCGACCCTATCCCTTTACAGTGGTGTGCCGAAAGAATCTGGGACGCAGAACGAACTCAGGTTTATCTTTTTTCTTTCGATTTATTATATTTCTTAACTCGGCCTGCCTAAGTTACGCCCTCTTACTACAGAGAAACCGCACGCAGTGTTACTCGTTGGTCCGCCCTTTCTACGGAAGCACAGGTTTATGACAGGGTTCTGTCCGTGTAAAACTATAACCCTGCACTGTCGCCGCCTTCGTGCGTATATTTACCTACTCGTATATTTAAATAAAACTTTCTGTTGACTGCAGCCTGGCAGAACTTCCATGTTTAGAGTTGCGGTCATTTATATAACTCTATTTCTGAACCTAGTTTTAATTTTTGCTTATTATTATTTCTTTCCGAGAGTTACCTGTTTTATCATTTGACATTATAATTCTTGCAGGTGTTACCAGTCGAATCCACTCGTTCAAATTTGATCAAGGAATCTCGCGACAGGTTAAATGTCGACTTCCTACATATGTATCTGAAATTGTTTGGTTTCAGAGTCGCGGCGATTTCATTTGACTTTTTAAGAATATGCCTACTTGCGTTTTTAATGATCTTTGAATAGCGACACTCTTCTTATATCATTTATTTGCCAATATACGTGACTAGCATATGACCCTATCCGGGCACTGCTAACATGCATTGTTAATTTATAATAGTTTTAATTTTATTGTTTTTGGAGCGCATAGCCTCACTTATAGGTATATATTTGAATAGGTCATAATCGAGTTTAACCATGCCCCAATTGGTGGGCTATTCGATTCCTAATTACTATGGAGTATTTCGTATGTCAATTTTATTTATAAACCTTGAAATCCGCATTAGGATAAGAGAGTTAACGTAGATTCAACGAAGCTCATCAATATAACTATTGATTCATATATTATATATATGCAGGAAACAAAAGAATTTTAATACGCCGAAGGTATATATACATGTAAAGTACTTTATAAAATCAGGTGTATTGTTGTGATTGTAAGTTACGGCGCTTACGCTCTTACTCATCATTCTTACGCGCTTACTTTATCATCTAGAAGAATTTCAAGTTTTACATGCAAGTATCTTTATTTGCAGTCGAACTTAAGGGTTCTAGGCCTCGGCAATATAACTTTATTATACCTATACAAATATAACACTTCTATATATATATATAATAGAGTTCATTATGCATAGATTTAATTCATAACCCTAAGGTTTTTTCTAAGGGTTAGAAGTGACCTTAAAATTTTCAATACATTCTATAATGGCTATAAATGAGGTAACCTTCTTATATTGCAGATTTACTCTTTGGTTTAATAATAATACATATTCATAAGTATGCAGATTTCACTTCTCACGTTGGCTTGAGTAAGCCAAATCTCCATTGTGAATTTTTTTTTTTCTCATCAACCTCTATATAAAAAAGAGGAATTACCACCCTCTATAAAGAAAGGAAGCCTTTCTTGGTTCCATCCCTTTAATATGTAACACTCATATAGCATGGATTTCATCAATAACTATAATTTTTATTTCATGATATAGAGGTAGGTTTAAATTTTCAATAGGCTCAATAAAGGCTACAGGTGCTAGAAGACTCCCACCTAATTTCTGTGAATGCTATAATATTACTGTAGAGTAGAATTTTCCTCTTTTTTTTTTTCTAGAAACATGTTGAGTTTCATGTTCAAATGTATTTTTTTCTTACTCTATCACCATTCTGCTACAATGTTTTTCTATTATACTTATGAACATAGACTTTCACCTTTATGTCTACAGGAAGCAGAACAATAATTAATCGTCTGTAGAAGCTAAGTAACTACAGATTTTAAACCCCCCTTGGTTTAAAGATTCTGGAGTTCCTACTCTATGGACTTTCTGTCTACAGCTAAACAGAGTTCGGGACAGTGAATACCAAAAGATAGATTCAGTTGAACGTAGTACTAAATCAATCTATTACATGTATACCTGAAAGTATATCCAAGATATTTGTATACTCGAAGAAATATTTTTAAAATTCGTAAAATCTATAACAGTTAACCATTTCTTTGTGAGCACATATCTTGCCCAATTTTTGAACTTTGCTCCGATACCATTTGTCACGTCTCCCAGACCCATTTTTTTTTTTTTCATTTTTCCTAACATGTCTAGATACATCACCCCGAATGGGGAAGACAATTGAAACTGTGATGAGTGCTACACATATAACATAACTCAAATATTCTCCGCTTTATGCGCCGATAACAATTATAGTTTTTATACTGAATCACTTACAAATTCAGACTGTTATCCGGGGTTTAGATTCTTTTCAGCACTTATAGACAGCCATGGATTACAAGAATTTCCATGAGAATTTTTGGACTTGACCTCCCCTCTTCTCAGTCCATCTAGTGGACTTATATATCTATATATAATACTTTGTATTTCTCAGGTTTTCTATTCAGAGTTGTGTCCAACTCTAGATGATCACTAGACCCTTACTCAAACTTCCCCATTTGCAGGCCTTATAAAATTTCCAACATTTTAAATTACAGCATCGAGATATAGATGTATGCCTCATCGCATACCTCTATCTATACTCAGTTAACCTCCATGGCTCCAACTACTTTCCCAGCAGTTTATATGGAAGGTAACCAGATGCTCTGTTCATTGTATTCTTACATATGCTTACAATCTTCCCGCACACAACTTTTGATCACACAATGGTTGTGCAAGTAGGATTTCCCTTTTATTTTACTGTTACAACATTCAATTTGGTTGACACTCGGGTGCAGATTCAACTATTCCCTAGGACACAGATCCTCTTTGCTTCAATCAAATAGGGGAGGATACTGAACTGGATAGTTTAGACTCCCTAGTGTTAGATCCTCTTACTTAGTTAGGCTTCAACTTCTGCTTTCATATGTTTACACTTACAGTTAATAAAATAATTTACATTCTTAGTTTTACAATTCCTTCCATTGCCTCCCAACTGACATCCTGAACCCCATACTACTATCACAGAGTTGTTGTGTCCTATCTTCTGTGATTTGTTACAGGGAATTCTGTGTCACCAATATTGTTATGATATGTTTAGTTATTTGGTACTTGCTGTTCATGGTTACTGGTTTGTTAACATTTTCTGTCTATACACACATTAAGTTAATGTTCCTTGGAAAGGCAGCAAGCTACCCCTGTACATAATCATGGGATCAGCTGTTCAAAGGATCTACCATCTCTAACTCCATTTTACAAGATACTCATCCCTATATTCCAACCATTTGTCTCTGCTATCAATAGCTTTGATTTACAATTACATGAGTTACTGAACCAATAATCAATCTACAATCTTCATAATGAACCATAACATAATAACTCATAAATTGCATCAGAAACTATAACATCACAATTCATAAATTGCATAAGAAATTATAACATCACAATTCATAAATTGTATAAGAAATTATAACATCACAATTCATAAATTGTATAAGAATTTATAACATCACCATTCATAAAGCAGGGATATATTTAAGACAAACTTACATCAATCTCCAACAATAGGCATGCATACCTCTACCATGACCAGTCCTCCCAACCTTAGAATCCTCTTTATCTCCCAGGATTCACCCCCGAGCAGAGATCCTCCAAGAATAGACTAACCTCAATCTGTTCTGGAGCAGCTTATTTAAGCTGTGCTTTCCCCAAAGCCTGTTTCCAATTCTGCGTCCAGAATTTCAGGATGCTTTATTCCCGTTTAGCCTAGGCTTCCCATTTTGGGACTCTTTAAAGCTGCTTTAAGCTTTTCCTCAGCTTTTCCAGCTTTTTCTCACCTCTTCCCAACTACTCCTCTTCATTGGGGAAAATTTAGATTTTTCCTCAAAAATCTAAATTAGAAATAATTTCTTTCAAGGATTTTTGAAAGATTTGGGGAAAGTCTTTTTTCCTTTTCCATCACCTCATGGATTTGGCATATGATCTCACTTTCTCATCTGGTCATAGTGCATGCACAATATTTTATTTATTTTTCATAACTAAGTATTTAACCATATCCACATAACAATTATCCATTGGGGTCCACTCCCCTATGGATGTATGTTCAAATGTCTAATTTGAAAAGCATATAACTTGGGGGTGTTACGCATTCTTCAGCTTCCTCCAATATAATGCCTACTTCTGTCTGTGCTAAATTGAATATTGAACCATAGAAATCAGCAGTTCATATCGTTCAATTGGATCGCTCTAAAGTTCAAGTTGTAGGATAAATCAATTCAGTTACTATCAGATTAGCCTCTGATCCTAGGATTGTCCAAAGAATTGATATTTTGATTGCTGATATTCCCGAATTCTATGGATTAATCTTGAGCAGGGACTGGTCTGCGAAACTTAATGGTTATATCTCAATTAAACTTAACAGTAACCTTAATTTTTTTTCAAAATAACACTTAAAGAAAACTCAATAAATAATGTATATACAATAATTTTACTATAAATTTATAATCAAATAATTCTTTATATACAATAATTTTATTATAAATTTATAAATATTGTTGATTAATATTCTTTAAACAACTTGCATTCTTATTATAAATATTATTTAAATAATAATAAAAATTTATTTCCACACATATAATTACAAATTAAAAATATATTATTTAAATAATAATAAAAAATTATTTCCACACATAAAATTACAAATTAAAAATATATTATTTAAATAATAATAAAAATTTATTTCCACCCGTATAATTACAAATTAAAAATAAATAAATATTTTCGAATGCGTGAAGCACTTGTACAGTGAAGTCATGTACGCCCGAAATGGCACCACCTCTATGTAGCTGCATAATTACCGCATCTACTCTCCGCAAAGAACTATGTCTGTGCTCAGCCGTACGATTATGCCCACAATCTATAATCAAAATATTAATGCCTATTTGCGAGGATAATTGTTTTGCTACTTAATGAAGTTGATGACTCTGGTGTGAGAATTATACTCCAATTCATTCGTATCTTCTCTCAGTTATTCAACCTGCATACCATCCCACCAATCAATCGATACCTTGAAGCTGGTTTCTAACCAAAGACGTTCAATCTCATTACTTGAGCTTGAATGGCACTGTGCTCTTAAATTACAATTAAAATGCAGGGAATGGCAGACATTACCAGCTTCATGGCGTTAACATTTCCTCGTTCTGCATTCCCGCAAGGCAGAGGAAAACAAACAGATTTCTGAGACTCAACACATACTCCCATTACAATACGAAGAGTAGCAGGAACAGAGCGCTGTGAAGAGGAGAAACTCAAATAAGAAGCTCCTCAAAATACCCCCCAAATTCAAGGTAATATTTAAGAAACTCTTAACGATTTATATGCCATTTGCTTTGTCACTATTAAATGCTTATATACTTGTCGTAATGAAACCGAGAAATTCAACATACCCCATTAATGGCCCCCTCTCTGTGTATGTATTGTTCAATTTGAATAGGCTTTGGGGGCCGTACAGTATGTTCTATTGAATTGTGAGTCCACGGGGTTTGAACAAATGACTATCATATATGAAAAAATCTAAACCCTAAACAAAACCTTCCTTCTCAACTCTCATTTAACGTATATTTGTTGGACCTCAGTAATCAGGAGATGGATTGCCACTGAAAATTTCCTTACTTTTGTGAGTCCTGCTTTAAACAGAACAATAGAATAAAATGTTCAAAATAATAAAACAAGGATTATTCATGTTTTTTTTTTATAAACATGCTCCCGAAGTTTTGAAAACAATTCAATGCTTCTTCATCGACGCTGAAATACTTGGAGTCAAAGTATTCATTGCAGGTGTGAAGCTAACACTTATATGGCCAAGGAAGCTTAAAATTTGATATTCTACCTTGCATTTCGAGAAAAATGTTCACAATGATTAAAATCTTACAATACACATAGTATCACTAACTAGGAACTCTTATCTTGGAGTAATTGATAGTTGTTAGACTTGAACACATTCTTTTGAGATACACAATGTTTATATAAATATATTTTTAAATTTCTATATTTTCAATAAATATTTTTTCCCATGAATATTTTTTTTCCATGAAATATATATGCAGTGGAAATCCACTAGTACTTCTCATTCACAGGATGGTACCTTGGTAAGCTAGATTTTGTAGAAGCTTAAATCTATCCACACAAGGATTAAGCCGTTACAACAATACCCACTAAGAGCTCAACATATTATTAGTAGGAATTGTTTCTTTGTTTTTGTAAATTAAGTGGGTCTATTCACATTCATAGTAGAAACATAGATTACGTCATGGCCTCGAGAGGCGAATATTCTGATAGTCTAGAAGAAGCTGAGGAATAGCCAACTGACACAAATTAGTCTCGCCCTCTGGGAAAGAGAATATAGGGAGAGGCACAGAGGGGAGAGTGTTTCTAACAAAACCAGGGGAAAAAGATACATTGTTGCTCTGGAAAAAAGGCCATTGGGCCTCGAACACATGGAGAATAATAGAGAAACAAAAAGAGGCCAAACCTAAAACAAAAGAACTAGAGGGCGGGGGATTGTTGCACATCAGCTTCGTCAACACTGATAGGTCGGTTCGGTGTCCGTTCTTCCGAGTAGAAGATCTAGCGGCGATGAGTGGAGGGACCAGCTTCTTGGCAGTCGGGCTTGGAGGGGCACTGAGCATCTTCTTCGACCTTGGGGCTCTGATGGAGGCATGCCGTAGAGCTTCTTTTCAAAATGGCGTAGTGAGGGGAGGTACTGTCAATGAAGTGCATGTGGTGCACTTCCTTCACGTACGCGACAAATTTCTCTATCAGGGAATCAATTTCCTGCTCAAGCTCTTTGTTGCTGTCCTTCTGCTCCTGAAGGGCGATGGCAAGAAGTGTCCTGGTATGCCAATGCAGGTCAATGGTCTTGCTGTACAAGTTCTCCCTTGGCCTGGTTAGCCCAGGATCCACGATCCAACTGAGTGAAGAGTCGACCGCCTCCGAAGGCATTTCTCTGTGACGGATGTGGGCGGTGGTTTCCATGTCGGCTATACGCCTTTGCATGACAAGGTCGGTATTGTCCACATAAGTGCTGGCCGAATTTCTGGCCGTGGTCTCAGCCTGAGTAACAGGAGGGCGAGAAGAGTTAGCCCAGAAAGCTCGACGGCCACGGCGGGCAGGGTGAGAGCGACGTGGGGCTATGGAGGTGGGGCGAGGATGAACAGTGGAGGGTGAGGTGCAGAGATGAGGGGGGCAGTCACTTTGAGACAGCTTCAGGGGAGGCCGAGTGGATGCAGGGTGCCCAAGTCAAATAGATAGGAGTGAGGTATGAATAAGGAGGAGGGAGATGAAATAGGTGGGCGAGGGGTGTGAATGCCTGGGTAAGCCACTGGGAGGCATGCCCGATGGGCTGTTCGAATCAGGTAATCGAAGAGCTGCCAGAGGGATCAATCGTGGGAAGGAAGGCTAGTGGGGGTTCATGATTAGAAAATTGATTGGGAGGGGGGATCGAGGAAGAGGCCGGATCGACCTGCTGCAAATCTAGAACACTAATGCGGAGACATTATGTTTTGACAATTGGCACCATTATGGAATCCCAGTCAGTTGAGGTGAGTTTGTTGGAATATCTAACACCGGTGTTTGCCAGGAAGCACGCCAACTTATTGGCCTTTCTCCTAACCGGCAAGAAGGATATGCCTCTGGCATTGTCAATATTGTGCTTGATATTTTGTAGGATTTCGCTGATGCGCCAACAATCGGAGACTTGCTGAACACTGCACCCCTGTTGGATTTTCCGACAATCTTGGGTAGCGACGGTAGAATCTCCTTCTACCAGGAGGGGCCAAAAATTGTGGTGTATGGCAATGTCAAACCCGTGAGCCAGAGCCTAGAGTTCAGCGGCATTGTTGGTGGTGTAATAAATGTTCCCATAGTAGATCCAGAGAATCATGCCTTTGTGGTTGCGGAAGACTCCTCCGAAACCCGCATTGCTAGGATTATCCTTGGAAGCTCCGTCATAGTTGAGTTTAATAATGTTGGGATCAGGAGGGTGCCAAACAATCTCAGGCAGGGATTCCAGGGAAGTATAGGGATGAGGGAGTTGGAAGAGGGGAGAGAGATTGAGAAGGGAAAGAATGAGGCATTCCTCCCTGGTAGGGGGGGAGGAGGGGTCCAGGAGCTTGGCTATGGAAATAAATTCGCACAAGGTTTTCTTGATGAGGTTTAGAATCTGTTCTTCCTTGTTAGCCAAGTTTTTGAAGATTCGAGAATTCCTTTCTTTCCAGAGAGCCCAACACATTATGTCTGGGAGAAGGTTCCATGCCAGATTAATGAGGAGCTGGGAAGAGAAGGAGGTGTGCTAGAGGTCAAGGGAGATGAGGATGGAGGAGGGATCACGATCCGAGGCCTTGAAGACAAAGGAAAGCCAATTCCAAATGATGGAGGAAAATTGATACTCGTTGAGTAAGAGATTGGCAGTTTCAGGGTTGGAGTTGCAAAGAGTGCAGATAGACGGACCTACGAAGCCTTTTTTTTTGGAGATTTTCCCAAGTCAGAATTTTTTGGTGCATGAAGAGCTAGAGGAAAAGAGGAATTTTAGGCCAGTGATTCTGTTTCCAGAGTATTTTCCATTTGCTGTCCAGAGGGATGGGGTCGAGGTCCAAGAGGAGACTATAGGCCTCTTTGATATTGAAATGCCTTGCTGCGTTGGAACACCATCTGAGTTTATCCGGCTCCGCCGCATCCTTTTGAATCTGTCTCTTGTTAAGCTCCTCTGCAAGAATTTCCCTAGACTGGGGTGGTTATTCTGAGCCATTTCATTGGGGTCCAACCACACTCACCAATCCGTGTTGTCCTGAATTTTCCGAAAGTCTTTGAAAACCTTTTTGTTAAGTCTCTCCATTTGCAACCTGATGGGGAGGAACATGTCAGTGTTGAGCTTGGGGCGTTGTTCCCAAGCATTGTCCCAGAGCAATGCATTCTCCCCATTGCAAACTTCCCAAAAATAGTGGTCTTGAATGAGAGTTCTATTATCCCAAGCCTGGTTCCAGATCGGTGAACCTTTGAGATTGCTCGAGAGTCTGATCAAGGAGTCAGGATGATGTGTTGGAGCATACTTGGCTTTCCATAGCTTAGCCTAGGATGTGGTAGGATTGGTAATCCAATGCCACCAAGTTTTCTCTCCCAAGACTTTACCAAGGAGATCCGGATCCTTGAGACTGAGACCACCAGCTTTTTTGGGCTTGCAGAGTTTACTCCAGGAAACAAGGGCCCATTTTCCATTATTCGCCTTGCTCTTCCAAAGGAAATCTCTTTGTATTGCTCTAATTTGGTTAGAGATAGATCTGGGGGCCGCAATGGGAGTATTGGTACTGAGGCATGGCTTGAAGAATAGAACGCACTAGGACAAGTTTGCTTGGGAAGTTAAGGGAGTAGAAGGTCCAATTGGAAATTTTTTTTTGAAGCTTAGAGACTAGGGATTCCCAGTTGCCTCTAGCTAGGGGTTTATCAGTTAGGGGAACACCTAAATATTTCAAGGGGAAGTAGCTGAGTTGGAAGCCAAGAATACGGGTGATGTTAATTTGAATGGCATTGGAAGTGTTTAGGAAGAAGAGTTTGGACTTGGCGTTGTTAACAGAGGAACCCGAGGCCTGAGAAAAATCATCTAGAATGGCCCTGAAGGCAAGGGCTTCTTTGACAAAGGGAGTGCCCATGAGGAGCGTATCATCCACAAATTTTTGGTGAGTGATCTAGGGTTAGGGGGGTAGAGATTAAGGCCACTGACACGGCCATCAGAGGATGCAGCAGATAAGGAGTGGCCAAGGCCTTCTGCCATGATAACAAAGAGGAAGGGCGAAAGAGGGTCCCCTTGTCTGATGCCCCGAGAGGGGTTGATGATGGCTGAAAGGGAGCCATTGAGGAGGATGGAGAAGAAAGCCCCCGAAACTAAAGCCATGATCCAATTTATGATGTCTTTGCTGAACCCAAAGGCTGCCACCATATTCCTTATGTAATTCCAATTGATTTTGTTGAAAGCTTTGGACATATCCATTTGGATGAGCATACCAAGTTTGCTTTGATCCTTGAGAGAGTGGATGACTTCTTGAGAGAGGATTATGTTGTCCAAGATTTGCCTGCCCTCAATGTAAACAGTTTGGTGGGGCGAGATGAGAAGCAGAAGGAGAATTTTGATGCGGTTGACTAGGACTTCAGAGATGATCCTATAGATAATGTTGTAGAGGGCGATGGGTCGAAACTGGTCAAGGGAGTCTGCTTTATCAGATTTTGTAACACCCCCAATTTGTGTGTTGAATTTTTAAAGTTAGACATTTGAATTTTAAAATCCTAAGGGGGTGGACCCCAAGGGATGACTATGGTGTGAATGTATTGGCATCTTTTATTTGAGGAAATAAATAAAATGATTGTGCATTTTGACCAAAAAGAGAATTGAGATCACTTGCCAAATCCATGAGGATGGATAAGGCAACAAATCCCCAAAAATCTTTCTAAAACTCCTTGAAAGAAATTTATTTAGATTTGAGAAGAATCTAAATTACCCCAATGAAGAGGAGTAGTTGGGAAGAGGTGGGATAAAGCTGGAAAAGATGAGGAAAAAGCTTAAAACAGCTTAAAGAATCCCAAATATGGGAAGCCTAGGCTAAACAGGAAAGAAAGCATCCTGCTATTCTGGACGCAGAATTAGAAACATGCTTTGGGGAATTTTGAGCTTAAATAAGCTGCTCCTAGGCTGATCAGAGGTTGATCTGTGCTAGGAGGTGATCTCTGCTCGGGGGTGAATCCTTGGAGATAAGGAGGATTCTAAGGTTGGGAGGTTGGTCAAATTGCAGATTGTGTGATCTGTCCTTAAGGATGCACCTTACAGAATCTGTTTGTTGTAGACCATAAACCTATAGAGTAGAAACTTCAGAATCTCTAAACCCAAGTTGGTCTAGATCTGAAGTTACTTGGCCTCTATAGATGATTAAATTTGTTATAATTCCCATAGACACCAAACTGATATGATGTGGTTATGTGTATTGAAAAAAAAAAAACCCCACTCAGTATACACTATATGATTCTTATAACAGGTCTAAAAATATAAACATTCCCTCAAAAAAATTCTCTTTGTATTTCCTGGAATATGGTAGCATGGCATAATATATTATCTGAACTACACTCCTTGTTATGTATTCATTACCAGGTCAACATTTATAGTTCTATTCCTAAAAGAAACTCGAAGGTACTGTTAACAATCCTATAACATGGAGGCGAACAGGCTTATTACATTCATGAATACTCTTACAATAAAAATGGTTAGATTATTGACGGCGAGTATGAAATACTTTGCAAGTCTAACATCAATTATAAACTTTGAAATGAACATTAGAGAAAAACAAACAAAACCCATGTGGCAACCAGTACCATGCGTAGGAATAATTCGGGCAAAGAGTAATTATACATTTATATATCTCTTGGCCGGGGTCGAACCTTATAGGGATCGAACCCGAGATATATATAGAGACCTAAGCATAAGTTTATATGTCCCAGAAGTGATATAAGTCGAATCCTTATCTGTCCACGGCATAATTAAAACGCAATCGAACACATTACCTGTCAAGAAAATATAAATTTCCTGTGTATGCTTTTAGCAAAATGCATGCAAGGAATAAGCCGCAAGATTGAATAGCAACAGATTCAGGGCGGTTAGTCTAGATATGATCTGCTTATATATACAGGCATATAAAAATGAAAGTAAACCCTAAATGAAAAACAAAGGAGAACGATTTACGTTCGGTACAATTATATAGGAATGCGTACGAGTGCAAGGTAATAAATACTAGTCGAAATAGGAAATACATGGTTAAGTGAATAAAAGGAACAAAGGCTGAAATAGATCATTCCGATTTAAAACTAAACTCTACAAATATAAACCGAGCGTGTAGGGAACCCGTTGAATTAACCCCACGAACTCAGTAAACAGAAGGCATAATATGCGATCTACATAGCAAAGAAAAAAAAAAACACAATGAAGACATAGACGCATAAGGAAACCTATGAACGGTTCGACGATAAACGAATCAAAATAATGGACTGTCTGTTACGGCAAACGAAATTTGAATAGTGATGCTGCCGGATGAAACTCACGGCGCTTGGAAGCGCTATTGCTAACCATCGACCGCACTGTGAAAGCAATAACCAAGAAAAAACGCTGCCATGAAGGTACGATGGCAACGTAGTTTCCGATCACAGTAGAATCATAAAAATAAAACGAACAACACAGTCGAACGAACCCCGATAATTCTCCGTCACGCCATGGCCAACTAAGGGCGGCGACAGTGGGGTTCAGAGGAAAAAAAAAGATACATCAACATATGCAGCGATATAACTACAAAAATAAGCCAAGATAGACTTAGTACTGTAGGTAGGTTACTGAAAGCTGCTAACTGAGGGTTATCCGTCAGAAAACGCTGGGTTCAATCTCTTCAGTTGCGTGAAAGAACTCACGAGAAGAAGAGGGATTTTCATTACCCAAACGATAGGAACTGTCGACGAGATTAGGAACGAAATAATCCCAATCGCCTTTGACTTCTGAGCACTGTAACAATCCAAACAGGAATTTAAAATCCGGAAACTGAAATAAAACTGCTCTAGCTTGAAAGAGCTGATCGGTAAACAGAAACCGATAAGTATGTAATAAGAAACCTCCAGCATAACCGATTATAAAATACGGAATGCAGCAATGGTTAACTGTAGGGAGAGAATACTCCCTGGAGTCGTAGTGATGAACGACCCTGGGAAAGCCGAGAACTATCTCTCCCATACCACCCAGGCAACAGACACTAACTACCGAAACCACAAATGAAAAAAAAAAACGTAACGAAGTTTCGTAAATGCGATCATTCAGAGGGTCTTCTGCCTAAAGGATACTCTAACCCTGATCCCACTGTTATAAACTCTTAGCAAATCCCGATGATGGTTGGGAAACTTACTGGAGTGTACAGCCATCAAGCCTGTGGTGTACCAACGCCACAGAACGCCGTCGTCCTCCTCCTCGACTAAGATGTTCCACCTGTAAAAGAAACCGTGAAATATTATAAAAACTCTTAGCCATTCCATCTAGCTGTACCTAAACCGAGGAGAGCGGCTCTGCAACTCGTACTCAGTACGGGGGTTGGGAACTCTGTGGATACATACAGCCAGTGTGAAGTGGGTGTACACGTTAGCTGGAAACAGAGCACGGAGCCGAGGCAAATCCTGAAGCAGGATACGCAATAGAGGTAAGGGACTGGGTTCGTATGAGAGTGGGCCACGTTTCAAGAATTTCAAATGAGGAAATGTAGCTGGCGGCCCAACAGCCGACGATATCACACTGCCCAATATATCGTGGACCAAACGTAGGATAATCGAAAGCAAGTGTATGCCGTGGGTTAAACGTCAAATAAACACAGTCAACATCTAAGATGAACGCACTTTCACCCTTTAGATTATCAGCTACTGGATGAGGCGGCCATATTCATGCTATGGAGAGGCATAGTGGCATTGATACCGATACACAGTTCATGCCACGTGGAAGTGGGTGCGCCCTTCCGTGGTTACATTAACAGTTGTGAATAAATACATAAGAAGGTTGCAGATATATATAATTATATAGCGGTGTTGACCACATATATCCGAATGTGGATTTACAATAAACCCTATACATTGACATATATATATATATAGGTCCTAGCTATATCTATGAAAAATAATTGTCATATAGGTGAAAATTCATTTGTATAGGTGAAAATTAAAAAGATACGCGGGTGGAATTCCTATATATATATATATATATATTATGTGAAGATATATATCTATGGATGAGTTAGATACATATAGTAATATATATATGTATATATATAAATATACACTTGTGGTATTTGTATATATATATTAAATGGAGGTAAATATATGGACAAAGTAAATATATATAGTAATATATATATTTTATAAAGATACACAAGGGGTATTTATATGTATATATATATTATGTGGATATATATATATGTGGATGAATAGATATCTATAAGAGATATACAAATATTCTATGTTGCATACATATGAGTTGTGTAGTTAAGGCAATTATGTTAAGGGAACAGTGGAGGATAGGAAAGAAAAATGAACATCCCACTTCTGATTTAGTATTCATACAACCCTATAATTAATAAGGGAAGTCGCTTGTACAAAACAAAAACAAAAAAAACAAAAAAAAAAATTGCCTTGAATGAGAGGCGTGACAAATGGTATCGGAGCACTAGTTACAACAATTTGGGTTGTCATTTTGTGCTCACTGCTTATTACGTATTTTGTTTTTCTGCAGTTTATCAACGTTGCTAATCTGTGTTGTAAGTGTATACAGTTGAAATGGCTGAAGGTGAAGGATTTTATGTGGATCTGCAAAATGAATTTGCTACTCCAGATCCCAATGCCCCGGTACTGGCTATGTTGCACCGGATGAAACGAGAGTTGGCTGAACTGAGAAGCCAGAATGACTTGTTGTCATCAGCCAGCAAGGAGCAGGAAAAGCTCATCAGGGAATTAACTTCCCGAAACAACCAGGAAGGCGAAGGTTCCGGAAAGAGGAAGATGGATGAATCTGATGAGGATGAGGCTGCTAGACAGCAGCATAAACAGAAAAGAGAGTTGCAGGGAGAATTTAGAAAGATCAAACCGCCTTCCTATGATGGAGAGAAGGAAGAGGATGCTGAAGCTTGGTTGCTGAACATGATCAAGTATTTCCAAGTATATGAATATGAGAGCAATCTGAAGGCTAGAGTAGCTGTGTACCAGCTACAAGGCAAAGCTACACTCTGGTGGGAAGAGACTAAAATGGTGCATGCTATTGATGAAAAAACAGTTACTTGGGAAGATTTTCAGATAAAGTTCAAGAGTCGTTATTTGAATGAACGTTATTATGATGATAAAGCAAAGGAATTCCATGAACTGAGGCTAGGGCAGCTCACTATTGATGAGTTTGTCACTAAGTTTACTAATCTACTGAGGTATGTCCCTTACATTAGGGAAGAAAAGGCAAAAGTGCAAAGATTTCTAAATTGTCTGCCTACTGTGTACAAGGAGAAAATAGAGTTTGACAATCCAAAGACCATGGATGAAGCTGTTAGAAAAGCAAGACTATGCTATCAACAGTTTAAAGGAAAAGCTTAACAAGGGAAGAGCTGGGTGAATAAGGCTGAGTTCAAAGGAAGGAGACCAAAACCAGCATATTTAAGGAATTTTGGTAGAGATCATCAAAGGAAAAAGTTCAGCAAACCAAAATAAAGTCAAACTGCTCAGTCTCAAGTGGCTTCAAAACCAGTAGAAGGGAACAATAAAAAAGAAGGGACAGTCAGAATGAAGGAACCTCTGAAATGTTGGGGCTGTGGAGAACCCCATATGATGAGGGACTGCCCCCATCGAAATATACACATGATCAGCAGAGAGCGAGAGGCAACAACCGTCAATGACATAGCCAGAAACATACCAACCATTAGTGCAGCCCTGGAAAATCGACAGGCAGAACATCAAGCAACCATGGTGGAAATGGATGGTAAGATTTCTGACATACCTGTTACTGTTTTGATTGATCCAGGTGCTTCTTTGAGTTACATTAGTCCTGGAATTGTAGAAAAATGTAAAATTAAACCTGAAAAATTTCAGCAGTCATGGTTGGTACAGCTGGCCACAGGAACTAAGAGAAAAGTCACACATAAGTTTCCCAAAACCGCAATACAATTAAATGGGTTCCCAACAAAAGTAAATCTGAACATACTGCCATTAGGATCCTATGATCTGCTGATAGGAATGGATTGGCTAGAAAAGAAGAAAGCTCTGATGAACTGCTGGGATAAAACGTTGCATTGTGTAGATGAGGAAGGGAAACCTTTTATACTAAAAGGGAAACCAAAACCCATTGTAGTAAGACAAATATCATCCTTACAATTGAAAAGAACAGCTAGAAAAGGATACCAAGTCTATGCAGTGCATGTAGAAGAAATAGAACAGCAAACTGAGGAAGAGTTGCTGGACGCTATACCTGTCATAAGAGAATTTAAGGAGGTTTTTCCCAAGGAAATCCCTCATCTTCCCCCCAAAAGAGAGATTGATTTTTCTATAGATCTTGTGCCAGGAGCTACACCTGTTTCCCGAGCCCCCTATCGGATGAGTCCACCAGAACTGATGGAGCTAAAGATGCAGCTGCAAGAATTATTGGATAAGGGTTATATTAGACCCAGTGTGTCTCCTTGGGGAGCCCCAGTGTTATTTGTGAAAAAGAAGGATGGAACTTTTAGAATGTGTATTGACTATCGTCAACTGAATAAGTTTAACATTAAGAATAGATATCCACTTCCTAGAATTGACGATCTTTTTGATCAAGTGAGAGGAGCTTCAGTCTTCTCCAAAATAGACCTCTGGACTGGGTATCACCAGCTCAGAATTAAAGAAGAAGACATCAGCAAAACAACATTTCGAACCAGGTATGGGCATTACGAATTCGTAGTCCTACCTTTCTGTTTGACGAATGCCCCTGCCACCTTTATGTGTTTGATGAACAGTGTGTTGAGTAAGTATTTGGACAAATTTGTTCTTGTGTTCATAGATGATATTTTAGTCTATTCTAAAAACGAGGAGGAACACAAAGAACATCTGAGAATAGTGTTGCAGACTTTAAAAGAAACCAGCTATATGCCAAGTTCAGTAAATGTGAATTTTATAAGGATAAAATTCAATATTTAGGCCATATCGTCTCTGAAAAAGGATTGGCAGTTGACCCTGAAAAGATAAAAGCCATTAAGGAATGGCCAGTCCCCACTGATGTCTCAGCAGTAAGATCATTTATGGGAATGGCAGGCTATTATCGCAGATTTGTGGAGAGATTTTCTGCTATAGCAAATCCCATAACCTCATTACAAAGAAAGGGTGTTAAGTTTGTGTGGACTGAAAAATGCCAAACCAGTTTCGAACAATTGAAACAGAAACTTATTTCAGCTCCTATATTAAAAATTGCTGATCCTGATAAAGAGTTTGTGGTATGTACAGATGCGTGCAGAGAGGGGCTAGGAGGAGTCCTATTGCAAGAAAATTCAGTTATTGCTTATGAGTCTAGAAAATTGAAAACTCATGAACAGAATTATAGTGCATATGATTTGGAATTTGCAGTTGTTATTCATGCTTTAAAAATGTGGAGGCACTATCTGCTGGGGAAGAAGTTCACATTGATGACTGATCATATTAGCCTTAAATATTTCTTTTCCCAAACTGACCTGAATGCAAGACAAGCCAGATGGCTGTCTTTTCTAAGTGAATTTGATATGGACATACAACATATCAAGGGGAAAGAAAATAAAGTTGCTGATGCCTTAAGTAGAAATGCTTGTCAACATTTAAACATCATTGGGAGTAGTGCCCAGATGGAGATAGAGGAATTGGTGGTAAAAGCAGCAAATCAAGATCCCAACTATGAAGCACTCTTGGTGCAACTACAGAGAAAAGATAAAACTGATTTCACTAAAAACCAAAAAGGGCTTCTCTATTACAAAAACAGGTTGTATATTCCAAATGTAGAATCATTGAAAAGAGAAATTCTAGATGAATATCACAAGCAACCTTATGCAGGACATCCAGGATACCAGAAGATGTTAACAGCCTTGAAAAAGAAGCTGTTCTGGCCAGGAATGAAGAGAGATGTGGCGGAGTATCTGAGTAAGTGTATGGAATGTCAACTGGTCAAAGTTGAGCATCAACACCCAGCAGGGTTGTTAAATCCCTTGCCAATTGCAGAATGGAAATGGGACACAGTCTCCATGGATTTTATAACAGGATTACCCAAGACTAAATATCAACATGATTCAGTAATGGTGGTAGTAGACACTTTAACCAAGGCTGCTCACTTTATACCAGTAAAATCTACCTTTGGAACAGCTCAGGTAGCAAATGTTTTCCTAAAAGAGGTAGTAAGGCTTCATGGAGTTCCCAAGGTGATCGTCTCAGATCGAGATGCTAAGTTTACAGCAACATTTTGGAAAGGATTGTTTGCAGGAATGGGTACTAAGCTGAATTTTAGTACTGCCTATCACCCACAAACAGATGGGCAGACAGAAAGGACAAATCAAATCTTGGAAGATATGCTGCGAATGTATGTGATGGATAGACCATCAAAGTGGGAAGAGTATCTGCATCTAGCTGAGTTCGCTTACAATAATAGCTACCAATCCTCTATTAAGATGAGTCCCTTTGAGGCACTCTATGGGAGGAAATGTCGTACTCCCTTGAGCTGGAGTCAACCAGATGATAAACTGGTGTTGGGACCAGATGCACTACAAGAAATGGAAAGGATTGTTAAACAAATACAGAAAAATATAAAGACAGCACAAGACAGACAGAAGAACTATGCTGATAAGAAAAGGGTGCACCGAGAATTTAAAGTGGGGGATCATGTGTATTTACGCATTAAACCCAAAAAGAGCACACTTTATGCTGGAAGTTGTGCAAAACTTGTGGGCCTTTTGAGGTGTTAGAAAGGGTGGGACCAGTGGCTTACAAGCTGGCCTTACCACCTCATGTTAAAGTGCATAATGTATTTCATGTTTCATTATTAAAAAGATATGTGCATGATGCTTCTCACATAGTTGATTGGAATGCTGTACAGGTGGAACCAGAAGGGGAGTTTCTGCCAGAACCGCTTCAAATATTGGAGCGGGAAGAAATTGAATTGAGAAACAGAACAGTGGTCAGAGTAAAGGTGCTGTGGAAGCACTTTACTGCTGAAGAAGCCACCTGGGAAAGGGAAGATGAAATGATGGAGCAATATCCATATTTGTTTAAATGAACTCTGGTAGTTGAATAAGAACACCGAGGACGGTGTTTATTTTGAGAGGGGGAATATGTAACACCCCCAATTTGTGTGTTGAATTTTAAAAGTTAGACATTTGAATTTTAAAATCCTAAGGGGGTGGACCCCAAGGGATGACTATGGTGTGAATGTATTGGCATATTTTATTTGAGGAAATAAATAAAATGATTGTGCATTTTGACCAAAAAGAGAATTGAGATCACTTGCCAAATCCATGAGGATGGATAAGGCAACAAATCCCCAAAAATCTTTCTAAAAACTCCTTGAAAGAAATTTATTTAGATTTGAGGAGAATCTAAATTACCCCAATGAAGAGGAGTAGTTGGGAAGAGGTGGGATAAAGCTGGAAAAGCTGAGGAAAAAGCTTAAAACAGCTTTAAAGAATCCCAAAGATGGGAAGCCTAGGCTAAACAGGAAAGAAA
The DNA here is from genome assembly GCA_034641835.2 of Pinus albicaulis. Classification (NCBI taxonomy): domain Eukaryota; kingdom Viridiplantae; phylum Streptophyta; class Pinopsida; order Pinales; family Pinaceae; genus Pinus; species Pinus albicaulis. Next base: position 67,331 of record JAXQQM020058388.1, on the reverse strand, counting down.
GCATCCTGCTATTCTGGACGCAGAATTAGAAACATGCTTTGGGGAATTTTGAGCTTAAATAAGCTGCTCCTAGGCTGATCAGAGGTTGATCTGTGCTAGGAGGTGATCTCTACTCGGGGGTGAATCCTGGGAGATAAGGAGGATTCTAAGGTTGGGAGGTTGGTCAAATTGCAGATTGTGTGATCTGTCCATAAGGATGCACCTTACAAAATCTGTTTGTTGTAGACCAGAAACCTATAGAGTAGAAACTTCAGAATCTCTAAACCCAAGTTGGTCTAGATCTGAAGTTACTTGGCCTCTATAGATGATTAAATTTGTTATAATTCCCATAGACACCAAACTGATATGATGTGGTTATGTGTATTGAAAAAAAAAAAACCCCACTCAGTATACACTATATGATTCTTATAACAGGTCTAGAAATATAAACATTCCCTCAAAAAAATTCTCTTTGTATTTCCTGGAATATGGTAGCATGGCATAATATATTATCTGAACTACACTCCTTGTTATGTAGTCATTACCAGGGCAACATTTATAGTTCTATTCCTAAAAGAAACTCGAAGGTGCTGTTAACAATCCTATAACATGGAGGAAAACAGGCTTATTACATTCATGAATACTCTTACAATAAAAATGGTTAGATTATTGACGGCGAGTATGAAATACTTTGCAAGTCTAACATCAATTATAAACTTTGAAATGAACATTAGAGAAAAACAAACAAAACCCATGTGGCAACCAGTACCATGCGTAGGAATAATTCGGGCAAAGAGTAATTATACATTTATATATCTCTTGGCCGGGGTCGAACCTTATAGGGATCGAACCCGAGATATATATAGAGACCTAAGCATAAGTTTATATGTCCCAGAAGTGATATAAGTCGAATCCTTATCTGTCCACGGCATAATTAAAGCGCAATCGAACACATTACGTGTCAAGAAAATATAAATTTCCTGTGTATGCTTTTAGCAAAATGCATGTAAGGAATAAGCCGCAAGATTGAATAGCAACAGATTCAGGGCGGTTAGTATAGATATGATCTGCTTATATATACAGGCATATAAAAATGAAAGTAAACCCTAAATGAAAAACAAAGGAGAACGATTTACGTTCGGTACAATTATATAGGAATGCGTACGAGTGCAAGGTAATAAATACTAGTCGAAATAGGAAATACATGGTTAAGTGAATAAAAGGAACAAAGGCTGGAATAGATCATTCCGATTTAAAACTAAACTCTACAAATAGAAACCGAGCGTGTAGAGAACCCGTTGAATTAACCCCACGAACTCAGTAAACAGAAGGCATAATATGCGATCTACATAGAAAAGAAAAAAAAAAACACAATGAAGACATAGACGCATAAGGAAACCTATGAACGGTTCGACGATAAACGAATCAAAATAATGGACTGTCTGTTACGGCAAACGAAATTTGAATAGTGATTCTGCCGGATGAAACTCACGGCGCTTGGAAGCGCTATTGCTAACCATCGACCGCACTGTGAAAGCAATAACCAAGAAAAAACGCTGCCATGAAGGTACGATGGCAACGTAGTTGTCGATCACAGTAGAATCATAAAAATAAAACGAACAACACAGTCGGACGAACCCCGATAATTCTCCGTCACGCCATGGCCAACTAAGGGCGGCGACAGTGGGGTTCAGAGGAAAAAAAAAGATACATCAACATATGCAGCGATATAACTACAACAATAAGCCAAGATAGACTTAGTACTGTAGGTAGGTTACTGAAAGCTGCTAACTGAGGGTTATCCGTCAGAAAACGCTGGGTTCAATCTCTTCAGCTGCGTGACAGAACTCACGAGTAGAAGAGGGATTTTCATTACCCAAACGATAGGAACTGTCGACGAGATTAGGAACGAAATAATCCCAATCGCCTTTTACTTCTGAGCACTGTAACAATCCAAACAGGAATTTAAAATCCGGAAACTGAAATAAAACTGCTCTAGCTTGAAAGAGCTGATCGGTAAACAGAAACCGATAAGTATGTAATAAGAAACCTCCAGCATAACCGATTATAAAATACATAATGCAGCAATGGTTAACTGTAGGGAGAGAATACTCCCTGGAGTCGTAGTGATGAACGACCCCGGGAAAGCCGAGAACTATCTCTCCCATACCACCCAGGCAACAGACACTAACTACCGAAACCACAAATGAAAAAAAAAAACGTAACGAAGTTTCGTAAATGCGATCATTCAGAGGGTCTTCTGCCTAAAGGATACTCGAACCCTGATCCCACTGTTATAAACTCTCAGCAAATCCCGATGATGGTTGGGAAACTTACTGGAGTGTACATCCATCAAGCCTGCGGTGTACCAACGCCACAGAACGCCGCCGTCGTCCTCCTCGACTGAGATGTTCCACCTGTAAAAGAAACCGTGAAATATTATAAAAACTCTTAGCCATTCCATCTAGCTGTACCTAAACCGAGGAGAGCGGCTCTGCAACTCGTACTCAGTACGGGGGTTGGGAACTCTGTGGATACAGACAGCCAGTGTGAAGTGGGTATACACGTTAGCTGGAAACAGAGCACGGAGCCGAGGCAAATCCTGAAGCAGGATACGCAATAGAGGTAAGGGACTGGGTTCGTATGAGGAAGTGGAGCACGTTCCAGAAATTTCAAATGAGGAAATGTGGTGGCGGCCCAACGGTAGGCGATATCACACTGCCCAATATATCGTGGACCAAACGTGGGATAATCGAAAGCAAGTGTGTACGTGGGTTAAACGTCGAATAAACACGGTCAACATCTCGTTGAACACTGCTTTCACCCTTTAGATTATCGGCTATTTGGATGGGCGGCCATCTTCACGGCGGAGAGGCATAGTGGCATTGATACGGGTACGTAAGATTCATGCCACGTGGAGGTAGATGCGCCCTTCCGTGGTTACATTAACAGTTGTGAATAAATACATAAGAAGGTTGCAGATATATATAATTATATAGCGGTGTTGACCACATATATCCGAATGTGGATTTACAATAAACCCTATACATTGACATATATATATATATATAGGTCCTAGCTATATCTATGAAAAATAATTGTCATATAGGTGAAAATTCATTTGTATAGGTGAAAATTAAAAAGATACGCGGGTGGCATTCCTATATATATATATATATATTATGTGAAGATATATATCTATGGATGAGTTAGATACATATAGTAATATATATATGTATATATATAAATATACACCTGTGGTATTTGTATATATATATATTAAATGGAGGTAAATATATGGACAAAGTAAATATATATAGTAATATATATATTGTATAAAGATACACGAGGGGTATTTATATATATATATATATATTATGTGGATATATATATATATATGTGGATGAATAGATATCTATAAGAGATATACAAATATTCTATGTTGCATACATATGAGTTGTGTAGTTAAGGCAATTATGTTAAGGGAACAGTGGAGGATAGGAAAGAAAAATGAACATCCCACTTCTGATTTAGTATTCATACAACCCTATAATTAATAAGGGAAGTCACTTGTACAAAAAAAAAAAAAAAAAAAAAAAAATTGCCTTGAATGAGAGCCGTGACAGGGGATGAGGGTGAGAAAGGTTGCATTGAAGGATTTAAGGATGGATCTTTTAAGACGAGATTCTTCGATTAGGTCATAAACTTTGTCTTTGATCAAAGGCCAACAGGCTTTGTAGAAATCTGTGGTCAAACCATCCGGACTTGAGGCTTTTCCATTGGGCATGGAATGGACAGCTTCTTCCACTTCAGCCATTGTTATCTTTTATAGTAGCATTTGGTTATGCTTTCTAGTTAAGATATTAGGGATGTTTCTTGTGATTTTCGTGATGTCTTCCTCATTGTCGTGGTTGTTCTTTGTAAGGATGGCCCTAAAATACTTGTTGAGCACAACTTCAATCTCAATACGAGTACTTAAGATAAGGCCCTGCTGATTTTTGAGACTGAGGATTCTGTTGAATTTTCTGTGTTGGATCTTAGATTTCGAAAATATAAGTTAAATGGTTGTTAAAGAATTTGGATTTCATTTGTATTTTCATATATTGTTTATAGAATGAGTAGTTGATTTAATTTATTATATGATACAATTTACTTGAATGAAGCACATAAGAAACTATATAAAGATTAAGAAAATCATTGAATTTTTACATATTTCATATTTAGAAAGAAAATAGAAGTTTAATGGTTGTTAAAGAATATGGATCTCACTTATATTTTCATATTTTGTTTATAAAATTATGAGATAATTTAACTTGTAATATGATAGTTTCCTTCAATAAAGCACATAATAAACCACACAAAGATTTAAGACTTATCTCTTTATCTAATACCTTAGTTAGAAGTTTTGCTAAGATGAGTGCAAACAAAGGTAGGTGTTTTTTTAAATGATTTAGAAGAAAAGTTTATTATTATGAATACCTTCAAATGGTACTAAAATTTATATAATTTCTTTGGTAAGTTTTCAATGGCAGATAAGACATTTTGAATATTAATATCCTAATGACTAGGAAGCGCTCAAGCAACCTCATAACAATTCCCTATGGCTCATCCACACACTTTTCCTCTCTCTAATGAAGATGTTTCCAAATAGCTTCAAACCCTCATGTGCACAAACCTCCATTCTCCCATACTCTCCATAATTGATAGTGTTGACCTTGCTCCCCATCATCTTGACAATGAGCTATACGGCATAACAAATGGGCAAAAATAAAATCTGCTTTTCCAATGCACAGTCAAAAAATATATTTGGTAGAAGGGGGCACCCTCCTTGTTAAGGTCATGATATCCACTTGATAAAATGATGAGTGATGGATTAAGGGTTGCCATTTTTTAGAAAGTTAATGGTTTGAATGAGTAATCAGATGCATATATTCAAGTCACAATAAAAAATCAAACATCATTGTTGCTCATGACATTAATGCTAATGCAATTGTTGTCACCATTAATCTTCCCCTCCATACATAACTACTATTGCTATTACTTTCATTATCCATTTCCAAAACCTTATCTCATATCTTGTTCTTAATTGAGTGGACTTAATGGTTAAAAACATGTGTTTCCTTTTAAAAGGTGATTCTTCAAATCTAGAAGGGTAAAGAATGTACACCTATGAAAACTTAGTAGTCAAATTGTTGTGTGAACATGATCTTAACTTAAAATATTTTAAACACCAAGAGAAATTACATTTTAACCTTTTAAATTTTTCTTATTACTTAATATACATAAAACTAGAATAAATTTACACTAATTATAACTTGTAACATTTTATAAATTATTTAAATTATTATATTCTAAGAAAACATAAGTACATATAGATTTTGAGTGGGACTAATGATTAATGGTACATCATAAATTCAATTTGAGAGAAGACATGCATATTTAAATTTCATACTTCAACCCATTAACATTTTTCTACCCATCATTAATAAAAATGAATTATTTCAAAATAAAATTATCTATAAATAATAATTATTTTATTTTATTTTTGGAGGAAAAAATCATTATTTTATTGAACTAGAAAATAAGAAACAAAATTACATATTGCAGATGTTGTTAAGCATTCAGTCATGCTATTCATGTGATTGATGAACAATAAAAAGAAAAATAGTAAAATTTACATGAGTTTTCTTTACACCCCATAAGTGCTTTATTGTGTGTTTTCTCTTTCTATTGCTCAATTACTTTAATCTCTACCAAAATTATAAATTAAAATATTATTATACTTACCATTCATAATTTAAAAATTCAATTAATAAAACTGAAATTTAAAATTGTATTAAAAATCATTTTAATAAATGTAAAGCAAAATTTCAAACTCTCTCATTTAAAACAAAACAAAGCTCTGTATATATAATCTAAAAATTCAAATGAAACTTGAGATTATATTAAAAAACATGTTAATAATGCTTCCTTATTGTAAATGCAAAACAAAATCCAAAATCCAAACTTACTCTAATTTTTAAAAGGCAACGAAACGAAACATGACTAAATGAACTTTCACACTTTTGATATTAAACCGGAGCGTCCAGCGTATGGGTGTTTTTCGATCACGATCTATACCTAAGGTCTCTCGTTGGAATAACGTCTTACGGTTCGACCTCGTAGAAAAAAGAAATTGAAGTTCAGACATTTTTGAATCTCGAGGACCAATTGAATATAATTGATTTTGTTCGGATTGTAACAAATAATGAATGTGATTCAGGGGAGGGCGCGAGTGTTGTCGAAGATATAAATTTGAATTGTGTGAGATAGCTTTTCTTAACGGTGGGAATGATCTTTGATGGGTCAGTGGATCCAACGTCCGATAGATTTCGAACCTGCACCGACGGTGGGAATGATCTTTTATCGGTCACCGATTAAATGTTAGATAGAATTGGACCGTTCACAAAAGCTAATTACCGTTTGCAAAAGCTAATCCTTCTTTTATTTAGTTCATCAATCCCTCTTCTTCTTGCACTGCAATGCGCCCTCTCAACTCTTTGCGCTTTTTTGCTCTCTGTCTCTCAGGCGAAGCGGTGATGTTTTGTGGAGCGCTCCTCGTTTGTTTTGTGTTGTTTCTTTGATCTGTATCTGTGGCTCTGTGTGTTTTGTGTTGTTTCTTTGTTTTGTATCTGTGGCTCTGTGTTGTAACTGTTCGTATATGTGTAATTTCTGTTGTCTTTTTATGTTGTTGTTGTTTGTCTTTCTGTAATTTCTGTTTTGTTGTGAGAGTTTGAGAGATGGAGACAGATGTACGTTTCGCCCAAGAAGTCTTTGGAGAAGCACAATCAGAGGAGTGGCAATAGCTGCAGATATGAAGATGATCTCCACGGGCCTCAATGGTAATGGAGAGTCTCTTGTCAACTGAATTTCAATTAAGGGAGAGGGAGATCTAAATTTTTATTGGCCATGTATTGATATGTTATTACAATGAAAATAGATTAGGTTCGTTTGTTTCTTTTTCTTTTCCTGCTTTGATTATTGCAAGTTCCCAATCAATTGATTATTGATTTGGAATATTAATTTATTTTTACAGGAAGAACGAACTTATGTCATAGAAGCAATCATAAGAGGAGAGTAAAGCAAGAAGTAGACAACCATATGTACGCAGATTTAAATGATAATGTTATGCGAGAATATTTTTAGCTTTTCTTTTGTTTGTTTTTCTAATATTTTTATCTTTCAGTTCCGTTTCTTTGAAGCAAAGAGAGCGTTCAAATTCTGCGTGGAGAAATGTGGTTGGCTCCAATGGTACTATGAAAACAACAAATTCCAAAGAATCACAATCGAAGAATTCAGGTAGGTACCTACAATTTATTGGGTTTTTCTTTTTCCAGCATAAAATGAGTCACGGTGCTGAAATGTCTTATTTTCCGTAGAATATGCACTAAAAGTATTTACGTATATAATTTGGTTTCAATGAATCACAGAATTTCCTGTACTTCTGTTTTTCTTGAATGATTGCATTTTATTGAACCCAGTCTATAACATTCTAAAATAAACTCATTATCATGCCTCAAACTTAGAAGCGGGTTGATGCTTGGGTTAAAGGAAGATTGATTAACATAACCCTATGTTAGATTAGGTTACGGATTTGAGTCTCACAATATATTTTTTTTAATTGTAGTAGTCTTATTTTGGCAGTTAGTGAATTCTTTATATAGATTTTCTTGGTATCTCTGTTTTTCTTTTGATTTTGGTTGAGGTGTACCATGCCTCCCCGCTGGGTAAGTCCATATATAAATCCCGTGCCTCGAATAAATGACACATTTTATTGAAACCAGTCTATGACATTCTAAAATAACCGCATTATCATGACTGAAACTTAGAAGTGGATTGATGCCTGGGTGAAGGAAGATTGATTAAGTTAACCCTACTTAACCTAGGTTAGGCCAAGTTACTGACTTGAGTCTCAGAATATTTTTATTGTCATAGTCTTATTTTGGCTTTATTTTCGTAGTCTGATTTTGGCAATTAGTGATGGGATTTTGAATGGCTAAGAAATTCGCACCTGTGAGTAAATTTGATATACGTATATAGTGGGTCCTGGATTGTGGAATTCGTGGGGAATTAACCTCACACGCCACAACCGAGTGACTGGTTAGTGACGGGCTTTATTCGATGGAAATTGACACTTCATAGAGTTATCATACCCATATGGTAATTTCGAAAAACTTTTCAAAAAATTTTACATATAATTTTACCTATATAGTCATTTACATTTAAAGTTAACAACGTCAACATCCAAAATGCTTTAGTTCTTTACTTTCCATATTACCGAATTCTTTGGCTATATTTACTTTCGACAAAGATTAACCACTGCTTTTGAAAAGCTTTCTGGCCTTAGTATCAAAAGTGAATCAAGCCTGCACCTTTGGTTAATTAGTTAGAATGTAGTAATTTAAGAAATTAAAATATATATATATATATATATTTTAATTTAATACACAAAATTTATTTTATTCAATATAGATATATATATAATTTAAAATATATATATATATATATATATATATATATATATATATATATATATATATATATATATATATTTTAATTTAATATGAAACTTTATAATACACAAAATTTATTTAATTCAAATTGAATAAAATTCGGATAAGTTGTGCATGCATGCATATATATATATATAATTTTGATTGTAAAATTACCTTTTTACATATCAAGTCAACATATAATGAAGTTTTAACAAATCATTATTATGTTTTGCTCTTAAAAATATGTCAAAAATTTATTAATATTAATACAAATTATATTTTTCAAAATTTATTTTTTATTTTTTTATTAATGATATCACTTTTTTTTGCTAAACTATATAAAAGAGATGAAGTTAAATATTTAACTGGAAAATGTCATCTTTTACTTTCATGTCAATGACACCAATGAAAAACATATTAATATTAATACAAATCATATTTTCTTTAAAAAATAAAGTTTTTTTAATTAGTGAAATCACTTTTTTTTGCTAAACTATCATTGTTAAGTGGAAATGGTTTGGTACTCATTGCAGTGAACTATAAATTTTCTGGGAAGGAAGACCAGAACGATAATGGAGACTAAAGTGACCGGCGTCCTGCTCTGCTATATTAAATGTTAAATGGTGGTATTTGGCCAAAATTAGTACTCATTGCATTGAACTATGTCTATGCTCAGAACGATGTATTGAGTTAGTAGGGTTTGAATTTACATTCTGTAATATTTTTATAGAAAGTTGGAGAAGAGAAATAATCTAGGGTCGGAGCAGAGTAATTTGGCCTACTGCGACAGCAACAACATGATCCGGTGGCAGCAACATAATTACAAAATAAGACCTAAGCTCTCTTGACTAATCATAATTAAAAAAAGTTAAACTTAATATATTAATATAATAATATATATTTTTTCACATTACAAATATACATTTGATTTTTGGTCAAAGGATAACTATTTAAAGTTCAACGCATGAATCAATGCGTCCTCATAGGATAACAATAAACAATACAATTTTATATCATATTTTTAATTTTAATATGTAAAAGAGTAAAAAAATATTAAATTTATTACCTTAAAATATATTTTAATAAAAATTACTTTTCATTTTAATATAAATTATAAATAATATGTTATATTTATATTTTTAAATTAATATTTATATCCTTACTATAGAATGTTAAGGAAATTTGTGTTAAAACTTTTTTTTTTCTAATAATTATTTATATATATTTTTATGCTTCTTTTCTTATTTTATCATAACTCTAATTTTTTTAATAGTAAAAATGTTTTATTTTTATATTTAAGATTTAAAAGTATATAAAAAATCAATTTTCTTGAAATTTTCAACATATATTTTATTATTTTTTTATAAAGATATTTTATTACTTATTATTATTATTAGTGTTTTAGTTTCTAATTTTTTTTTAACCATAGAGAATTAGTAAGTCGTTGCGTAGAAGATATCATGTTTTTTTTTAATGATTTTTTTTACCAAATTATGTTTTACATTGTTTTGGGTGCATGCAACTTCAATCCATCATTATCTTTTTTCTTTATTTTTCCTCTCTTCTTAATAATATTTGTCCATTCCTAATATTTAGAAGAATTTCAGTCCACCATTTATTTATTTTTCTTTATTTTATTTTTTAATATTTTTCCATTTTTTATAACTTCTATATAAATTAAATATCAAATGAAAATTCATTTTACAATGACTTACTAGTCAAACATCACATGTCTAAATTCAAACTTGTGAATTCCTTCTTAGAGACGTGTTATTTTCTTTGTATGTAGATTTTGTAGTCATGCACTTGTCATTAATTGTAATATTGTGCATTCATCCATGAACATTAGATGAGGTTCAAGGTTACATTTTTTTTTTTTTCTTTTGTGCTTTTTTGGCCCATTATAATCTAATATTGGTTAATGGATTATAGTTGTAACCTAATCTGGATTAGTGGATTAGGGCTTTAGATACCTAAAATTTGCATTGTGGATAGAGTTAAGTTAATACTTTGAAGAAGATAGATATGTGATTCTAAGTGAGAATATTTTCTAGATTAAGAAATTCCAAGCCAAATTTCTATTTTATGTGTATTTGTCATTGGTGTTGTTGTTCATATTTTACTTTAAGATCTATATGTATTTTACTTACATTCCTAATCTCAAAGAATGTGCATAGACCATATTAACAATATAACATTTGAAAAGTGAAATACACTTTATCCCATTTCAAGAGAAAAACACCCTTAGAATCTCTACAATGTTTGTTTTGCTTCACTATTGTTATTTTTTTATAGGATGTCTATAAGATAATCTCCTCAACTATCTAAACTCCTAATAACATGAATATTAGGCTCCACAAGTATTAATGCACACTCTATTGGAAGAAAACTTAAATGAACATATCTAACATTCAAATGACACACATAAACAAAGAGAATATGCTTTATTAATAGTAAATCATTTTTACACACATAAAACATCTATGGGCTTTTTGTTGGGATAAAATTTTTTCAAGGGCCAAAGGACTTCAATAATTATCATAACAATCTTACTAGGATTTTTATTTGTATATAGAAGTTATGGGTTTCTCTTTAACTTTTACCTCCCTACAAGCTATGAGCTCTTACACTTTATTGAGTTTATTTCACTTATTTAAGAGCTACAAATTAGTTTTTTTTTCCTTCTTTTTTATGGTTTTTCTTGATCCATTCAACATCTATTTAAATTTTGAAAAAGTATTTTGACCCAACATCCATTGCTAAAATTGCTTGGTCATAATATAGAAAAAATAAAAATATGTATCAAAAGTGGACTAAGGATGGTATCCTTTTTTTTTAGCTCATCTCATTAGCAAAATATTAATAGATCTCTATATGATTTATTTGTAATTTATTGTTTCCTGAGATTCTTTAGAGTTGAGCAAGCTTCTTATTTTATGTTGATTTCCTTATTTGGGTTTTGTCACGTCTCCCAGACCCAGCTTTCTACACATATAACATAACTCAGATATTCTCCGCTTTATGCGCCAGATAACCTTGATAGTTTTTATGCTGAATCCCTTACAAATTCAGACTATTATCCGGGGTTTAAATTCTTTTCAGTACTTATAGACCGCCATGGAATATAGGAATTTCCATGAGAATTTTTGGGCTTGACCTCTCCTCTTCTCAGTCCATCTATTAGACTTATGTATCTATATATATTACTTTGTATTTCTCAGGTTTTTCTTTTCAGAGTTTTGTCCAACTCTAGATGATTGCTAGACCCTTCCTCAACCTTCCAGTTTGCAGGCTTTATAAAATTTTCAACATTTTAAAGTTACAGCATCGAAGTATAGATGTATGCCTCCTTGCATACATCTATCTTTACTCAGTTAACCTCCATTGCTCCAACTACTTTCCCAGTAGTTTATATGGACGGTAAACAGATGCTCTGTTCATTGTATTTTTTTCATAGGCTTACAACCTTTGTTCACACAATAGATTGTTCAATAGGATTCCCCCCTTATTTTTCTATTACAAATATTCAACATGTGTGACACTCTGGTACAGATTCAACTGTTCCATGGGAAAACTAGGAAACAGATCCTCTTGCTCCAATCAAATGGAGGTAGAGAATACTGAACTAGACAGTTTAGAATCCCTAGTGTTAGATCCTCGTCCTTAGTTAGGATTCAACTTCTGCTTTCATATGTTTACACTTACACTTAATAAAATAATTTAATTTCTAAATTTTACAATTCTTTCCATTGTAACACAGCTGACATACTGAACCCCATACTGCTATCACAGGGTTGTTGTTTCCTACTTTCTGTTATTGGTTACCGGGAATTCTGTGCCATCAGTATTGTTATGATAGGTTTAGTTGTTTGGGGCTTGCTGTTCATAGGTACTGTTTTGTTAACCTTTTCTGGTTATACACACATAATTTAAATATTCCTTTAAAGATAGCAAGCTATACCTATACATAGTTATTAGATTTGCTGTTCAATTGATCTATCTTCTCTAACCTCATTCCTACCATGTATTCATCCCTTCAACCCAACCATTTGTCTCTGCTATCAATAGCTTTAGTTTGCAATTTCATAAGTTACTGAACAATTAATCAATCTACCATTTGCATACTGTACCATGACATAACAATTCATAAATTGCATAATGAACCATAATATCACAATTCATAAACTGCATAATGAACCACAACATCAAATTTCATAAAACAGGGATATGTTTAATACAGACTTACAGAAATCTCCAAATTTATGCATGCACACCTCTATTATGACCAGTCCACCCAACCTTAGAGTTTGTTTATCTCTAGAACTCACCCCCAAGCTGAGATCCTCCAAGAACAGACTAACCTCAATCTGTTTTGGAGCAGCTTATTTAAGCTGTGCTTTCCCCAAAGCCTGTTTCCAATTCTGCATCCAGAATTTCAGGATGCTTTATTCCTGTTTAGCCTAGGCTTCTCATTTTGGGACTCTTTAAAGCTGCTTTAAGCTTTTCCTCAGCTTTTCCAGCTTTTTATCACCTCTTCCCAACTACTCCTCTTCATTGGGGAAATTTAGATTTTTCCTCAAAAATCTAAATTAGAATTAATTTATTTCAAGGATTTTTGAAAGATTTGGGGAAAGTCTTTTTTTCCTTTTCCATCACCTCATGGATTAGGCATGTGATCTCACTTTCTCATCTGGTCATAGTGCATACACAATATTTTATTTACTTTTCACAAATAAATAGTTAACCACATCCACACAATAATTATCCATTGGGGTCCACTCCCCTTTGGACTTATGTTCAAATGTCTCATTTGAAAAGCATAGAACTTGGGGGTGTTACAGGTTTCTAGGATAAATTCTCCATGTTGGATGGTGTGTGATTACATGAGTTTGTTCTTTGAATTCTTTGTTTAGATGCACAACAAAATTTGAAGAAAGAAATTGCACAATCATCATACAATTACATGATAACAATTGACAAGAACATGCCACAAAAGTGTTAAATAAAACAAACATAGTAAAGAACATTTATTTTGCAATTGAAATTTAAAGGCAGATGAATAATATCAACCATATCAACCATATGATGAGCAATTGCACATTAATGGTGGAAATTAATGTCACCTCAAGATAACACCCCAATTTATAATATTAACTCAGTATGATCCCAATAATCACAAAGTTCCAAGGAAATTTTGTACAATGATATGGATGTTCAATCATGGAGAAAGAGGGAACAGAAACATAGTTAGTCCTCACTACATTCATAGTAGAGTGATGAGGTTCCCACACTTGCTCTTGTCATTTCTAATATTGAATGACAGCTTGACATTGATAACAATGGCTAGGATGGTCCTTTGTAGGCCAAGCCCAATATTTTGTGAATGACCACCATCCCATGGTTGTTTGATGCTATTGGACTTGTATTTTCTAAATTAAACAACATTTCATGTTTTATTTTGTAATGAATTTCTCATAAAATTCTTATATGGCCAATTGATTGAATTTAATTTAGAGGGTAATTTTGATTTTCATTCAACTTAATTTTAATTTTAACTATTCGTAACTATATATTTATCTATCTTATTCATTTATTTATTAATAATTTACTTTTATTAAAGAATACAAATTTACAAATCCCAAACCCCTTACCTCATTTAAGATAAGATATTTAAACCTTACACTTCTTTAAAAAAGGTAAAACTTCTACCAAATTAATGATTCATGTTAATTTAAAAATAAGTATTTTATTACAAATTCATAATAACATTTTTCTATATAATTTATTTATTTATATTAATAATAAAATTTATCATATATATATATATATATATATATATATGTATGTTTAACTTTTTATTTGGTTAACAAAAATAATTTAATTTTGAAGTTATAGAAAAAGGATCTATCTATAAAGATTTGATTCCTAAAGTTTATAAAGGTATACATATTCTACTCACCTTACATTTGAACCTTTGACATCTTAAAAAGTAACCGCATGTTCCTAACCATTAAACCCAATTAAACCATATCCATTGAACCCACCCAAATCGCTATACTAAAACATGTCTATAGTTCCATAAACAAAATTTTAAACTTAACAGTAACCTTAAATCTTTTTCAAAATAACACTTAAAGAAAACTCAATAAATAATGTATATACAATAATTTTACTATAAATTTATAATCAAATACTTCTTTATATACAATAATTTTATTATAATTTTATAAATATTGTTGATTAATATTCTTTAAACAACTTGCATTCTTATTATAAATATTATTTAAATAATAATAAAAATTTATTTCCACACATATAATTACATATTAAAAATATATTATTTAAATAATAATAATAAAATTATTTCCATACATATAATTACAAATTAAAAACAAATAAATATTTTTTAATGCGTGAAGCACTTGTACAGTGAAGTCATGTACGCCCGAAATGGCACCACCTCTATGTAGCTGCATAATTACCGCATCTACTCTCCGCAAAGAACTATGTCTGTGCTCAGCCGTACGATTATGCCCACAATCTATAATCAAAATATTAATGCCTCTTTGCGAGGATAATTTTTTTGCTACTTAATGAAGTTGATGACTCTGGTGTGAGAATTATACTCCAATCCATTCGTATCTTCTCTCAGTTATTCAACCTGCATACCGTCCCACCAATCAATCGATACCTTCAAGCTGGTTTCTAACCAAAGACATTCAATCTCATTACTTGAGCTTGAATGGCACTGTGCTCTTAAATTACAATTAAAATGCAGGAAATGGCAGACATTACCGGCTTCATGACGTTAACATTGCCTCGTTCTGCATTCCCGTAAGGCAGAGGAAAACAAACAGATTTCCGAGACTCAACACATACTCCCATTACAATATGAAGAGCAGCAGGAACAGAGCACTGTGAAGAGGAGAAACTCAAATCATAAGCTCCTCAAAATACCCCCACAAATTCAAGGTAAGATTTAAGAAACTCTTAACGATTTATATGCCATTTTCTTTGTCACTATTAAATGCTTATATACTTGTCGTAATGACACCGAGCAATTCAACATACCCCATTAATGGCCGCCTCTCTGTGTATGTATTGTATGTTCTATTGAATTGTGAGTCCACGGGGTTTGAACAAATGACTATCATATATGAAAAAATCTAAACCCTAAACAAAACCTTCCTTCTCAACTCTCATTTAACGTATGTTCTTTGGACAGATCTAATCAGGAGATGGATTGCCACTGAAAATTTCCTTACTTTTGTGAGTCCTGCTTTAAACAGAACAATAGAATAAAATGTTCAAAATAATAAAACTAGGATTATTCATGCTTTTTTTTTATAAACGTGCTCCCGAAGTTTTGAAAAAAATTCAATGCTTCTTCATCGACGCTGAAATACTTGGAGTCAAAGTATTCATTGCAGGTGTGAAGCTAACACTTATATGGCCAAGGAAGCTTAAAATTTGATATTCTACCCTGCATTTCCAGAAAAATGTTCACAATGATTAAAATCTTACAATACACATAGTATCACTAACTATAAACTCTCATCTTGGAGTAATTGATAGTTTTTAGACTTGAACACATTCTTTTGAGATACACAATGTTTATATAAATATATTTTTAAATTTCTATATTTTCAATAAATATTTTTTCCCATGAATATTTTTTTTCCATGAAATATATATGCAATGGAAATCCACTAGTACTTCTCATTCACAGGATGGTACCTTGGTAAGCTAGATTTTGTAGAAGCTTAAATCTATCCACACAAGGATTAAGCCATTACAACAATACCCACTAAGAGCTCAACATATTATTAGTAGGAATTGTTTCTTTATTTTTGTAAATTAAGTGGGCCTATTCACATTCATAGTAGAAACATAGATTACGTCATGGCCTCGAGAGGCGAATATTCTGATAGTCTAGAAGACGCTGAGGAATAGCCGACTGACACAAATTAGTCTCGCCCTTTGGGAAAGAGAATACAGGGAGAGGCACAGAGGGGAGAGTGTTTCTAAATTATTTCCATACAATAATAAAAATTATTTCTAAATTATTAAATGATGGAGGCAAATTGATACTCGTTGAGTAAGTGATTGGCAGTTTCGGGGTTGGAGTTGCAAAGAGTGTAGATAGACGGACCTACGAAGCATTTTTTTTGGAGATTTTCCCAAGTCAGAATTTTTTGGTGCATGAAGAGCTAGAGGAAAAGAGGAATTTTAGGCCAGTGATTCTGTTTCCAGAGTCTTTTCCATTTTCTGTCCAGAGGGATGGGGTCAGGGTCCAAGAGGAGACTGTAGGCCTCTTTGATATTGAAATGCCTTGCTGCGTTGGAACACCATCTGAGTTTATCTGGCTCCGCCGCATCCTTTTGAATCTGTCTCTTGTTAAGCTCCTCTGCAAGAATTAACCTAGACTGAAGGTGGTTATTCTGAGCCATTTCATTGGGGTCCAACCACACTCACCAATCTGTGTTGTCCTGAATTTTCCGAAAGTCTTTGACAACCTTTTTGTTAAGTCTCTCCATTTGCAACCTGATGGGGAGGAAGATGTCAGTGTTGAGCTTGGGGTGTTGTTCCCAAGCATTATCCCAGAGAAATGCATTCTCCCCATTGCACACTTCCCAAAAATAGTGGTCTTGAATGAGAGTTCTATTATCCCAAGCCTGGTTCCAGATCGGTGAACCTTTGAGATTGATCGAGAGTCTGATCAAGGAGTCAGGATGATGCGTTGGAGTATACTTGGCTTTCCATAGCTTAGCCTAGGATGTGGTAGGATTGGTAATCCAATGCCACCAAGTTTTCTCTCCCAAGACTTTACCAAGGTGATCCGGATCCTTGAGACTGAGACCACCAGGTTTTTTGGGCTTGGAGAGTTTACTCTAGGCAACAAGGGCCCATTTTCCCTTATTCGCCTTGCTCTTCCAAAGGAAATCTCTTTGTATTGCTCTAATTTGGTTAGAGATAGATCTGGGGGCCGCAATGGGAGTATTGGTACTGAGGCATGGCTTGAAGAACAGAACGCACTAGGACACGTTTGCTTGGGAAGTTAAGGGAGCAGAAGGTCCAATTGGAAATTTTTTTTTGAAGCTTAGAGACTAGGGATTCCCAGTTGCCTCTAGCTAGGGGTTTATCAGTTAGGGGAACACCTAAACATTTCGAGGGGAAGTAGCTGAGCTGGAAGCCAAGAATACGGGTGATGTTAATTTGAATGGCATTGGAAGTGTTTAGGAAGAAGAGTTTGGACTTGGAGTTGTTAACAGAGGAACCCGAGGCTTGAGCAAAATCATCTAGAATGGCCCTGAAGGCAAGGGCTTCTTTGACAAAGGGAGTGCCCATGAGGAGCGTATCATCCACAAATTGTTGGTGAGTGATCGGGGGTTAGGGGGGTAGAGATTAAGGCCACTAACATGGCCATCAGAGGATGCAGCAGATAAGGAGTGGCCAAGGCCTTCTGCTATGATAACAAAGAGGAAGGGCGAAAGAGGGTCCCCTTGTCTGATGCCCCGAGAGGGGTTGACGATGGCTGAAGGGGAGCCATTGAGGAGGATGGAGAATAAAGCCCCCGAGACTAAAGCCATGATCCAATTTATGATGTCTTTGCTGAACCCAAAGGCTGCCAGCATATTCCTTATGTAATTCCAATTGATTTTGTTGAAAGCTTTGGACATATCCATTTGGATGAGCATACCAAGTTTTCTTTGATCCTTGAGAGAGTGGATGACTTCTTGAGAGAGGATGATGTTGTCCAAGATTTGCCTACCCTCAATGTAAAAAGTTTGGTGGGGCGAGATGAGAAGCAGAAGGAGAATTTTGATGCGGTTGACTAGGACTTTAGAGATGATCCTATAGATAATGTTGTAGAGGGCGATGGGTCGAAACTGGTCAAGGGAGTCTGCTTTATTAGATTTGGGGATGAGGGTGAGAAAGGTTGCATTGAAGGATTTAAGGATGGATCTTTTAAGACGAGATTCTTCGATTAGGTCATAAACTTTGTCTTTGATCAAAGGCCAACAGGCTTTGTAGAAATATGTGGTCAAACCATCCGGACTCGAGGCTTTTCCATTGGGCATGGAATGGACAGCTTCTTCCACTTCAGCCATTGTTATCTTTTTTACCAGCATTTGGTTATGCTTTCTAGTTAAGATATTAGGGATGTTCCCTGTGATTTTCGTGATGTCTTCCTCATTGTCGTGGTTGTTCTTTGTAAGGATGGCCCTAAAATACTGGTTGAGCACAACTTCAATCTCAATACGAGTGCTTAAGATAAGGCCCTGCTGATTTTTGAGACTGAGGATTCTGTTGAATTTTTTGTGTTGGATCTTAGATTTCGAAAATATAAGTTAAATGGTTGTTAAAGAATTTGGATTTCATTTGTATTTTCATATATTGTTTATAGAATGAGTAGTTGATTTAATTTATTATATGATACAATTTACTTGAATAAAGCACATAATAAATTATATAAAGATTAAGAAAATCATTGAATTTTTACATATTTCATATTTAGAAAGAAAATAGAACTTTAATGGTTGTTAAAGAATATGGATCTCACTTATATTTTCATATTTTGTTTATAAAATTATTAGATAATTTAACTTGTAATATGATAGTTTCCTTCAATAAAGCACATAATAAACCACACAAAGATTTAAGACTTATCTCTTTATCTAATACCTTAGTTAGAAGTTTTGCTAAGATGAGTGAAAACAAAGGTAGGTGTTTTTTTAAATGATTTAGAAGAAAAGTTTCTTATTATGAATAACTTCAAATGGTACTAAAATTTATATAATTTCTTTGGTAAGTTTTCAATGGCAGATAAGACATTTGGAATATTAATGTCCTAATGACTAGGAAGCGCTCAAGAAACCTCATAACAATTCCCTATGGCTCATCCACACACTTTTCCTCTCTCTAATGAAGATGTTTCCAAATAGCTTCAAACCCTCATGTGCACAAACCTCCATTCTCCCATACTCTCCATAATTGATAGTGTTGACCTTGCTCCCCATCATCTTGACAATGAGCTATAAGGCATAACAAATGGGCAAAAATAAAATCTGCTTTTCCAATGCACAGTCAAAAAATATATTTGGTAGAAGGGGGCACCCTCCTTGTTAAGGTCATGATATCCACTTGATAATATGATGAGTGATGGATTAAGGGTTGCCATTTTTTAGAAAGTTAATGGTTTGAATGAGTAATCAGATGCATATATTCAAGTCACAATAAAAAATCAAACATCATTGTTGCTCATGACATTAATGCTAATGCAATTGTTGTCACCATTAATCTTCCCCTCCATACATAACTACTATTTCTATTACTTTCATTATCCATTTCCAAAACCTTATCTTCATATCTTGTTCTTAATTGAGTGGACTTAATGGTTAAAAACATGTGTTTCCTTTTAAAAGGTGATTCTTCAAATCTAGAAGTGTAAAGTATGTACACCTATGAAAACTTAGTAGTCAAATTGTTGTGTGAACATGATCTTAACTTAAAATATTTTAAACACCAAGAAAAATTACATTTTAGCCTTTTAAATTTTTCTTATTACTTAATATACATAAAACTAGAATAAATTTACACTAATTATAACTTGTAACATTTTATAAATTATTTAAATTATTATATTCTAAGAAAACATAAGTACATATAGATTTTGAGTGGGACTAATGATTAATGGTACATCATTAATTCAATTTGAGAGAAGACATGCATATTTAAATTTCATACTTCAACCCATTAACATTTTTCTACCCATCATTAATAAAAATGAATTATTTCAAAATAATAATAATCTATAAATAATAATTATTTTATTTTATTTTTGGAGGACAAACTCATAATTTTATTGAACTAGAAAATAAGAAACAAAATTACATATTGCAGATGTTGTTAAGCATTTAGTCATGCTATTCATGTGATTGATGAACAATAAAAAGAAAAATAGTAAAATTTACATGAGTTTTCTTTACACCCCATAAGTGCTTTATTGTGTGTTTTCTCTTTCTATTGCTCAATTACTTTAATCTCTACCAAAATTATAAATTAAAATATTATTATACTTACCATTCATAATTTAAAAATTCAATTAATAAAACTGAAATTTAAAATTATATTAAAAATCATTTTAATAAATGTAAAGCAAAATTTCAAACTCTCTCATTTAAAACAAAAGAAAGCTCTGTATATATAATCTAAAAATTCAAATGAAACTTGAGATTATATTAAAAAACATGTTAATAATGCTTCCTTATTGTAAATTCAAAACAAAATCCAAAATCCAAGCTTACTCTAATTTTTAAAAGGCAACGAAACGAAACATGACTAAATGAACTTTCACACTTTTGATATTAAACCGGAGCGTCCAGCGTATGGGTGTTTTTCGATCACGATCTATACCTAAGGTCTCTCGTTGGAATAACGTCTTACGGTTCGACCTCGTAACCTCAGGTGGAAAAAAGAAATTGAAGTTCAGACATTTTTGAATCTCGAGGACCAATTGAATATAATTGATTTTGTTCGGATTGTAACAAATAATGAATGTGATTCAGGGGAGGGCGCGAGTGTTGTCGAAGATATAAATTTGAATTGTGTGAGATAGCTTTTCTTAACGGTGGGAATGATCTTTGATGGGTCGGTGGATCCAACGTCCGATAGATTTCGAACCTGCACCGACGGTGGGAATGATCTTTTATCGGTCACCGATTAAATGTTATAATTGGACCGTTCACAAAAGCTAATTACCGTTTGCAAAAGCTAATCCTTCTTTTATTTAGTTCATCAATCCCTCTTCTTCTTGCACTGCAATGCGCCCTCTCAACTCTTTGCGCTCTTTTGCTCTCTGTCTCTCAGGCGAAGCGGTGATGTTTTGTGGAGCGCTCCTCGTTTGTTTTGTGTGGTTTCTTTGATCTGTATCTGTGGCTCTGTGTGTTTTGTGTTGTTTCTTTGTTTTGTATCTGTGGCTCTGTGTTGTAACTGTTCGTATATGTGTAATTTCTGTTGTCTTTTTATGTTGTTGTTTGTCTTTCTGTAATTTCTGTTTTGTTGTGAGAGTTTGAGAGATGGAGACATATGTACGTTTCGGCCAAGAAGTCTTTGGAGAAGCACAATCAGAGGAGTGGCAATAGCTGCAGATATGAAGATGATCTCCACGGGCCTCAATGGTAATGGAGAGTCTCTTGTCAACTGAATTTCAATTAAGGGAGAGGGAGATCTAAATTTTTATTGGCCATGTATTGATATGTTATTACAATGAAAATAGATTAGGTTCGTTTGTTTCTTTTTCTTTTCCTGCTTTGATTGTTGCAAGTTCCCGATCAATTGATTATTGATTTGGAATATTAATTTATTCATAGAAGCAATCATAAGAGGAGAGTAAAGCAAGAAGAAGTAGACAACCATATGTACGCAGATTTAAATGATAATGTTATGCGAGAATATTTTTAGCTTTTCTTTTGTTTGTTTTTCTAATATTTTTATCTTTCAGTTCCGTTTCTTTGAAGCAAAGAGAGCGTTCAAATTCTGCGTGGAGAAATGTGGTTGGCTCCAATGGTACTATGAAAACAACAAATTCCAAAGAATCACAATCGAAGAATTCAGGTAGGTACCTACAATTTATTGGGTTTTTCTTTTTCCAGCATAAAATGAGTCACGGTGCTGAAATGTCTTATTTTCAGTAGAATATGCACTAAAAGTATTTACGTATATAATTTGGTTTCAATGAATCACAGAATTTCCTGTACTTCTGTTTTTCTTGAATGATTGCATTTTATTGAACCCAGTCTATAACATTCTAAAATAACCTCATTATCATGCCTCAAACTTAGAAGCGGGTTGATGCTTGGGTTAAAGGAAGATTGATTAACCTAACCCTATGTTAGATTAGGTTACGGACTTGAGTCTCACAATATATTTTTTTAAATTGTAGTAGTCTTATTTTGGCAGTTAGTGAATTCTTTATATAGATTTTCTTGGTATCTCTGTTTTTCTTTTGATTTTGGTTGAGGTGTACCATGCCTCCCCGTTGGGTAAGTCCATATATAAATCCCGTGCCTCGAATAAATGACACTTTTTATTGAAACCAGTCTATGACATTCTAAAATAACCGCATTATCATGACTGAAACTTAGAAGCGGATTGATGCCTGGGTGAAGGAAGATTGATTAAGTTAACCCAACTTAACCTAGGTTAGGCCAGGTCATTGACTTGAGTCTCAGAATATTTTTATTGTCATAGTCTAATTTTGGCAATTAGTGATGGGATTTTGACTGGCTAAGAAATTCGCACCTGTGAGTAAATTTGATATACGTATATAGTGGCTCCTGGATTGTGGAATTCGTGGGGAATTAACCTCACACGCCACAACCGGGTGACTGGTTAGTGACGGGCTTTATTCGATGGAAATTGACACTTCATAGAGTTGAATATGGTGAAGAAAAATTATCATACCCATATGGTAATTTCGAAAAACTTTTCAAAAATTTTTACATATAATTTTACCTATATAGTCATTTACATTTAAAGTTAACAACGTTTAATCCAAAATGCTTTACTTCTTTACTTTCCATATTACAGAATTCTTTGGCTATATTTACTTTCGACAAAGATTAACCACTGCTTTTGAAAACCTTTCTGGTCTTAGTATCAAAAGTGAATCAAGCCTGCACCTTTGGTTAATTAGTTAGAATGTAGTAATTTAAGAAATTAAAATATATATATATATATATATATATATATATATATATATATTTTATTTAATATGAAACTTTTCTGATAATACACAAAATTTATTTAATTCAAATTAAATAAAATTCGGATAAGTTGTGTGCATATATATATATATATATATAATTTAAAATTTATTATTATATTGATTAATAATTATAGTAATTTAAAATTTATTAAATATTGATTAAGGATTAATTTAACTTGAATTTAAAGTCATATTTTCAATTAGAATTTATTTTTTCATGTTATTGTTGGCTCTTTTGTTGGCTATTTAATTATATTTCTCTATTTTGAAAACCTGTATTTCTTTTTGATATTCTCAAATTTATTTTTGATTGTAAAATTACCTTTTTACATATCAAGTCAACATATAATGAAGTTTTAACAAATCATTATTATGTTTTGCTCTTAAAATTTTGTATTTGAAAGAGATTGAGTTAAATATTTAGCTGGAAAATATCGACAAATAATCTAATTCATCTTTTACATATATGTCAAAAATTTATTAATATTAATACAAATTACATTTTTCAAAATTTATTTTTTATTTTTTTATTAATGATATCACTTTTTTTTGCTAAAATATATGAAAGAGATGAAGTTAAATATTTAACTGGAAAATGTCATCTTTTACATTCATGTCAATGACACCAATGAAAAACATATTAATATTAATACAAATCATATTTTCTTTAAAAAATAAAGTTTTTTTAATTAGTGAAATCACTCTTTTTTGCTAAACTATCATTGTTAAGTGGAAATGGTTTGGTACTCATTGCACTGAACTATAAATTTTCTGGAAGGAAGACCAGAACGATAATGGAGACTAAAGTGACCGGCATCCTGCTCTGCTATATTAAATGTTAAATGGTGGTATTTGGCCAAAATTATTTAGTACTCATTGCGTTTAACTATGTCTATGCTCGGAATGATGTATTGAGTTAGTAGGGTTTGAATTTACATTCGTAATATTTTTATATAAAGTTGGAGAAGAGAAATAATCGAGGGTCGGGCAGCAACATAATTACAAAATAAGACCTAAGCTCTCTTGACTAATCATAATTAAAAAAAGTTAAACTTAATATATTAATATAATAATATATATTTTTTCACATTACAAATATACATTTGATTTTTGGTCAAAGGATAACTATTTAAAGTTCAACGCATGAATCAATGTGTCCTCGCAGAATAACAATAAACAATACAATTTTATATCATATTTTTAATTTTAATATGTAAAATAATAAAAAAATATTAAATTTATTACCTTAAAATATATTTTAATAAAAATTACTTTTCATTTTAATATAAATGATAAATAATATGTTATATTTATATTTTTAAATTAATATTTATATCCTTAGTATAGAATGTTAAGGAAATTTGTGTTAAAACTTTTTTTTTTCTAATAATTATTTATATATATTTTTATGTGCTTCTTTTCTTATTTTATCATAACCTTTAATTTTTTTTAATAGTAAAAATGTTTTATTTTTATATTTAAGATTTAAAAGTATATAAAAATTCAATTTTCTTGAAATTTTCAACATATATTTTATTATTTTTTTATAAAGATATTTTATTACTTATTATTATTATTAGTGTTTTAGTTTCTAATTTTTTTTAACCATAGAGAATTAGTAAGTCGTTGCTTAGAAGATATAATGTTTTTTTTTAATGATTTTTTTTACCAAATTATGTTTTACATTGTTTTGGGTGCATGCAACTTCAATCCATCATTATCTTTTTTATTTATTTTTCCTCTCTTCTTAATAATATTTGTCCATTCCCAATATTTAGAAGAATTTCAATCCACCATTTATTTATTTTTCTTTATTTTATTTTTTAATATTTTTCCATTTTTAATAACTTCTATATAAATTAAATATCAAATGAAAATTCATTTTACAATGACTTACTAGTCGAACATCACATGTCTAAATTCAAACTTGTGAATTCCTTCTTAGAGACGTGTTATTTTGTTTGTATGTAGATTTTGTAGTCATGCACTTGTCATTAATTGTAATATTGTGCATTCATCCATGAACATTTGATGAGGTTCAAGGTTACATTTTTCTTTTTTTTCTTTTGTGCTTTTTTGGCCCATTATAATCTAATATTGGTTAATGGATTATAGTTGTAGCCTAATATGGATTAGTGGATTAGGGCTTTAGATACCTAAAAGTTGCATTGTGGATACAGTTATGTTAATACTTTGAAGAAGATAGATATGTGATTCTAAGTGAGAATTTTTTCTAGATTAAGAAATTCCAAGCCAAATTTCTATTTTATGTGTATTTGTCATTGTTGTTGTTGTTCATATTTTACTTTAAGATCTATATGTATTTTACTTACATTCCTAATCTCAAAGAATGTGCATAGACCATATTAACAATATAACATTTGAAAAGTGAAATACACTTTATCCCATTTCAAGAGAAAAACACCCTTAAGGAATCTCTACAATGCTTGTTGCTTCATTATTATTATTTATTTATATAGGATGTCTATAAGATAATCTCACTCAACTATCTAAACTCCTAATAACATGAATATTAGGCTCCACAAGTATTAATGCACACTCTATTGGAAGAAAACTTAAATGAACATATCTAACATTCAAATGACACAAATAAACAAAGAGAATATGCTTTATTAATAGTAAATCATTTTTACACACATAAAACATCTATGGGCTTTTTGTTGGGATAAAATTTTTTCAAGGGCCAAAGGACTTCAATAATTATCATAACAATATTACTAGGATTTTTATTTGTATATAAAAGTTATGGGTTCCTCTTTAACTTTTACCTCCCCACAAGCTATGAGCTCTTACACTTTATTGAGTTTATTTCACTTATTTAAGAGCTACAAACTAGTTTTTTTTTCCTTCTTTTTTATGGTTTTTCTTGATCCATTCAACATCTATTTAAATTTTGAAAAAGTATTTTGACCCAACATCCATTGCTAAAATTGCTTGGTCATAATATAGAAAAATTAAAAATATGTATCAAAAGTGGACTAAGGATGGTACCCTTTTTTTTTAGCTCATCTCATTAGCAAAATATTAATAGATCTCTATATGACTTATTTGTAATTTATTGTTTCAGGAGATTCTTTAG
Organism: Pinus albicaulis; assembly: GCA_034641835.2. Classification (NCBI taxonomy): domain Eukaryota; kingdom Viridiplantae; phylum Streptophyta; class Pinopsida; order Pinales; family Pinaceae; genus Pinus; species Pinus albicaulis. The sequence continues at coordinate 40,948 of JAXQQM020058388.1, read as the reverse complement.
AGTTGAGCAAGCTTCTTATTTTATGTTGATTTCCTTATTTGGGTTTCTAGGATAAATTCTCCATGTTGGATGGTGTGTGATTACATGAGTTTGTTCTTTGAATTCTTTGTTTAGATGCACAACAAAATTTGAAGAAAGAAATTGCACAATCATCATACAATTACATGATAACAATTGACAAGAACATGCCACAAAAGTGTTAAATAAAACCAACATAGTAAAGAACATTTATTTTGCGATTGAAATTTAAAGGCAGATGAATAATATCAACCATATCAACCATATGATGAGCAATTGCACATTAATGGTGGAAATTAATGTCACCTCAAGATAACACCCCAATTTATAATATTAACTCAGTATGATCCCAATAATCACAAAGTTCCAAGGAAATTTTGTACAATGATAGGGTTGTTCAATCATGGAGAAAGAGGGAACAGAAACATAATTAGTCCTCACTACATTCATAGTAGAGTGATGAGGTTCCCACACTTGCTCTTGTCATTTCTAATATTGAATGACAACTTGACATTGATAACAATGGCTAGGGTGGTCCTTTGTAGCCCAATATTTTGTGAATAACCACTATCCCATGGTTGTTTGATGCTATTGGACTTGTATTTTCTAAATTGAACAACATTTCATGTTTTATTTTGTAATGAATTTCTCATAAAATTCTTATATGGCCAATTGATTGAATTTAATTTAGAGGGTAATTTTGATTTTCATTCAACTTAATTTTAATTTTAACTATTTGTAAATATATATTTATCTATCTTATTCATTTATTTATTAATAATTTACTTTTATTAAAGAATACAAATTTACAAATCTCAAACCCCTTACCTCATTTAAGATAAGATATTTAAACCTTACACTTCTTTACAAAAGGTAAAACTTCTACCAAATTAATGATTCATGTTAATTTAAAAATAAGTATTTTATTACAAATTCATAATAACATTTTTCTATATAATTTATTTATTTATATTAATAATCAAATTTATCATATATATATATATATATATGTATGTTTAAATTTTTATTTGGTTAAAAAAAATAATTTAATTTTGAAGTTATAGAAAAAGGATCTATCTATAAAGATTTGATTCCTAAAGTTTATAAAGGTATACATATTCTACTCACCTTACATTTGAACCTTTGACATCTTAAAAAGTAACCACATGTTCCTAACCATTAAACCCACTTAAATCATATCCATTGAACCCACCCAAATCGCTATACTAAAACATGTCTATAGTTCCATAAACAAAATTTTAAACTTAACAGTAACCTTAAATTTTTTTCAAAATAACACTTAAAGAAAACTCAATAAATAATGTATATACAATAATTTTACTATAAATTTATAATCAAATAATTCTTTATATACAATAATTTTATTATAAATTTATAAATATTGTTGATTAATATTCTTTAAGCAACTTGCATTCTTATTATAAATATTATTTAAATAATAATAAAAATTTATTTCCACACATATAATTACAAATTAAAAATATATTATTTAAATAATATTAAAAAATTATTTCCACACATATAATTACAAATTAAAAATATATTATTTAAATAATAATAAAAATTTATTTCCACCCGTATAATTACAAATTAAAAATAAATAAATATTTTCGAATGCGTGAAGCACTTGTACAGTGAAGTCATGTACGCCCGAAATGGCACCACCTCTATGTAGCTGCATAATTACCGCATCTACTCTCCGCAAAGAACTATCTCTGTGCTCAGCCGTACGATTATGCCCACAATCTATAATCAAAATATTAATGCCTCTTTGCGAGGATAATTGTTTTGCTACTTAATGAAGTTGATGACTTTGGTGTGAGAATTATACTCCAATTCATTCGTATCTTCTCTCAGTTATTCAACCTGCATACCATCCCACCAATCAATCGATACCTTGAAGCTGGTTTCTAACCAAAGACATTCAATCTCATTACTTGAGCTTGAATGGCACTGTGCTCTTAAATTACAATTAAAATGGAGGGAATGGCAGACATTACCGGCTTCATGGTGTTAACATTGCCTCATTCTGCATTCCCGCAAGGCAGAGGAAAACAAATAGATTTCTGAGACTCAACACATACTCCCATTACAATACGAAGAGCAGCAGGAACAGAGCGCTGTGAAGAGGAGAAACTCAAATCAGAAGCTCCTCAAAATACCCCCACAAATTCAAGGTAAGATTTAAAAAACTCTTAACGATTTATATGCCATTTGCTTTGTTACTATTAAATGCTTATATACTTGTCGTAATGACACCGAGCAATTCAACATACCCCATTAATGGCCGCCTCTCTGTGTATGTATTGTTCAATTTGAATAGGCTTTGGGGGCCGTACAGTATGTTCTATTGAATTGTGAGTCCACGGGGTTTGAAAAAATGACTATCATATATGAAAAAATATAAACCCTAAACAAAACCTTGCTTCTCAACTCTCATTTAACGTATATTTTCTGGGTAATCAGAAGATGGATTTCCACTGAAAATTTCCTTACTTTTCTCAGTCCTGCTTTAAACAGAACAATAGAATAAAATGTTCAAAATAATAAAACTAGGATTATTCATGCTTTTTTTTTATAAACATGCTCCCGAAGTTTTGAAAACAATTCAATGCTTCTTCATCGACGCTGAAATACTTGGAGTCAAAGTATTCATTGCAGGTGTGAAGCTAACAGTTATATGGCCAAGGAAGCTTAAAATTTGATATTCTACCCTGCATTTCGAGAAAAATGTTCACAATGATTAAAATCTTACAATACACATAGTATCACTAACTAGAAACTCTCATCTTGGAGTAATTGATAGTTGTTAGACTTGAACACATTCTTTTGACATACACAATGTTTATATAAATATATTTTTAAATTTCTATATTTTCAATAAATATTTTTTCCCATGAATAATTTTTTTCCATGAAATATATATGCAGTGGAAATCCACTAGTACTTCTCATTCACAGGATGGTACCTTGGTAAGCTAGATTTTGTAGAAGCTTAAATGTATCCACACAAGGATTAAGCCATTACAACAATACCCACTAAGAGCTCAACATATTATTAGTAGGAATTGTTTCTTTATTTTTGTAAATTAAGTGGGTCTATTCACATTCATAGTAGAAACATAGATTACGTCATGGCCTCGAGAGGCGAATATTCTGATAGTCTAGTAGAAGCTGAGGAATAGCCAACTGACACAAATTAGTCTCGCCCTCTAGGAAAGAGAATATAGGGAGAGGCACAGAGGGGAGAGTGTTTCTAACAAAACCAGGGGAAAAAGATACATTGTTGCTCTGGAAAAAAGGCCATTGGGCCTCGAACACATGGAGAATAATAGAGAAACAAAAAGAGGCCAAACCTGAAACAAAATAACTAGAGGGCGGGGGATTGTTGCACATCAGCTTCGTCAACACTGATAGGTCGGTCCGGTGTCCCTTCATCCGAGTAGAAGATCTAGCGGCGATGAGTGGAGGGACCAGCTTCTTGGCAGTCGGGCTTGGAGGGGCACTGAGCATCTTCTTCGACCTTGGGGCTCTGATGGAGGCGTGCCATAGAGCTTATTTTCAAAATGGCGTAGTGAGGGGAGCTACTGTCAATGAAGTGCATGTGGTGCACTTCCTTCACCTACGCGACAAATTTCTCTGTCAGGGAATCAATTTTCCGCTCAAGCTCTTTGTTGTTGTCCTTCTGCTCCTGAAGGGCGATGGCAAGAAGCGTCCTGGTATGCCAATGAAGGTCAATGGTCTTGCTGTACAAGTTCTCCCTTGGCCTGGTTAGCCCAGGATCCACGATCCAACTGAGTGAAGAGTCGACCGCCTCCGAAGGCGTTTCTTTGTGACGGATGTGGGCGGTGGTTTCCATGTCGGCTATACGCCTTTGCATGACAAGGTCGGTATTGTCCACATAAGTGCTGGCCGAATTTCTGGCCGTGGTCTCAGCCTGAGTAACAGAAGGGCGAGAAGAGTTAGCCCAGAAAGCTCGACGGCCAAGGCGGGCAGGGTGAGAGCTGCGTGGGGCTATGGAGGTGGGGCGAGGATGAAGAGTGGAGGGTGAGGTGCAGAGATGAGGGGGGCAGTCATTTTGAGACAGCTTCAGGGGAGGCCGAGTGGATGCAGGGTGCACAGGTCAAATAGATAGGTGTGAGGTATGAATAAGGAGGAGGGAGATGAAATAGGTGGGCGAGGGGTGTGAATGCCTGGGTAAGCCACTGGGAGGCATGCCCGATGGGCTGTTCGAATCATGTAAGGAATTAATGCTTGGAGGGGGTGCATACATTTGAGAGCAGGTAATCGAAGAGCTGCCAGAGGGATCAATCGTGGGAAGGAAGGCTAGTGGGGGTTCATGATTAGAGAATTGATTGGGAGGGGGGATCGAGGAAGAGGTAGGATCGACCTGCTGCAAATCTAGAACACTAATGCGGAGACATTCTATTTTGACAGTTGGCACCATTATGGAATCCCAGTTAGTTGAGGTGAGTTTGTTGGAATCTCTAACGCCGGTGTTTGCCAGGAAGCCCACCAACTTATTGGCCTTTCTCCTAACCACCGAGAAGGATATGCCTCTGGCATTGTCAATATTGTGCTTGATCTTTTGTAGGATTTTGTTGATGCGCCAACAATCGGAGTCTTGCTGAACACTGCACCCCTGTTGGATTTTCCGACAATCTTGGGTAGCGACGGTAGAATCTCCTTCTACCAGGAGGGGCCAAAAATTGTGATGTATGGCAATGTCAAACCCGTGAGCCAGAGCCTGGAGTTCAGCGGCATTAATCTTCCCCTCCATACATAACTACTATTGCTATTACTTTCATTATCCATTTCCAAAACCTTATCTTCATATCTTGTTCTTAATTGAGTGGACTTAATGGTTAAAAACATGTGTTTCCTTTTAAAAGGTGATTCTTCAATTCTAGAAGGGTAAAGTATGTACACTTATGAAAACTTAGTAGTCAAATTGTTGTGTGAACATGATCTTAACTTAAAATATTTTAAACACCAAGAAAAATTACATTTTAACCTTTTAAATTTTTCTTATTACTTAATATACATAAAACTAGAATAAATTTACACTAATTATAACTTGTACCATTTTATAAATTATTTAAATTATTATATTCTAAGAAAACATAAGTACATATAGATTTTGAGTGGGACTAATGATTAATGGTACATCATAAATTCAATTTGAGAGAAGACATGCATATTTAAATTTCATACTTCAACCCATTAACATTTTTCTAGCCATCATTAATAAAAATGAATTATTTCAAAATAAAATTATATATAAATAATAATTATTTTATTTTATTTTTGGAGGAAAAAATCATAATTTTATTGAACTAGAAAATAAGAAACAAAATTACATATTGCAGATGTTGTTAAGCATTTAGTCATGCTATTCATGTGATTGATGAACAATAAAAAGAAAAATAGTAAAATTTACATGAGTTTTCTTTACACCCCATAAGTGCTTTATTGTGTGTTTTCTCTTTCTATTGCTCAATTACTTTAATCTCTACCAAAATTATAAATTAAAATATTATTATACTTACCATTCATAATTTAAAAATTCAATTAATAAAACTGAAATTTAAAATTATATTCAAAATCATTTTAATAAATGTAAAGCAAAATTTCAAACTCTCTCATTTAAAACAAAACAAAGCTCTGTATATATAATCTAAAAATTCAAATGAAACTTGAGATTATATTAAAAAACATGTTAATAATGCTTCCTTATTGTAAATTCAAAACAAAATCCAAAATCCAAACTTACTCTAATTTTTAAAAGGCAACGAAACGAAACATGAGTAAATGAACTTTCACACTTTTGATATTAAACCGGAGCGTCCAGCGTATGGGTGTTTTTGGATCACGATCTATACCTAAGGTCTCTCGTTGGAATAACGTCTTACGGTTCGACCTCGTAACCTCAGGTAGAAAAAAGAAATTGAAGTTCAGACAATTTTGAATCTCGAGGACCAATTGAATATAATTGATTTTGTTCGGATATAAATTTGAATTGTGTGAGATAGCTTTTCTTAACGGTGGGAATGATCTTTGATGGGTCGGTGGATCAACGTCCGATAGATTTCGAACCTGCACCGACGGCGGGAATGATCTTTTATCGGTCACCGATTAAATGTTAGATAGAATTGGACCGTTCACAAAAGCTAATTACCGTTTGCAAAAGCTAATCCTTCTTTTATTTAGTTCATCAATCCCTCTTCTTCTTGCACTGCAATGCGCCCTCTCAACTCTTTGCGCTCTTTTGCTCTCTGTCTCTCAGGCGAAGCGGTGATGTTTTGTGGAGCGCTCCTCGTTTGTTTTGTGTTGTTTCTTTGATCTGTATCTGTGGCTCTGTGTGTTTTGTGTTGTTTCTTTGTTTTGTATCTGTGGCTCTGTGTTGTAACTGTTCGTATGTGTGTAATTTCTGTTGTCTTTTTATGTTGTTGTTGTTTGTCTTTCTGTAATTTCTGTTTTGTTGTGAGAGTTTGAGAGATGGAGACAGATGTACGTTTCGGCCAAGAAGTCTTTGGATAAGCACAATCAGAGGAGTGGCAATAGCTGCAGATATGAAGATGATCTCCACGGGCCTCAATGGTAATGGAGAGTCTCTTGTCAACTGAATTTCAATTAAGGGAGAGGGAGATCTAAATTTTTATTGGCCATGTATTGATATGTTATTACAATGAAAATATTGATATGTTATTACAATGAAAATAGATTAGGTTCGTTTGTTTCTTTTTCTTTTCCTGCTTTGATTATTGCAAGTTCCCGATCAATTGATTATTGATTTGGAATATTAATTTATTTTTACAGGAAGAACGAACTTATGTCATAGAAGCAATCATAAGAGGAGAGTAAAGCAAGAAGAAGTAGACAACCATATGTACGCAGATTTAAATGATAATGTTATGCGAGAATAGTTTTAGCTTTTCTTTTGTTTGTTTTTCTAATATTTTTATCTTTCAGTTCCGTTTCTTTGAAGCAAAGAGAGCGTTCAAATTCTGCGTGGAGAAATGTGGTTGGTTCCAATGGTACTATGAAAACAACAAATTCCAAAGAATCACAATCGAAGAATTCAGGTAGGTACCTACAATTTATTGGGTTTTTCTTTTTCCAGCATAAAATGAGTCAGGGTGCTGAAATGTCTTATTTTCGGTAGAATATGCACTAAAAGTATTTACGTATATAATTTGGTTTCAATGAATCACAGAATTTCCTGTACTTCTGTTTTTCTTGAATGATTGCATTTTATTGAACCGAGTCTATAACATTCTAAAATAACCTCATTATCATGCCTCAAACTTAGAAGCGGGTTGATGCTTGGGTTAAAGGAAGATTGATTAACCTAACCCTATGTTAGATTAGGTTACGGACTTGAGTCTCACAATATATTTTTTTTAATTGTAGTAGTCTTATTTTGTGGAGTTAGTGAATTCTTTATATACATTTTCTTGGTATCTCTGTTTTTCTTTTGATTTTGGTTGGGGTGTACCATGCCTCCCCGCTGGGTAAGTCCATATATAAATCCGTGCCTCGAATAAATGACACTTTTTATTGAAACCAGTCTATGACATTCTAAAATAACCGCATTATCATGACTGAAACTTAGAAGCGGATTGATGCCTGGGTGAAGGAAGATTGATTAAGTTAACCCTACTTAACCTAGGTTAGGCCAGGTTACTGACTTGAGTCTCAGAATATTTTTATTGTCATTGTCTGATTTAGGCTTTATTGTCGTAGTCTAATTTTGGCAATTAGTGATGGGATTTTGACTGGATTAGTGATATACGTATATAGTGGCTCCTGGATTGTGGAATTCGTGGGGAATTAACCTCACACGCCACAACCGGGTGACTGGTTAGTGACGGGCTTTATTCGATGGAAATTGACACTTTATAGAGTTGAATATGGTGAAGAAAAATTATCATACCTATATGGTAATTTCGAAAAACTTTTCAAAAAATTTTACATATAATTTTACCTATATAGTCATTTACATTTAAAGTTAACAACGTCAACATCCAAAATGCTTTAGTTCTTTACTTTCGATATTACTGAATTCTTTGGCTATATTTACTTTCGACAAAGATTAACCACTGCTTTTGAAAAGCTTTCTGGTCTTAGTATCAAAAGTGAATCAAGCCTGCACCTTTGGTTAATTAGTTAGAATGTAGTAATTTAAGAAATTAAAATATATATATATATAATTTAAAATTTATATATATATATATAAATTTAAAATATATATATATATATATATATATATATATATATATATATATATATATATTTAAATTATTTATATATATATATAAATTTAAAATTAATTTAGCTTGAATTTAAAGTCATATTTTCAATTAGAATTTATTTTTTCATGTTATTGTTGGCTCTTTTGTTGGCTATTTAATTATATTTCTCTATTTTGAAAACCTGTATTTCTTTTTTATATTCTCAAATTTAATTTTGATTGTAAAATTACCTTTTTACATATCAAGTCAACATATAATGAAGTTTTAACAAATCATTATTATGTTTTGCTCTTAAAATTTTGTATTTGAAAGAGATTGAGTTAAATATTTAGCTGGAAAATATCGACAAATAATCTAATTCATCTTTTACATATATGTCAAAAATTTATTAATATTAATACAAATTATATTTTTCAAAATTTATTTTTTATTTTTTTATTAATGATATCACTTTTTTTTGTTAAACTATATGAAAGAGATGAAGTTAAATATTTAACTCAAAAATGTCATCTTTTACATTCATGTCAATAACACCAATGAAAAACATATTAATATTAATACAAATCATATTTTCTTTAAAAAATAAAGTTATTTTAATTAGTGAAATCACTCTTTTTTGCTAAACTATCATTGTTAAGTGGAAATGGTTTGGTACTCATTGCACTGAACTATAAATTTTCTGGGAAGGAAGACCAAAACGATAATGGAGACTAAAGTGACCGGCGTCCTGCTCTGCTATATTAAATGTTAAATGGTGGTATTTGGCCAAAATTATTTAGTACTCATTGCATTGAACTATGTCTATGCTCAGAACGATGTATTGAGTTAGTAGGGTTTGAATTTACATTCGTAATATTTTTATAGAAAGTTGGAGAAGAGAAATAATCGAGGGTCGGAGCAGAGTAATTTGGCCTACCGCGACAGCAACAACATGATCCAGCGGCGGCAACATAATTACAAAATAAGACCTAAGCTCTCTTGACTAATCATAATTAAAAAAAGTTAAACTTAATATATTAATATAATAATATATATTTTTTCACATTACAAATATACATTTGATTTTTGGTCAAAGGATAACTATTTAAAGTTCAACGCATGAATCATAATAAACAATACAATTTTATATCATATTTTTAATTTTAATATGTAAAATAATAAAAAAATATTAAATTTATTACCTTAAAATATATTTTAATAAAAATTAATTTTCATTTTAATATAAATTATAAATAATATGTTATATTTATATTTTTAAATTAATATTTATATCCTTAGTATAGAATGTTAAGGAAATTTTTGTTAAAACTTTTTTTTTTTTAATAATTATTTATATATATTTTTATGTGCTTCTTTTCTTATTTTATCATAAACTCTAATTTTTTTTAATAGTAAAAATGTTTTATTTTTATATTTAAGATTTAAAAATATATAAAAATTCAATTTTCTTGAAATTTTCAACATATATTTTATTATTTTTTTATAAAGATATTCTATTACTTATTATTATTATTAGTGTTTTAGTTTCTAATTTTTTTTTAACCATATAGAATTAGTAAGTATTTGCTTAGAAGATATAATGTTTTTTTTTAATGATTTTTTTTACCAAATTATGTTTTACATTGTTTTGGGTGCATGCAACTTCAATCCATCATTATCTTTTTTCTTTATTTTTCCTCTCTTCTTAATAATATTTGTCCATTCCCAATATTTAGAAGAATTTCAGTCCACCATTTATTTATTTTTCTTTATTTTATTTTTTAATATTTTTCCATTTTTAATAACTTCTATATAAATTAAATATCAAATGAAAATTCATTTTACAATGACTTACTAGTCAAACATCACATGTCTAAATTCAAACTTGTGAATTCCTTCTTAGAGACGTGTTATTTTCTTTGTATGTAGAATTTCTAGTCATGCACTTGTCATTAATTGTAATATTGTGCATTCATCCATGAACATTAGATGAGGTTCAAGGTTACATTTTTCTTTTTTCGCTTTTGTGCTTTTTTGGCCCATTATAATCTAATATTGGTTAATGGATTATAGTTGTAACCTAATCTGGATTAGTGGATTAGGGCTTTAGATACCTAAAAGTTGCATTGTGGATACAGTTAGGTTAATACTTTGAAGAATATAGATATGTGATTCTAAGTGAGAATATTTTCTAGATTAAGAAATTCCAAGCCAAATTTATATTTTATGTGTATTTGTCATTGTTGTTGTTGTTCATATTTTACTTTAAGATCTATATGTATTTTACTTACATTCCTAATGTCAAAGAATGTGCATAGAACATATTAAAAATATAACATTTGAAAAGTGAAATACACTTTATCCCATTTCAAGAGAAAAACACCCTTAAGGAATCTCTACACTGCTTGTTACTTCATTATTATTATTTATTTATATAGGATGTCTATAAGATAATCTCACTCAACTATCTAAACTCCTAATAACATGAATATTAGGCTCCACAAGTATTAATGCACACTCTATTGGAAGAAAACTTAAATGAACATATCTAACATTCAAATGACACAAATAAACAAAGAGAATATGCTTTATTAATAGTAAATCATTTTTACACACATAAAACATCTATGGGCTTTTTGTTGGGATAAAATTTTTTCAAGGGCCAAAGGACTTCAATAATTATCATAACAATCTTATTAGGATTTTTATTTGTATATAAAAGTTATGGGTTCCTCTTTAACTTTTACCTCCCTACAAGCTATGAGCTCTTACACTTTATTGAGTTTATTTCACTTATTTAAGAGCTACAAACTAGTTTTTTTTTCCTTCTTTTTTATGGTTTTTCTTGATCCATTCAACATCTATTTAAATTTTGAAAAAGTATTTTGACCCAACATCCATTGCTAGAATTGCTTGGTTATAATATAGAAAAATATTAGCAAAATATTAGCTCATCTCATTAGCAAAATATTAATAGATCTCTATATGACTTATTTGTAATTTATTGTTTCATGAGATTCTTTAGAGTTGAGCAAGCTTCTTATTTTATGTTGATTTCCTTATTTGGGTTTCTAGGATAAATTCTCCATGTTGGATGGTGTGTGATTACATGAGTTTGTTCATTGAATTCTTTGTTTAGATGCACAACAAAATTTGAAGAAAGAAATTGCACAATCATCATACAATTACATGATAACAATTGACAAGAACATACCACAAAAGTGTTAAATAAAACCAACTTAGTAAAGAACATTTATTTTGCAATTGAAATTTAAAGGCAGATGAATAATATCAACCATATCAACCATATGATGAGCAATTTCACATTAATGGTGGAAATTAAAGTCACCTCAAGATAACACCCCAATTTATAATATTAACTCAGTATGATCCCAATAATCACAAAGTTCCAAGGAAATTTTGTACAATGATATGGTTGTTAAATCATGGAGAAAGAGGGAACAAAAACATAATTAGTCCTCACTACATTCATAGTAGAGTGATGAGGTTCCCACACTTGCTCTTTTCATTTCTAATATTGAATGACAGCTTGACATTGATAACAATGGCTAGGGTGGTCCTTTGTAGCCCAATATTTTGTGAATGACCACCATCCCATGGTTGTTTGATGCTATTGGACTTGTATTTTCTAAATTGAACAACATTTCATGTTTTATTTTGTAATGAATTTCTCATAAAATTCTTATATGGCCAATTGATTGAATTTAATTTAGAAGGTAATTTTGATTTTCATTCAACTTAATTTTAATTTTAACTATTTGTAACTATATATTTATCTATCTTATTCATTTATTTATTAATAATTTACTTTTATTAAAGAATACAAATTTACAAATCTCAAACCCCTTACCTCATTTAAGATAATATATTTAAACCTTACACTTCCTTACAAAAGGTAAAACTTCTACCAAATTAATGATTCATGTTAATTTAAAAATAAGTATTTTATTACAAATTCATAATAACATTTTTCTATATAATTTATTTATTTATATTAATAATCAAATTTATCATATATCTATATATATATATATATATATATATATATATATATATATATGTTTAACTTTTTATTTGGTTAACAGAAATAATTTAATTTTGAAGTTATAGAAAAAGGATCTATCTATAAAGATTTGATTCCTAAAGTTTATAAAGGTATACATATTCTACTCACCTTACATTTGAACCTTTGACATCTTAAAAAGTAACCGCATGTTCCTAACCATTAAACCTACTTAAACCATATCCATTGAACCCACCCAAATCGCTATACTAAAACATGTTTATAGTTCCATAAACAAAATTTTAAACTTAACAGTAACCTTAAATTATTTTCAAAATAACACTTTAGGAAAACTCAATAAATAATGTATATACAATAATTTTACTATAAATTTATAATCAAATAATTCTTTATATACAATAATTTTATTATACATTTATAAATATTGTTGATTAATATTCTTTAAACAACTTGCATTCTTATTATAAATATTATTTAAATAATAATAAAAATTTATTTCCACACATATAATTACAAATTAAAAAATATTATTTAAATAATAATAAAAAATTATTTCCACACATATAATTACAAATTAAAAATATATTATTTAAATAATAATAAAAATTTATTTCCACCCGTATAATTACAAATTAAAAATAAATAAATATTTTCGAATGCGTGAAGCACTTGTACGGTGAAGTCATGTACACCCGAAATGGCACCACCCCTATGTAGCTGCATAATTACCGCATCTACTCTCCGCAAAGAACTATGTCTGTGCTCAGCCGTACGATTATGCCCACAATCTATAATCAAAATATTAATGCCTATTTGCGAGGATAATTGTTTTGCTACTTAATGAAGTTGATGACTCTGGTGTGAGAATTATACTCCAATTCATTCGTATCTTCTCTCAGTTATTCAACCTGCATACCATCCCACCAATCAATCGATACCTTGAAGCTGGTTTCTAACCAAAGACGTTCAATCTCATTACTTGAGCTTGAATGGCACTGTGCTCTTAAATTACAATTAAAATGCAGGGAATGGCATACATTACCGGCTTCATGGCGTTAACATTGCCTCGTTCTGCATTCCCACAAGGCAGAGGAAAACAAACAGATTTCTGAGACTCAACACATACTCCCATTACAATACGAAGAGTAGCAGGAACAGAGCGCTGTGAAGAGGAGAAACTCAAATAAGAAGCTCCTCAAAATACCCCCCAAATTCAAGGTAAGATTTAAGAAACTCTTAACGATTTATATGCCATTTGCTTTGTCACTATTAAATGCTTATATACTTGTCATAATGACACCGAGCAATTCAACATACCCCATTAATGGCCCCCTCTCTGTGTATGTATTGTTCAATTTGAATAGGCTTTGGGGGCCGTAAAGTATGTTCTATTGAATTGTGAGTCCACGGGGTTTGAACAAATGACTATCATATATGAAAAAATCTAAACCCTAAACAAAACCTTCCTTCTCAACTCTCATTTAACGTATATTTGCTGGACCTCAGTAATCAGGAGATGGATTGCCACTGAAAATTTCCTTACTTTTGTGAGTCCTACTTTAAACAGAACAATAGAATAAAATGTTCAAAATAATAAAACAAGGATTATTCATGCTTTTTTTTTATAAACATGCTCCCGAAGTTTTGAAAACAATTCAATGCTTCTTCATCGATGCTGAAATACTTGGAGTCAAAGTATTCATTGCAGGTGTGAAGCTAACACTTATATGGCCAAGGAAGCTTAAAATTTGATATTCTACCCTGGATTTCGAGAAAAATGTTCACAATGATTAAAATCTTACAATACACATAGTATCACTAACTAGAAACTCTCATCTTGGAGTAATTGATAGTTGTTAGACTTGAACACATTCTTTTGAGATACACAATGTTTATATAAATATATTTTTAAATTTCTATATTTTCAATAAATATTTTTTGCCATGAATATTTTTTTTCCATGAAATATATATGCAGTGGAAATCCACTAGTACTTCTCATTCACAGGATGGTACCTTGGTAAGCTAGATTTTGTAGAAGCTTAAATCTATCCACACAAGGATTAAGCCATTACAATAATACCCACTAAGAGCTCAACATATTATTAGTAGGAATTGTTTCTTTATTTTTGTAAATTAAGTGGGTCTAATTCACATTCATAGTAGAAACATAGATTACGTCATGGCCTCGAGAAGGCGAATATTCGATAGTCTAGAAGAGGCTGAGGGAATAGCCGACCATGACACAAATTAGTCTCGCCCTCCGGGAAAGAGAATATAGGGAGAGGCACGGAGGGAGAGTGTTTCTAACAAAACCGGGAGGGAAAAAGATACATTGTTGCTTTCGGAAAAAAGGCCATTGGGACCTCGAACACATGGAGAATAATAGAGAAACAAAAAGAGGCCAAACTCGAAACAAAAGAACTAGAGGGCGGGGGATTGTTGCACATCGCTTCGTCAACACCGATAGGACGGTCGGTGTCCCATCATCCAAGTAGAAGATCTAGCGGCGATTAGTGGAGGGACCGGCTTCTTGGCGGTCGGGCTTGGAGGGGCACCGAGCATATTCTTCGACCTTGGGGCTGCGATGGAGGCGTGTCGTAGAGCTTCTTTTCAAAATGGCGTAGTGAGGGGGAGCTACTTGTCAATGAAGTGCATGTGGTGCACTTCCTTCACGTCATCGCGACAAATTTCTCTCGTCGGGGAATCAATTTTCCGCTCAAGCTCTTTGTTGCTGTCCTTACGCTCCGAAGGGCGATGGCAAAGAAGCGTCTTGGTATGCCAATGCGAGTCAATGGTCTTGCTTTAGTACAAGTTCTCCCTTGGCCTGGTTAGCCCGGGATCCACGATCCAGCGAGTGAAGAGTCGACCGCCTCCGAAGGCGTTTCTCTCGACGGATGTGGGCGGTGGTTTCCATGTCGGCTATACGCCTTTGCATGACAAGGTTGGTATTGTCAACATAAGTGCGGGCCGAATTTCGGGCCGTGGTCTCGGCTACGAGTAACGAGAGGGCGAGAAGAGTTATCCCGAAAGCTCGACGGCCACGGCGGGCGGGGAGTGAGAGCGGCGTGGGGCTATGGAGGTGGGGGCGAGGATGAAGAGTGGAGGGTGAGGTGCGAGAGATGAGGGGGCGATCACTTTGAGACGACTCGGGGGGAGGCAGAGTGGATGCGAGGGTGCACGGGTCAAATAGATAGGAGTGAGAGTATGAATAAGGAGGAGGGAGATGAAATAGGTGGGTGAGGGGTGTGAATGCGGGTAAACCAGCGGGAGGCATGCCGATGGGCTATTCGAATCATGCAACGAATTAATGCTTGGAGTGGGTGCATACATTTGAGAGCGAGTAATCGAAGAGGCGCCGGAGGGATCAATCGTGGGAAGGAAGGCTGAGTGGGGGTTCATGATTAGAGAATTGATTGGGAGGGGGGATCGAGGAAGAGGCCGGATCGACCCTGCTTGCAAATCTAGAACACTAATGCGGAGACATTATGTTTTGACGGTTGGCACCATTATGGAATCCCCGATCGGTTGAGGTGAGTTTGTTGGAATCTCTAACACCCGGTGTTTGCAGGGAAGCCCTGCCAACTTATTGTCCTTTCTCTATTGTATGAGAAGGATATGCCTGCGGCATTGTCAATATTGTGCTTGATCTTTTTGTAGGATTTTGTTGATGCACCAAAAATCGGAGACTTGTTGAACATCTTGCACCCTTGTTGGATTTTCCAGACAATCTTGGGTAGCGACGGTAGAATCTCCTTCTACCGGAGAGGGGCAAAAAAATTGTGATGTATGGCAATGTCAAACCCATGAGCCGAGCACTGGAGTTCAGCGGCATTGTTGGTGGTGTAATAAATGTTCCCATAGTAGATCCAAAGAATGATGCCTTTGTGGTTGCGGAAGACTCCTGCGAAACCCGCATTGCTAGGATTATCCTGGAAGCTCCGTCATAGTTGAGTTTAATAATGTTGGGATCGAGAGGGTGCCAAACGGGTCTCGGGCAGGGAGGCCAGAGCAAGTAGAGGGATGAGGGAGTTGGAAGAGGGAGAGAGATTCGGAAGGGAAAGAATGAGGCATTCCTCCCACGGTAGGGGGGAGGAGGGGTCCGGGAGCTTGGCTATGGAAATAAATTCGCGCAAGGTTTTCTTGATGAGGTGAAGAATCTGTTCTTCCTTGTTAGCCAAGTTTTTGAAGATTCGAGAATTCCTTTCTTTCAGGGAGAGCCCAACACATTATGCCTAAGAGAAGGTTCCATGCCGGATTAATGAGGAGTTTGGGGAAGAGAAGGAGGTGTGCTAGAGGTCAAGGGAGATGAGGATGGAGGAGGGATCACGATCAGAGGCCTTGAAGACAAAGGAAAGCCAATTCCAAATGATGGAGGCAAATTGATACTCGTTGAGTAAGTGATTGGCGATTCACGGGGTTGGAGTTGCAAAGAGTGCGGATAGACGGACCTACGAAGCCTTTTTTTTGGAGATTTTTCCCCAAGTCAGAAATTTTTGGTGCATGAAGAGCTAGAGGAAAAGAGGAATTTTAGGCCGGTCGATTCGTTTGCGAGTCTTTTCCATTTGCTGTCCGGAGGGATGGGGTCGGGGGTCCAAGAGAGACTGGGAGCCTCTTTGATATTGAAATGCCTTGCTGCGTTGGAACACCATCCGAGTTTATCCGGCTCCACCGCATCCTTTTGAATCTATCTCTTGTTAAGATCCTCTGCAAGAATTTCCCTAGGCTGAGGGTGGTTATTCTAAGCCATTTCATTGGGGTCCAACCACACTCACCAATCCATGTTGTCTGAATTTTTCCGAATGTCTTTGACAACCTTTTTTTTGTTTAAGTCTCTCCATTTGCAACTTTGATGGGGAGGAAGATGTCGGTGTTGAGCTTGGGGCGTTGTTCCCAAGCATTGTCCCGAGCAATGCATTCTCCCCATTGCACACTTCCCAAAAATAGTGGTCTTGAATGAGAGTTCTATTATCCCAAGCTCGGTTCCGGATCGGTGAACCTTTGAGATTGCTCGGGAGTCCGATCAGGAGTCGGGATGATGCGTTGGAGCATACTTGGCTTTCCATAGCTTAGTCTAGGATGTGGTAGGATTGGTAATCCAATGCCACCAAGTTTTCTCTCCCAAGACTTTACCAAGAGATACGGATCCTTGAGACTGAGACCACCATACTTTTTGGGCTTGCGAGTTTACTCCGAGCAATAGAGGGCCCATTTTCCATTATTCGCCTTGCTCTTCCAAAGGAAATCTCTTTGTATTGCTCTAATTTGGTTAGAGATAGATGCGGGGGCCGCAATGGGAGTATTGGTAGTCGAGGCATGGCTTGAAGAACGAACGCACTAGGACAAGTTTGCTTGGGAAGTTAAGGGAGCAGAAGGTCCAATTGGAAAATTTTTTTTTAAGCTTAGAGACTAGGGATTCCCAGTTGCCTCTAGCAAGGGGTTTATCGATTGAGGGAACACCTAAATATTTCGAGGGAAGTAGGCTGAGTTGGAAGCCAAGAATACGGGTGATGTTAATTTGAATGGCATTGGAAGTGTTTAGGAAGAAGAGTTTGGACTTGGCGTTGTTAACGAAGGAACCCAGAGGCACGAGCAAAATCATCCAGAATGGCCCACGAAGGCAACGGCTTCTTTGACAAAAGGGAGTGCCCATGAGGAGCGTATCATCCACAAATTGTTGGTGAGTGATCGGGGGTTAGGGGGTAGAGATTAAGGCCACCGACACGGCCATCGAGAGGATGCGACGGATAAGGAGTGGCCAAGGCCTTTACGCCATGATAACAAAGAGGAAGGGCGAAAGAGGTTCCCCTTGTTTGATGCCCCAGAGAGGGTTGATGATGGGTCGAAGGGGGAGCCATTGAGGAGGATGGAGAAGAAAGCCCCCAGAGACTAAAGCCATGACCCAATTTATGATGTCTTTCGTTTGAACCCAAAGGCTACTGACATATTCCTTATGTAATTCCAATTGATTTTGTTGAAAGCTTTGGACATATCCATTTGGATGAGCATACCAAGTTTGCTTTGATCCTTGAGAGAGTGGATGACTTCTTGAGAGAGGATGATGTTGTCCAAGATTTGCCTACCCTCAATGTAAAGCAGTTTGGTGGGGCGAGATGAGAAGCGAAGGAGAATTTTGATGCGATTGACTAGGACTTTAGAGATGATCCTATAGATAATGTTGTAGAGGGCGATGGGTCGAAAGCTGGTCGAGGGAGTCCGCTTTATCGGATTTGGGGATGAGGGTGAGAAAGGTTGCATTGAAGGATA
Organism: Pinus albicaulis; assembly: GCA_034641835.2. Classification (NCBI taxonomy): domain Eukaryota; kingdom Viridiplantae; phylum Streptophyta; class Pinopsida; order Pinales; family Pinaceae; genus Pinus; species Pinus albicaulis. The sequence goes on along the minus strand of JAXQQM020058388.1, from coordinate 22,365 downwards.
TAAGGATGGATATTTTAAGACGAGATTCTTCGATTAGGTCATGAAACTTTGTCTTTGATCAAAGGCCAACGAAGCTTTGTAGAAATTTGTGGTCAAACCATCGGGACTCGGGGCTTTTCCATTGGGCATGGAATGGACAACTTCTTCCACTTCGACCATTGTTATCTTTTTTAGCGACATTTGGTTATGCTTTCTAGTTAAGATATTAGGGATGTTCCTTGTGATTTTCGTGATGTCTTCCCCATTGTCGTGGTTGTTCTTTGTAAGGATGGCCCTAAAATACTTGGTTGAGCACAACTTCAATCTCAATACGAGTGCTTAAGATAAGGCCACTGTGATTTTTGAGGGCTGAGGGATTCGTTGAATTTTACGTGTTGGATCTTAGATTTCGAAAAATATAAGTTAAATGGTTGTTAAAGAATTTGGATTTCATTTGTATTTTCATATATTGTTTATAGAATGAGTAGTTGATTTAATTTATTATATGATACAATTTACTTGAATAAAGCACATAAGAAACTATATAAAGATTAAGAAAATCATTGAATTTTTACATATTTCATATTTAGAAAGAAAATAGAAGTTTAATGGTTGTTAAAGAATATGGATCTCACTTATATTTTCATATTTTGTTTATAAAATTATTAGATAATTTAACTTGTAATATGATAGTTTCCTTCAATAAAGCACATAATAAACCACACAAAGATTTAAGACTTATCTCTTTATCTAATACCTTAGTTAGAAGTTTTGCTAAGATGAGTGCAAACAAAGGTAGGTGTTTTTTTAAATGATTTAGAAGAAAAGTTTCTTATTATGAATACCTTCAAATGGTACTAGAAATTTATATAATTTCTTTGGTAAGTTTTGAATGGCGAGATAAGACATTTGGAATATTAATGTCCTAATGACTAGGAAGCGCTCAAGCAACCTCATAACAATTCCTTATGGCTCATCCACACACTTTTCCTCTCTCTAATGAAGATGTTTCCAAATATTGTGAACATGATCTGAACTTAAAATATTTTAAACACCAAGAAAAATTACATTTTTAACCTTTTAAATTTTTCTTATTACTAATATACATAAAACTAGAATAAATTTACACTAATTATAACTTGTAACATTTTATAAATTATTTAAATTATTATATTCTAAGAAAACATAAGTACATATAGATTTTGAGTGGGACTAATGATTAATGGTACATCATAAATTCAATTTGAGAGAAGACATGCATATTTAAATTTCATACTTCAACCCATTAACATTTTTCTACCCATCATTAATAAAAATGAATTATTTCAAAATAAAATTATCTATAAATAATAATTATTTTATTTTATTTTTTGGAGGAAAAAAATCATAATTTTATTGAACTAGAAAATAAGAAACAAAATTACATATTGCAGATGTTGTTAAGCATTCGGTCATGCTATTCATGTGATTGATGAGCAATAAAAAAGAAAAAATAGTAAAATTTACATGATTTTTTTTTACACCCCCATAAGTGCTTTATTGTGTGTTTTCTCTTTCTATTGCTCAATTACTTTAATCTCTACCAAAATTATAAATTAAAATATTATTATACTTACCATTCATAATTTAAAAATTCAATTAATAAAACTGAAATTTAAAATTATATTAAAAATCATTTTAATAAATGTAAAGCAAAATTTCAAACTCTCTCATTTAAAACAAAACAAAGCTATGTATATATAATCTAAAAATTCAAATGAAACTTGAGATTATACTAAAAAAAACATGTTAATAATGCTTCCTTATTGTAAATTCAAAACAAAATCCAAAATCCGAACTTACTCTAATTTTTTGAAAGACAACGAAACAGAAACATGACTAAATGAACTTTCACACTTTTGATATTAAACCGGAGCGTCCAGCGTATGGGTGTTTTTCGATCACGATCTATACCTAAGGTCTCTCGTTGGAATAACGTCTTACGGTTCGACCTCGTAACTTCAGGTAGAAAAAAAGAAATTGAAGACATTTTTTGAATATCGAGGGACCAATTGAATATAATTGATTTTGTTCGGATTGTAACAAATAATGAATGTGATTCAGGGGAGGGCGCGAGTGTTGTCGAAGATATAAATTTGAATTGTGTGAGATAGCTTTTCTTAACGGTGGGAATGATCTTTGATGGGTCGGTGGATCCAACGTCCGATAGATTTCGAACCTGCACCGACGGTGGGAATGATCTTTTATCGGTCACCGATTAAATGTTAGATAGAATTGGACCGTTCACAAAAGCTAATTACCGTTTGCAAAAGCTAATGCTTCTTTTTATTTAGTTCATCAATCCCTCTTCTTCTTGCACTGCAATGCGCCCTCTCAACTCTTTGCGCTCTTTTGCTCTCTGTCTCTCGGGCGAAGCGGTGATGTTTTGTGGAGCGCTCCTCGTTTGTTTCGTATTGTTTCTTTGATCTGTATCTGTGGCTCTGTGTGTTTTGTGTTGTTTCTTTGTTTTGTATCTGTGGCTCTGTGTTGTAACTGTTCGTATATGTGTAATTTCTGTTGTCTTTTTATGTTGTTGTTGTTTGTCTTTCTGTAATTTCTGTTTTGTTGTGAGAGTTTGAGAGATGGAGACAGATGTACGTTTCGGCCAAGAAGTCTTTGGAGAAGCACAATCAGAGGAGTGGCAATAGCTGCAGATATGAAGATGATCTCCACGGGCCTCAATGGTAATGGAGAGTCTCTTGTCAACTGAATTTCAATTAAGGGAGAGGGAGATCTAAATTTTTATTGGCCATGTATTGATATGTTATTACAATGAAAATAGATTAGGTTCGTTTGTTTCTTTTTCTTTTCCTGCTTTGATTATTGCAAGTTCCCGATCAATTGATTATTGATTTGGAATATTAATTTATTTTTACAGGAAGAACGAACTTATGTCATAGAAGCAATCATAAGAGGAGAGTAAAGCAAGAAGAAGTAGACAACCATATGTACGCAGATTTATCTAATAGAGAATATTTTTAGCTTTTCTTTTGTTTGTTTTTCTAATATTTTTATCTTTTGAGTTCCGTTTCTTTGAAGCAAAGAGAGCGTTCAAATTCTGCGTGGAGAAATGTGGTTGGCTCCAATGGTACTATGAAAACAACAAATTCCAAAGAATCACAATCGAAGAATTCAGGTAGGTACCTACAATTTATTGGGTTTTTCTTTTTCCAGCATAAAATGAGTCACGGTGCTGAAATGTTTTATTTTCGGTAGAATATGCACTAAAAGTATTTACGTATATAATTTGGTTCAATGAATCACAGAATTTCCTGTACTTCTGTTTTTCTTGAATGATTGCATTTTATTGAACCCGAGTCTATAACATTCTAAAATAACCTCATTATCATGCCTGAAACTTAGAAGCGGGTTGATGCTTGGGTTAAAGAAAGATTGATTAACCTAACCCTATGTTAGATTAGGTTACGGACTTGATCTCACAATATATTTTTTTTAATTGTAGTAGTCTTATTTTTGGCGAGTTAGTGAATTCTTTATATAGATTTTCTTGGTATCTCTGTTTTTTCTTTTGATTTTGGTTGAGGTGTACCATGCCTCCCATTTGGGTAGAGTCCATATATAAATCCAGTGCCTCGAATAAATGACACTTTTTATTGAAACCGGTCTATGACATTCTAAAATAACCGCATTATCATGGGTTTGAAACTTAGAAGCGGATTGATGCTCGGGTGAAGGAAGATTGATTAAGTTAACCCTACTTAACCTAGGTTAGGCTAGGTTATCGACTTGAGTCTCGGAATATTTTTATTGTCATAGTCGATTTTGGCTTTATTGTTGTAGTACGATTTTGGCAATTAGTGATGGGATTTTGAGCTGGCTAAGAAATTCGCACACGTGAGTAAATTTGATATACGTATATAGTGGCTCTTGGATTGTGGAATTCGTGGGGAATTAACCTCACACGCCATAGCGGTGATTTGGTTAGTGACGAGCTTTATTCGATGGAAATTGACACTTCATAGAGTTGAATATGGTGAAGAAAAATTATCATACCCATATGGTAATTTTCGAAAAACTTTTCAAAAAAATTTTACATATAATTTTACCTATATAGTCATTTACATTTAAAGTTAACAAAGTCAACATCCAAAATGCTTTAGTTCTTTACTTTCCATATTACTGAATTCTTTGGCTATATTTACTTTTCGACAAAGATTAACCCTTGACTTTTGAAAAGCTTTATGGTCTTAGTATCAAAAGTGAATCAAGCCTGCACCTTTGGTTAATTAGTTAGAATGTAGTAATTTAAGAAATTAAAATATATATATATATATATATATATATATATATATATATATATATATATTTTAATTTAATATGAAACTTTTCTGATAATACACAAAATTTATTTAATTCAAATTAAATAAAATTCGGATAAGTTGTGTGTGTATATATATATATATATATATATAAAATTTAAAATTTATTATTATATTGATTAATAATTATAGTAATTTAAAATTTATTAAATATTGATTAAGGATTAATTTAACTTGAATTTTAAGTCATCTTTTCAATTAGAATTTATTTTTTCATGTTATTGTTGACTCTTTTGTTGGCTATTTAATTATATTTCTCTATTTTGAAAACTTTCGTATTTCTTTTTGATATTCTCAAATTTAATTTTGATTGTAAAATTACTTTTTTACATATCAAGTCAACATATAATGAATTTTTAACAAATCATTATTATGTTTTGCTCTTAAAATTTTGTATTTGAAAAGAGATTGAGTTAAATATTTAGCTGGAAAATATCGACAAATAATCTAATTCATCTTTTACATATATGTCAAAAATTTATTAATATTAATAAAAATTATATTTTTCAAAATTTATTTTTTATTTTTTTTATTAATGATATCACTTTTTTTTGCTAAACTATATGAAAGAGATGAAGTTAAATATTTAATTTGGAAAATGTCATCTTTTACATTCATGTCAATGACACCAATGAAAAACATATTAATATTAATACAAATCATATTTTCTTTAAAAAAATAAAGTTTTTTTAATTAGTGAAATCACTCTTTTTTTGCTAAACTATCATTGTTAAGTGGAGAGTAAACTTATGTCATAGAAGCAATCATAAAAGGAGAGTAAAGCAAGAAGAAGTAGACAACCATATGTACACAGTTTATCTAATAGAGTATTTTTAGCTTTTCTTTTGTTTGTTTTTCTAATATTTTTATCTTTTCGAGGTTCCGTTTCTTTGAAGCAAAGAGAGCGTTCAAATTACTGCGTGGAGAAATGTGGTTGGCTCCAATGGTACTATGAAAACAACAAATTCCAAAGAATCACAATCGAAGAATTCGGGTAGGTACCTACAATTTATTGGGTTTTTCTTTTTTCAGCTATAAAATGAGTCACGGTGCTGAAATGTTTTATTTTCGGTAGAATATGCACTCAAAAGTATTTACGTATATAATTTGGTTCAATGAATCACGAAAATTTCCTGTACTATACATTTTTTCTTGAATGATTGCATTTTATTGAACCGAGTCTATAACATTCTAAAATAACCTCATTATCATGCTGAAACTTAGAAGCGGGTTGATGCTTGGGTTAAAGAAAGATTGATTAACCTAACCCTATGTTAGATTAGGTTACGGGACTTGACTCTCACAATATATTTTTTTTAATTGTAGTAGTCTTATTTTGGCGAGTTAGTGAATTCTTTATATAGATTTTCTTGGTATCTCTTTGTTTTTCTTTTGATTTTGGTTGAGGTGTACCATGCCTCACTGTGAGGTAAGTCCATATATAAATCCAGTGCCTCGAATAAATGACACTTTTTTATTGAAACCCGAGTCTATGACATTCTAAAATAACCGCATTATCATGGCTGAAACTTAGAAGCGGATTGATGCCGGGTGAAGGAAGATTGATTAAGTTAACCCTACTTAACCTAGGTTAGGCCGAGTTACTAACTTGAGTCTCGAATATTTTTTATTGTCATAGTCGATTTTGGCTTTTATTGTTGTAGTCGATTTTGGCAATTAGTGATGGGATTTTTAGTAGCTAAGAAATTCGCACTCTGGATTGTGGAATTCGTGGGGAATTAACTCTCATGCCATAACTAGGGGAATGACTGGTTGGTGACGCAGGGACTTTATTCGATGGAAATTGACACTTCATAGAGTTGAATATGGTGAAGAAAAAATTATCATACCCATATGGTAATTTCGAAAAACTTTTCAAAAAAATTTTACATATAATTTTACCTATATAGTCATTTACATTTAAAGTTAACAAAGTCAACATCCAAAATGCTTTAGTTCTTTACTTTCCATATTACCGAATTCTTTGGCTATATTTACTTTACGACAAAGATTAACCACTTTCACTTTTGAAAAGCTTTACGGTCTTAGTATCAAAAGTGAATCAAGCACACCTTTGGTTAATTAGTTAGAATGTAGTAATTTAAGAAATTAAAATATATATATATATATATATATATATATATATATATATATATATATATATATATGTAATTTAATATAAACTTTCGATAATACACAAAATTTATTTAATTCAAATCAAATAAAATTCGGATAAAGTCGTGTGCTATATATATATATATATATAATTTAAAATTTATTATTATATTGATTAATAATTATAGTAATTTAAAATTTATTAAATATTGATTAAGGATTAATTTAACTTGAATTTAAAGTCATATTTTCAATTAGAATTTATTTTTTTCATGTTATTGATTTGGCTCTTTTTGTTGGCTATTTAATTATATTTCTCTATTTTGAAAACTGTATTTCTTTTTGATATTCTCAAATTTAATTTTGATTGTAAAATTACTTTTTTACATATCAAGTCAACATATAATGAAGTTTTAACAAATCATTATTATGTTTTGCTCTTAAAATTTTGTATTTGAAAGAGATTGAGTTAAATATTTAGGCTGGAAAATATCGACAAATAATCTAATTCATCTTTTACATATATGTCAAAAATTTATTAATATTAATAAAAAATTATATTTTTCAAAATTTATTTTTTATTTTTTTATTAATGATATCACTTTTTTTTGCTAAACTATATGAAAGAGATGAAGTTAAATATTTAAGCTGGAAAATGTCATCTTTTACATTCATGTCAATGACATCAATAGAAAAACATATTAATACTAATACAAATCATATTTTTTTTAAAATAAAGTTTTTTAATTAGTGAAATCACTCTTTTTTGCTAAACTATCATTGTTAAGTGGAAATGGTTTGGTACTCATTGCATTGAACTATAAATTTTACGGGAAGGAATGCGAGAACAATAATGGAGACTAAAGTGGCCATGCGTCACCTTTCTGCTATATTAAATGTTAAATGGTGGTATTTGGCCAAAAATTATTTAGTACTCATTGCATTGAACTATGTCTATGTAGGAAATGATGTATTGAGTTAGTAGGATTTGAATTTACATTCGTAATATTTTTATAGAAAGTTGGAGAAGAGAAATAATCGAGGGTCGGACTACGGTGACAGCAACAACATGATCCCGCGGCGGCAACATAATTACAAAATTAGACCTAAGCTCTCTTGACTAATCATAATTAAAAAAAGTTAAACTTAATATATTAATATAATAATATATATTTTTTCACATTACAAATATAGATTTGATTTTTGGTCAAAGGATAACTATTTAAAGTTCAACGCATGAATCAATGCGTCCTCGCAGGATAACAATAAACAATACAATTTTATATCATATTTTTAATTTTAATATGTAAAATAATAAAAAAAAAAATTTATTTATTACCTTAAAAAATATTTTAATAAAAAATTACTTTTCATTTTAATATAAATTATAAATAATATGTTATATTTATATTTTTAAATTAATATTTATATCCTTAGTATAGAATGTTAAGGAAATTTGTGTTAAAAATTTTTTTTGGTAATAATTATTTGTATATATTTTTTATGTGCTTCTTTTCTTATTTTATCATAAACTCTAATTTTTTTTATAGTAAAAATGTTTTATTTTTATATTTAAGATTTAAAAGTATATAAAAAATTCAATTTTCTTGAAATTTTCAACATATATTTTATTATTTTTTTATAAAGATATTTTATTACTTATTATTATTATTAGTGTTTCAGTTTCTAATTTTTTTTTAACCATAGAGAATTAGTAAGTGGTTGCTTAGAAGATATAATGTTTTTTTTAATGAATTTTTTTACCAAATTATGTTTTACATTGTTTTGGGTGCATGCAACTTCAATCCATCATTATCTTTTTTTCTTTATTTTTCCTCTCTTCTTAATAATATTTGTCCATTCCCAATATTTAGAAGAATTTCAATCCACCATTTATTTATTTTTCTTTATTTTATTTTTTAATATTTTTCCATTTTTAATAACTTCTATATAAATTAAATATCAAATGAAAATTCATTTTACAATGACTTACTAGTCAAACATCACATGCCTAAATTCAAACTTGTGAATTCCTTCTTAGAGATGTGTTATTTTCTTTGTATGTAGATTTTGTAGTCATGCACTTGTCATTAATTGTAATATTGTGCATTCATCCATGAACATTAGATGAGGTTCAAGGTTACATTTTTCTTTTTTTTCTTTTTGTTCTTTTTTTGGCCCATTATAATCTAATATTGGTTAATGGATTATAGTTGTAACCTAATCTGGATTAGTGGATTAGGGCTTTAGATACCTAAAAGTTGCATTGTGGATACAAGTTAAGTTAATACTTTGAAGAAGATAGATATGTGATTCTAAGTGAGAATATTTTCTAGATTAAGAAATTCCAAGCCAAATTTCTATTTTATGTGTATTTGTCATTGTTGTTGTTGTTCATATTTTACTTTAAGATCTATATGTATTTTACTTACATTCCTAATCTCAAAGAATGTGCATAGACCATATTAACAATATAACATTTGAAAAGTGAAATACACTTTATCCCATTTTAAGAGAAAAAACACCCTTAAGGAATCTCTACAATGCTTGTTGCTTCCTTATTATTATTTATTTATATAGGATGTCTATAAGATAATCTCACTCAACTATCTAAACTCCTAATAACATGAATATTAGGCTCCACAAGTATTAATGCACACTCTATTGGAAGAAAACTTAAATGAACATATCTAACATTCAAATGACACAAATAAACAAAGAGAATATGCTTTATTAATAGTAAATCATTTTTACACACATAACACATCTATGGGCTTTTTGTTGGGATAAAATTTTTTTCAAGGGCCAAAGGACTTCAATAATTATCATAACAATCTTACTAGGATTTTTTGTTTGTATATAAAAGTTATGGGTTCCTCTTTAACTTTTACCTCCCTACAAGCTATGAGCTCTTACACTTTATTGAGTTTATTTCACTTATTTAAGAGCTACAAACTAGTTTTTTTTCCTTCTTTTTTTATGGTTTTTTCTTGATCCATTCAACATCTATTTAAATTTTGAAAAAGCATTTTAACCCAACATCCATTGCTAAAATTGTTTGGTCATAATATAGAAAAAAATAAAAAATATGTATCAAAAGTGGACTAAGGATGGTACCCTTTTTTTTAGCTCATCTCATTAGCAAAATATTAATAGATCTCTATATGACTTATTTGTAATTTATTGTTTCATGAGATTCTTTAGAGTTGAGCAAGCTTCTTATTTTATGTTGATTTCCTTATTTGGGTTTCTAGGATAAATTCTCCATGTTGGATGGTGTGTGATTACATGAGTTTGTTCTTTGAATTCTTTGTTTAGATGCACAACAAAATTTGAAGAAAGAAATTACACAATCATCATACAATTACATGATAACAATTGACAAGAACATGCCACAAAAGTGTTAAATAAAACCAACATAGTAAAGAACATTTATTTTGCAATTGAAATTTAAAGGAGAGATGAATAATATCAACCATATCAACCATATGATGAGCAATTGCACATTAATGGTGGAAATTAATGTCACCTCAAGATAACACCCCAATTTATAATATTAACTCAGGTATGATCCCAATAATCACAAAGTTCCAAGGAAATTTTGTACAATGATATGGTTGTTCAATCATGGAGAAAGAGAGCAGAAACATAATTAGTCCTCACTACATTCATAGTAGAGTGATGAGGTTCCCACACTTGCTCTTGTCATTTATAATATTGAATGACAACTTGACATTGATAACAATGGCTAGGGTGGTCCTTTGTAGCCCAATATTTTGTGAATGACCACCATCCCATGGTTGTTTGATGCTATTGGACTTGTATTTTCTAAATTGAACAACATTTCATGTTTTATTTTGTAATGAATTTCTCATAAAATTCTTATATGGCCAATTGATTGAATTTAATTTAGAGGGTAATTTTGATTTTCATTCAACTTAATTTTAATTTTAACTATTTGTAACTATATATTTATCTATCTTATTCATTTATTTATTAATAATTTACTTTTATTAAAGAATACAAATTTACAAATCTCAAAACCCCTTACCTCATTTAAGATAAGATATTTAAACCTTACACTTCTTTACAAAAGGTAAAACTTCTACCAAATTAATGATTCATGTTAATTTAAAAATAAGTATTTTATTACAAATTCATAATAACATTTTTCTATATAATTTATTTATTTATATTAATAATCAAATTTATCATATATATATATGTATGTTTAACTTTTTATTTGGTTAACAAAAATAATTTAATTTTGAAGTTATAGAAAAAAGGATCTATCTATAAAGATTTGATTCCTAAAGTTTATAAAGGTATACATATTCTACTCACCTTACATTTGAACCTTTGACATCTTAAAACGTAACCACATGTTCCTAACCATTAAACCCACTTAAACCATATCCATTGAACCCACCCAAATCGCTATACTAAAACATGTCTATAGTTCCATAAACAAAATTTTAAACTTAACGATAACCTTAAATTTTTTTCAAAATAACACTTAAAGAAAACTCAATAAATAATGTATATACAATAATTTTACTATAAATTTATAATCAAATAATTCTTTATATACAATAATTTTATTATAAATTTATAAATATTGTTGATTAATATTCTTTAAACAACTTGCATTCTTATTATAAATATTATTTAAATAATAATAAAAATTTATTTCCACACATATAATTACAAATTAAAAAATTTATTATTTAAATAATAATAAAAAAATTATTTCCACACATATAATTACAAATTAAAAATATATTATTTATATAATAATAAAAATTTATTTCCACCCATATAATTACAAATTAAAAATAAATAAATATTTTCGAATGCGTGAAGCACTTGTACGAGTGAAGTCATGTACGCTCGAAATGGCACCACCTCTATGTAGTTTGCATAATTACCGCATCTACTCTCCGCAAAGAACTATGTCATGCTCAACCGTATGATTATGCCCACAATCTATAATCAAAATATTAATGCCTCTTTGCGAGGATAATTGTTTTGCTACTTAATGAAGTTGATGACTACGGTGTGAGAATTATACTCCAATTCATTTGTATCTTCTCTCGGTTATTCAACCTCGCATACCATCCCACCAATCAATCGATACCTTGAAGTCGTTTCTAACCAAAGACATTCAATCTCATTACTTGAGCTTGAATGGCAACGTGCTCTTAAATTACAATTAAAATGCAAGGAATGGCAAACATTACGGCTTCATGGCGTTAACATTGCCTCGTTTCCGCATTCCCACAAGGCGAGAGGAAAACAAACAGATTTACGAGACTCAACAGATACTCCCATTACAATACGAAGAGCAAGCAGGGAACGAGAGCGGCTGTGAAGAGGAGAAACTCAAATCGAAGCTCCTCAAAATACCCCACAAATTCAAGGTAAGATTTAAGAAACTCTTAACGATTTATATGCCATTTGCTTTGTCACTATTAAATGCTTATATACTTGTCGTAATGACACCGAGCAATTCAACATACCCCATTAATGGCCGCCTCTCTGTGTATGTATTGTTCAATTTGAATAGGCTTTGGGGGCCGTACAGTATGTTCTATTAAATTGTGAGTCCACGGGGTTTGAACAAATGACTATCATATATGAAAAAAATCTAAACCCTAAACAAAACCTTCCTTCTCAACTCTCATTTAACGTATATTTGTCGGACCTCGGTAATCGGGAGATGGATTGCCACTGAAAATTTCCTTACTTTTGTGAGTCCTTTGCTTTAAACGAACGATAGAATAAAATGTTCAAAATAATAAAACTAGGATTATTCATGCTTTTTTTTATAAACATGCTCCCAAAGTTTTGAAAAAAATTCAATGCTTCTTCATCGACGCTGAAATACTTGGAGTCAAAGTATTAATTGCGGGTGTGAAGCTAACACTTATATGGCCAAGGAAGCTTAAAATTTGATATCCTACCATCGCATTTCGAGAAAAATGTTCACAATGATTAAAATCTTACAATACACATAGTATCACTAACTAGAAACTCTCATCTTGGAGTAATTGATAGTCGTTAGACTTGAACACATTCTTTTGAGATACACAATGTTTATATAAATATATTTTTTAAATTTCTATATTTTCAATAAATATTTTTTTCCCATGAATAGTTTTTTTCCATGAAATATATATGCAGGTGGAAATGCACTAGTACTTCTCATTCACGGGATGGTACCTTGGTAAGCTAGATTTTGTAGAAGCTTAAATCTATCCACACAAGGATTAAGCCATTACAACAATACCCACTAAGAGCTCAACATATTATTAGTAGGAATTGTTTCTTTATTTTTTGTAAATTAAGTGGGTCTATTCACATTCATAGTAGAAACATAGATTACGTCATGGCCTCGAGAGGCGAATATTACGATAGTCTAGAAGAAGCCGAGGAATAGCACGATCGACACAAATTAGTCTCGCCCTCTGGGAAAGAGAATATAGGGAGAGGCACGGAGGGGAGAGTGTTTCTAACAAAACCCGGGGGAAAAAGATACATTGTTGCTCTCGGGAAAAAAGGCCATTGGGCCTCGAACACATGGAGAATAATAGAGAAACAAAAAGAGGCCAAACCTGAAACAAAAGAACTAGAGGGCGGGGGATTGTTCTGCCGTAACACCCCCCAAGTTCTATGCTTTTCAAATGAGAAATTTGAAACATACATCCAAAAGGGGAGTGGACCCCAATGGATAATTATTCACTGGATGTGGTTAACTATTTATTTATGAAAAAATAAATAAAATATTATGTATGCACTATGACCGGATGAGAAAATGAGATCATATGCCTAATCTATGAGGTGACTCAATTTACCTCTAACCCTTGGAAGAAATGTTAGAGTTATGGATTAAACCTATGCTTGGCGAACATTATCAATTACCCTATCGAATACATGTATAGATAAATTGAAAAATTTTATATACATATATTAACAAGTATCAAGATATATAGCAATGAGATCTTTCTAACCTCGACTACAAAAGGGGGGGCTCATACACAATGAAACATATAAGCCACGGTAAATAGGAATACGAAAACATATATAAGCCATACATCATGAATATATAAAAAACCCTACATGTTAAAAAGAATACATCATGAATAAAAAATGGTACATATAGGAACAATATAGGTTGCAAGAGGAAAATGAATACGGATCGATTGTGTAAAAAGATAATGTATATAATAGAATTTCGTAATGAATATAATATAACCGAACAGATCAAACCGCATCACGAATGGTGAGGAATTTAATAAATATATGTATACGAGCCGCTAGTTAATCAACAAGCCACAACGCCGAGTTTTAAACCGGAGTGGCGTTCGGGTCTTGAACCCATGACCACGGGCCGCCGTCCACAAAGTCTTCGGACTCGTAAAGACGTGATAAACCATGGCTCCTTGAGTGGTCCGTAATGAAAAACAGGGCGAGAGGTGAAGGGTAAATAAACAATATTATGATGGGGAAATAATAGTTCTAACCCCTGTTTAACAAAACGAAAATTGTATTACGTGGCCGTGCGTAATAGGTAAAGCACTGATCGTATGACTCCTATGGTGGATTAAAAACAATGCAAAATAAGTGAAGTTATTGGACGGGACGATAGGGGATATAACGTTCAAATACCACGATAAACGTAAGGCTTACCTCTCGTCACAAAGAAGCGCGGTCATTGGTAACCTAGTCGACCGGTAGTTGTTTGCCGATAAAACGAAATAGGGAGCCGTATTAACACATACCACGGAAAAAACCCGGATACATGCATACATTATGTAAAGAAATGAGATGTCGCAAAGTCAAACTTTACGCAAAAACACAATGCGAAAAGAATAAGATAGTGTGTTTGCGGCGAAACCATGAAGAATATAGATCGGTCTCGGAACGTGAGGAAAATAATAACAAACGGGTTCGGAGATATAAAAATCGCGGGTCAAGGTGCTGAAACCCTATCCCGGGCACGGAGGTGAATGCCCGGCTCGCGAGCACCATTTGCGCACCCTGCATCAACAAGCAAAACGAGCGAGATAGGAGAAGGCGGGATACACAAAGATAAGCACTGGCGATTTAGGGTTAAAAATAGGAATTCGAACCCTAGTTCCGTATTATCTCCCTCGCGCGAGATTAGACGGGCACCGCCTTTGCTCTAATAAAAATCCCAAGGGGGATTGCATCAACCCGACATTGCGTCCTCGATCGGCGAGAAGGAAAAATACTATTATATACCCTTCCAGGGTACCCGTCAGTCCGGAATTTCGGTGCGATTATGGATTCAAACACGCGCGATGTATTTGCTCGGTTGTGTGTCCAGTTAGGGAGATACGTGTCGAGTTGTTACCGATCGCAGTACTCCCGAGAGAAATGCTTGGTTTCTAATATAGCGCAATTAATACGCTACTTGAAAGCGAGAGAAACTCCGGCAAGTGCGAGAGGAGGTGTATAAAACAAATCCTTCAACCCATAAGACGGAAGAAGGCGGCGAAGTACACTATCTACCTCCGTGCAAACGCACGTATCGTATTCGAACCAGGTCGGCGATATCATAAACCTAAACGCACTACCAATTGCAACGGATTCCATATACCCCTGTACATATCAAAACATGCCGAAGTAAAATATTAACACCTGCAAAACAAAAGAGGCGGGGCGATATAAAACATTATAACGACATATATAATGTGAAAGTTAAATATAGCTTGAGTCAATGCGTATAAAGTTATATATATATATTAAGGCGCAACTATCACTAATGTTATGTTACGAATTCATATAAAAAAAATATATATATATCAATGGATTTATATATATAGGGTTCTATATATAATTAATGCGCAACTAGATCTAATGTTACATTACATATATACGGTGCGGATTATATATAGAATATAATATGTATATATATATATAGGGTGCAAATGTATAAAATGTTAGATATATATATATATATATACTATCTATAATTTTACCCTTGCCTAAACCATAGGGTTATACCCATGGTTGGGTTGTGGAAATGGATATAGGGGGTAGAGGTCTCAAGGAAGTAAGTGTGACCTAACATTTAAAACACCCCTGTTAATCTATCTTACATAGATTTGAAGGGTGGCTATCATTACCTAACTCAAAGGAGTATTTAAACGTTGGGTGAGCAAGAAGAACCCTTAAAGGTCTTATAAAAAAAAATAATAAAAAAATTTTTTGGGATATTACAAATGGGTAAGTACCCGTATCATTACATAAATTCTCGCCAATTCAATGAAATTATAAAAGTAATTGTGTCTTGCTAACACGTATAATACATATATATCCATATCGGCAATCGCCAAATAAATAATATCAAAACAATGGCTATCTTTATATATGCCGTATTATATATATGTATGTGCGTTTTAAAATATGTCACATCGATGATAAGTGCATGTGGGATATATATAGACGAGTTATATACCCATACGTATGCATGTAAATAAATTATCAAAGGTTAGATATATGGATATATGTGACATAAAACATGGGTATGGAATAGGTGGTTATATATATATATATATATATATATATCGGTCCATAGCCTTATCAAAGGATGTAGAAATATATATATATGGGATACTTATATGTATAAAGGTTATGCATAGAGTTATGCAAATTTTATTTATCCCCTAATATAAAATCCTGTAAGTTTAGGTACTCGCTTACTTGGCTGAAAATAATAGAGAGGAATTCTATTATAAATTATTGACTTAACAATAGCCAAAACCATCTCAATTGTCTTTGTATTGGTTCAAATTAAAACTTTATAAGTCCATCACAAAGGAAGAATGTAAGTTGGTACGAGGGTATCTTGTACATTAAATAAGAAAAAAAAGAAGAATTTAAGGAGTATTAATTAAACTCCTTGGATTATATATAGGGGTGGACTTTATATATATGTCCCGGTGGATTTATATATATGTGGTGGATTATATTTATATATGGTGGATTTTATATATATATGATGGAGTTTATATTATATATAGATATTGTGGATTATATATATATAGAGTGGTTCTATATATATATAAAAAAAAAAACAAAACAAAAAAGAGTGGAGGATTTAATGATATGAAATATAATGGTTCATATAACAAAGAGCTTTATAAAGAAAATTTTATATGTTTCACTCTATTGGAATATATATACAATGTGGTGGAATTGAGTATAAATAATTAGGTGTGCAAGACTATATATCTATAGAAAAATTAACCTTTAGGATAAGGTTAAGAAATAGATATATGTAATTAAAACTGAAGTTAAAAAATTGGGGGGTGTTAAAACAACTAAAATAGAATTTTATTAATATTCATTATAACAATAAGTTGATTTGAAGCATGAAAAGATATAAATGAATCATGGTGGGGGGATATATGTTTCTAATATGTTATAAAATACTAGGTGTTACCATAGTTATTGGAACAAAAGAAGACGGAAAGCTTAGATTGGAACATATAGAGAAAGGTGGATAATAGAAAAAATGACAATTTATATTTAATAGAGGTATGTTAAATATAAGTTGTACAGATCTTAATTAACTATTAAAAAATATATATTTATAATTATTATCATGAGAAATGATAGATTAAAATGAAAGAAATTGCACATGGGACATAAGTTGAATCTACAAGTAACATTATAAAGATAGGTTATCTTGTTATAATGTTAACTTTGTTGAGTTGTATGAATATAATACCTTCATACATGATAATTTAGTTCGATTAGAAAAATTCCAACTTTATACCCACGGGATTAAGGGAGAAGAAAAAAAAATTCACTAGGGAATATTAAAAGTGAATTTACCTTAAAAGTTGCAAGTAAAGTGGAAGGACATATTTTACCATATGGTCGGAATATTATTACTCTAATTATGGTTAAAAGAGAAATAAACACTATTGTGATAGATTAAGTGGTAAAAGTATAATGTTGGAAAAAAAAACAATTAAGGTAAATGTATAAATGGGAATACTTTGGAAAAAGGGAAGTTGTGTCAATTTCAATCTGGACATTCTCAAGTAGTAATGCTCGGTGAAGGTGATGAATAATAGTGATTACAATTATTCATTTTGTTGGGGGTAAATTGTATTTAATTTAATTTTTTACGAGCCGATAAATTCAAAGACCGGAAATAGTGTGAAATCACTCGACTATCGAGTCGAGAGAAAAGAGGATGAGATACATTTGGATCGGGTGTGGGGGGAAACCCATCAGCTCCAAATTTATGCACTTAAGTTTTGAACTAGTGGATAAAATTCATAAAAGAGATTAGAGGAAAAAAAAATTTCATGTGAGAAATAAGCATGGAATTGTAGAGATTATTACCGAGTCTAATTATTACTAATTGAATTGATTGACTAACAAAAGAAAACAATGATAAGATACTTTGGAAGTACGGCTATGAACGAAGAAAGGGTAAGCATAAACATGCATATGATATAATTGTTTTCTTTCATTTATGAGTACTAATGAAAAGTGTAAAATTGTTTAGCCAAGTGTGTAACGGAAAGTGTACACTGCGGGAACCAAGGAGAAAAAAAAAGGTGGAGATAAATCACCTAGAAACTCAAGAAAAGCGGAAGCTTTGGACCAAGTTGCGTGAGGAAAGATTCTCACCGAAAAAACAAGAAAGGATAAGTAGTGTACTAAAAGTGCACTAAACTATTATGAACACGAACGGTTTGACTAATAGCCGAATTTCTTAAGTTATTGAAATGCGAATGTTGTTGTGAATTATCAATTGTATGTATCCGACATTACTTACGGTTGTATGAATTGTGGACGAGAGAACACGAAAATAAAAGATCTTCCGGACAAGACTTCTTGCAAAGAAGTAGGAAGAAAACCAAAGCTGCATAAAGCATCGATAAATAGAGTGGAAGCAGAAGAGTACTCTGCTGGAAACTAATCAAAGACGAAGAAGAAATCTTTGTCAAAGTGGAAAAATAATCAACGTTAAAGTGTAACACCAAGGAAGGTGTTGAAAAAGGGGGAAAAGTAGCCTCCCCCTTGCATATTAAATTTTATGATGAGTTTCATGTCTCCTTGTTGAAAAAAAATATAATTTTTGTACATGATGCTTCTCACATGATTGATTGGAATGTGGTCCAGGTGGAACCGATTTGGATGTGGTCCAGGTGGAACCAGAAGAAGAAATTCCTTCCAGAGTCGCTTCAAAGATGAAAGCGGGAAGAAATGGAAATTGTGAAATCAAACAGTAGCTAGAGTAAAGGTGCAGTGGAGCACTTTACTGCTGAAAAGCTACATGGAACAGAGAAGCTAAGAGGATGGAACAGCGTTCATAATTATGTTCAAAATAAAACTAAGTAGATAGTTGTCAACACCGAGGACGGTGTTTATTTTCAGAGGGGGAATATGTAACACCCCCAAGTTCTATGCTTTTCAAATGAGACATTTGAACATACATCCAAAGGGGAGTGGACCCCAATGGATAATTATTGTGTGGATGTGGTTAACTATTTATTTATGAAAAAATAAATAAAATATTATGTATGCACTATGACCAGATGAGAAAATGAGATCATATGCCTAATCCATGAGGTGATGGAAAAGGAAAAAGACTTTCCCCAAAATCTTTCAAAAATCCTTGAAAGAATTATTTCTAATTTAGATTTTTGAGGAAAAAATCTAAATTTCCCCAATGAAGAGGAGTAGTTGGGAAGAGGTGAGAAAAAAGCTGGAAAAGCTCAGGAAAAGCTTAAAGAAGCTTTAAAGAGTCCCAAAATGGGAAGCCTAGGCTAAACAGGAATAAAGCATCCTGAAATTCTGGACGCAGAATTGGAAACAGGCTTTGGGGAAAGCACAGCTTAAATAAGCTGCTCCAGAACAGATTGAGGTTAGTTTGTTCTTGGAGGATCTCTGCTCGGGGGTGAATCCTGGGAGATAAAGAGGATTCTAAGGTTGGGAGGACTGGTCATAGTAGAGGTATGCATGCCTAATGTTGGAGATTTCTGTAAGTCTGTATTAAATATATCCCTGTTTTATGAATTGTTATGTTATGGTTCATTATGCAATTTATGAATTGTTATGTTATGGTTCATTATGCAATTTATGAATTGTTATGTTATGGTTCATTATGAAAATTTTAGATTGATTAATTGTTCAGTAACTCATGTAATTGTAAACCAAAGCTATTGATAGCAGAGACAAATGGTTGGAGTATGGGGATGAGTACCTTGTAGTAATGGAGTTAGAGATGGTAGATCCTTTGAACAGCTAATCTCATGATTATGTATAGGTGTAGCTTGTTGTCTTTCAAAGGAACATTAACTTACTGTGTGTATAGACAGAAAATGTTAACAAACCAGTAACCATGAACAGCAAGTACCAAACAACTAAACCTATCATAACAATATTGATGGCACAGAATTCCCTGTAACCAATCACAGAAGGTAGGAAACAACAACCCTGTGATAGCAGTATGGGGTTCAGTATGTCAGTTGTGTTACAATGGAAAGAATTGTAAAACTAAAAATTTAAATTATTCTATTAAATGTAAGTGTAAACATATGAAAGTAGAAGTTGAAGCCTAAATAAGTACGAGGATCTAACACTAGGGAGTCTAAACTATCCAGTTCAGTATCCTCCCCTATTTGATTGAAGCAAGAGGATCTGTGTCCTAGTTTTCCCATGGAATAGTTGAATCTGCACCAGAGTGTCAAACATGTTGAATGTTGTAACAGTAAAATAAAGGGAAATCCTACTTGAACATCCATTGTGTGATAAAATTTTGTGTGAGGGAAGATTGTAAGCATATGTAAAAAAAAATACAATGAACAGAGCATCTGTTTACCGTCCATATAAACTGCTGGGAAAGTAGTTGGAGAAATGGAGGTTAACTGAGTATAGATAGATGTATGCGAGAGGCATATATCTATACCTCGTCTTACGCACAAAATGTTAAGGGGTTTTATAAGGCTTGCAAGCTGGAAAGGGTGAGTAGTGCCCATTTTCTCATGTCTGCTATAATTATTCAAAAGAAGTAAATATCGGATAACGCATGAAGTTGAAATGAAAATAGTAGTCTTTTGTTAGACGAAAAGGAAAGCCAGTATATTTAGGTTATGAGATATGAGTATGGAGTAAGAACACAGATGCAGGAATGATGAGTTGCATAAACACGTCAACACTGATAGGTCGGTCCGGTGTCCCTTCATCAGAGTAGAAGATCTACCGGCGATGAGTGGAGGGACCAGCTTCTTGGCAGTCGGGCTTGGAGGGGCACTGAGCATCTTCTTCGACCTTGGGGCTCTGATGGAGGCGTGCCGTAGAGCTTCTTTTCAAAATGGCGTAGTGAGGGGAGCTACTGTCAATGAAGTGCATGTGGTGCACTTCCTTCACGTACGCGACAAATTTCTCTGTCAGGGAATCAATTTTCCGCTCAAGCTCTTTGTTGCTGTCCTTCTGCTCCTGAAGGGCGATGGCAAGAAGCGTCCTAGTATGCCAATGCAGCTCAATGGTCTTGCTGTACAAGTTCTCCCTTGGCCTGGTTAGCCCAGGATCCACGATCCAATTGAGTGAAGAGTCGACTGCCTCCGAAGGCGTTTCTCTGTGACGGATGTGGGCGGTGGTTTCCATGTCGGCTATACGCCTTTGCATGACAAGGTCGGTATTGTCCACATAAGTGCTGGCCAAATTTCTGGCCGTGGTCTCAGCCTGAGTAACACTAGGGCGAGAAGAGTTAGCCCAGAAAGCTCGACGGCCACGGCGGGCAGGGTGAGAGCAGCATGGGGCTATGGAGGTGGGGCGAGGATGAAGAGTGGAGGGTGAGGTGCAGAGATGAGGGGGGAAGTCACTTTGAGATAGCTTCAGGGGAGGCCGAGTGGATGCAGGGTGCACAGGTCAAATAGATAGGAGTGAGGTATGAATAAGGAGGAGGGAGATGAAATAGGTGGGCAAGGGGTGTGAATGCCTGGGTAAGCCACCGGGAGGCATGCCCGATGGGCTGTTCGAATCATGCAAGGAATTAATGCTTGGAGTGGGTGCATACATTTGAGAGCAGGTAATCGAAGAGCTGCCAGAGGGATCAATCGTGGGAAGGAAGGCTAGTGGGGGTTCATGATTAGAGAATTGATTGGGAGGGGGGATCGAGGAAGAGGCCGAATCAACCTGCTGCAAATCTAGAACACTAATTCGGAGACATTATGTTTTGACAGTTGGCACCATTATGGAATCCCAGTCAGTTGAGGTGAGTTTGTTGGAATCTCTAACACCGGTGTTTGCCAGGAAGCCCGCCAACTTATTGACCTTTCTCCTAACCGCCGAGAAGGATATGCCTCTGGCATTGTCAATATTGTGCTTGATCTTTTGTAGGATTTTTTTGATGCGCCAACAATCGAAGACTTGCTGAACACTGCACCCCTGTTGGATTTCCGACAATCTTGGGTAGCGACGATAGAATCTCCTTCTACCAGGAGGGGCCAAAAATTGTGATGTATGGCAATGTCAAACCTGTGAGCCAGAGCCTGGAGTTCAGCGGCATTGTTGGTGGTGTAATAAATGTTCCCATAGTAGATCCAGAGAATCATGCCTTTGTGGTTGCGGAAGACTCCTCCGAAACCCGCATTGCTAGGATTATCCTTGGAAGCTCCGTCATAGTTGAGTTTAATAATGTTGGGATCAGGAGGGTGCCAAACAGTCTCAGGCAGGGATGCCAGGGAAGTAGAGGGATGAGGGAGTTGGAAGAGGGGAGAGAGATTAAGAAGGGAAATAATGAGGCATTCCTCCCTGGTAGGGGGGGAGGAGGGGTCCAGGAGCTTGGCTATGGAAATAAATTCGCGCAAGGTTTTCTTGATGAGGTGAAGAATCTGTT